>CAUJNA010003592.1:247123-312123 GCA_963377175.1 Effrenium voratum | reverse complement strand
GATGCTTGCTTAAAGGGGAGCCCATCCGATGCTCGTTCGGCGTCCTGATGGCCCCCCTGGCTTTGGCCGCACTCCAGGCGCAGCCTCCGCGCGAGCGAGTACAACCCCAAGGTCGTCCCAGCCGATTTCACGGGGGCCATTAACTTATTTGTTGGCCTTGTGGGCGCTTGGGGGAATAGAAGGCTCTGGAGCTCTTTTCCGCGCGTCCGGATTTTTTAGGCCTGGCAATGGTGCATTGCTAGTCCCGTGGCTTGTGCCCTGACCCCCTGCAAACCAGGCGCTGTGTCAGGTTTGACGGCAGCTGCTGCAGGAGCAAAGACAGTTTTGTGGCCGATGGGCTGCCCAAGCAGTCCTCGCACAGTTCAAATAAGCAGAGCCCCCTCAAAGGCCGTTCAATCGGGTGGGTTTCCTCATTCTAGACCCTCTTGACAAATCAGAGCCCATGCAAAGCAAGTTCGAACAAATGCTGCAAGCAAAACAATTTGAATCTCCTTTTGACAGTTGATACATGGCACCTTTCGCGTGGATTCAAGGATGATCGGCTGCTCTACCTCACTTGCAAACAAAGGCACGCCTTGACCATGATTCAGCTGCCAACACACAGCACTGTCAACACCTTCTTTGGCCGGTATGGCCTGAAAACAAGCTGCAGTTTTAGCATGAAACTTGGAAACAAACATGATACATTTCCTGACGTCTGAACATGGATAGATGAACTCTTCTGCAACTCTCTGTTGACTCCGGCACGCACGGAGCCGGCGGTTGAGGTGCAAACGTTCAAATAAGGCAGCCCCAAAAAGTGCTCTCCTTCTAATGCCCAGCCAAAGCCACGGTATGTCTCATGGCTCGCTTTCAAGCCATGTCGAACAGAGAAAGATCTACGACCGTAACTAAGAAACGCTTAGATTTTGGGGTCAGCTGATTGAGGCTCGCCACCATGTGAGCAAGGGATGCTCCCATGGTGCATCCTTCCATTGGCCATACCTCCCGGCGACGGGCCCAAACGGCGCCCAGCAATGTCCAGCTCAAGACGCTTTAGACAAGGCGGCAGGCACTGGCCCAGCCAAAAGAAGACCTCAGTGCTGCAAGCTGCTCCCTTCTTCAGATACAGACCGTGCGTGTGTGTGTGTGTGTGTGTGTGTTCCTACAAGATCTACAAGCTACGAAATCACCTGCCCATGTTGTTCACAATTCATGGGGCAATGCCCCTGAAACTGAATGTCCCTGCCTCACCTAATTCTTGAAGACCGCAGTTTGCCCTTGGGAGGCAATTGAGCAACTGGGCAACGCCGTTTACCGGGCGAGGCTGGGCCACTGGCCCATTCCAAACATACAATTTTAAGAACCTTCTTTCCACACACACAAACGCGCACACACACACACACACGCGCGCGCACACGCGCACGCACCATGAGCCATGGGCTCCCTCGGCGTGGGCCCGAGGCTTCGGCCCCGGCATCAAGGTCCTCTTTCGGCGCGTCGAGGCGCAGGTCCCGGAGCCGCAGCTCCGCCAGCGCCGGCAGCAGCGCCGGCAGATCAAGCGCCGGAGACCTCTGGCTGTGACGAGGAAAACACCGGCGAAACAAGACGTTGGATGAATGTTTTCACCACTTTGACCTCCGACTCGAATTTCGGAAGCCCTCTTGCGCAACGGGGCTGCGCAACGGAGGGGGCTGAGTGAGCGACCCGGGAAGGAAGCCCCACCTATCCCAAGGCCACGGCGTGATCTCCAGCGCCCGCAGGCCGGGGGGCCAATCCCAAGCGAACCTATGGCGAGCCGAGAAGGAACCGGCTTAAGGGAACGCCAGTGGCCACGAAAATTGAGAAACGGAAACTCCCTGAAACCAAGAAACTGCTTGATATTTGGTCAGAAGCCATCTCAATTTTGATGCGCCACATCGTGCTAGGCGCCACAAAAGGCTTCCTGGGCCCATCCCAGGCTCCATTTCCGGCCCTGGGAAGAAGGAGGCCTGGCCTGCCATCCTCCAGGCGGTCCAAGTCCAGGCGAAGCTCTTGCAAGGTGGGAGGCAACGACCTGAAGCAAGAAACCCGCAGAAAAAGATGCGACAACCCCTCTAGCTGGGATGTTGCTGCAGCCGTATGCTAGAATTTAGAATTCCCCATGGGCATAGGGCGGAGCTAGAGGCGAAATGTGAAAGCCGATTCTTTGACCCCAACAAATTAAACATTGAAGCCAGGGGGCGTTGCTCTGGAAAGCTGCGACAAACATGGTTGATTCTCAAGGACCAACTTAGGGCCAGGACTCCCAAACGATATGAAGAGGAGCAAATCAAGCCCAGGTTTGAGAGATTGTCTGAAGAAAACTCGCCCCAGAAAAAGCAATTTGGAAAGAGCTTGACGCCCGGGGAAACTCATTGGGATGAGCGAATCGTCTTGAAAGAGTCTGAAGAGGTCAGAAACCGTGCCTAGGCTGCAGTCAGATCAATTCTTGTAACTATCAGCTCAAATGTTTACTAATCACAAAACACCGCCCAATGCGTTTGCAGCCAGGGGATACAAGAAGTGCAAGATGAACCCTCTTGCAATACAGAGTGTTCCGCAAACATTTGACTCGGACTGGGGCGATTAGCAGGTCTTGTAAGCCCCTGGAAAGATGTGTTGTGCCCATCTGCAAAATGGATGCCGTCGATTCGAAGCTGCCGTTGCAAACTAGGCACAGTGCGCAACAAACGCAGCCAATGCGGCATGATGCAACATGACCTTACTCTCAAGACGTTTCTCAAGATGCTGGGGTATCCTCAATCTTGAGTTGAGCTTTTTCCCTTTCAGAGCCAAGTCTTGCCATGCGACTTGGGAAACCGCAAGCGCGCGGGGCCTGGCCTCAGGCCGCTCAGCCTCAAGCCGGTGGACACCAACTTCAGCTCCAGGTGTGTCAGCGGCAGCTGCCCTACAGCCTACGCCGCGGAACGAGGCATTGCGCGGCTCGTTTTTTTTTTTTAAAAAAAAAAAGGAAAAAAAAAGAAACACCAACGAGAATGGGTGGGGGGCGGCGTGGTTGGGGGGGCAGCACGTCGGTCAAGCCACCAAAAAGGTACGTGATTGATTCTAGGAGACACCGAATTGATTGGCCGCGGGGGCAGAACAGTTCAAACATGACCAGTGCTGTTGGACACAGCAATCTACATGTTCACCACATCTTTCAAACCTGATTGAAAATGGTCACCACCTCCAAGTGCAGGTTTGATTTTTGAATAAATCTTCTAAAGGGCATCCAAGTATAGTTGTGAGACTTCCCATGGGGTCGGTACCAGCTGCACGTGTTTTACCGCGTGCCTGCAGCAGGCCATCCCCGCAGCGGCAAAAGCTGAGATCAAGAAATAGCTCCTGGCGCTCTGAAGGAACCAGAGATGCAAGATCCGGTAGCCAACCGCTGGATGCTGGAGCCCCGATAGTAAGCATGGGTGTCACAAAATGATGTAGCTGGAGTCAGCTGAGGGATGGCCGCACAAGCGCGTGCAAAGGTGCAAAGAGTAGAGAAGCTGCATGCGTTACCATCTTTACCTGGAAGGGACCCCCGTCAAGTCGCGCAAACACATGCTCACCAGGGACAGACAACGCACAAACAAATGGACAGTGCCATGCACTGCGTGACGGTGCCTGATTGCTGGTAGGGCAAACCTTTATAGTCTTTGCATATTGATGGGTATATCCGCATTTGGCGTTTCCAGCTGACAGGCTCAGCACTTAGCACTTGCCCCCCCTTGCCCCAGAAGCCGGGAAACAATTAAAGTCCACTACCATCGCCAAACACAGTTCTCGCGCTTGCTCCAGTCAA
The DNA here is from genome assembly GCA_963377175.1 of Effrenium voratum. Taxonomy (NCBI): domain Eukaryota; class Dinophyceae; order Suessiales; family Symbiodiniaceae; genus Effrenium; species Effrenium voratum. The sequence continues at coordinate 308,327 of CAUJNA010003592.1, read as the reverse complement.
CAAGGAAGCCTACAGTGTCCAAACAACCAAAACATCTTGGCCATGGAGAGGGCACAAATCCATGGCACCACATGGCACCACTCCCTCCTCGCCCGTGCCTTCAAAGTGGGCGGCAGGCGGGCGGCCAAGTCACTTGCGCCCTGTGGGCCCAGACCAGAGGCGGCCAAGCCAAGCTCCAGCCGCTGGGCCTACCCGGCGGACTCGGGAAAAACCGCGTCAGATGACACGAGTTGGCCAACCCGCACGAAACCGCCGCTTGCTCGGCAAAAGTCCAGCTCTTGCCAGTGTTCTAGCTCAACTTTGATCCAACGAAAACTCGCTCAGTCACCTGCAGCCAGTGCTTCTCCTAACTACATGAAACTCACATGCTCTGGCCTTCCCTCAGGCCCACCACAAACACAGTCAGACAGTCAGGGCCGCGGGAATGTCATGGAATACTGGAATGCAGCAACTGGGCAAGCCGGGAACAAAGGAGAGGAGTCTTCAGAGAGCCATTTCAGCCAAACCGTGCAGCGCTCGGAGCGGCTTCAAGCTGGGCCCCGCCTTTGCCGGCAAGCGCCGCAGCAGGACCTCGAGATCGGCGCCTTCTAGCCCGTTGCGGCCAACCTGAGGCATGTGGCAAGTCTGATCCCCCGCTAGAAGCTTCACTTTTAGTGGGTTAAATGGAAATCCCCACTTGACACTAAAAAGCTAAAACCTAAAGGGATGGCTGGGCAACCCACCAGAATGGCAAGCCGGCTGCGTCTCTCAAACGGGGCACATCCAGATGCAGCGCTGTGAGGGTCTCCGGCAAGGCCTCTGCCAGGTACCGGAGCCCTTCGCGGCCCAGCCCGCACTCGCTCACCTCGCTGCCATTTCTGGGGCGGGGGGCGGGAAATTGGGCAGGTATGATATGTTTTTGTGTTTTTGTTTCATGCGGGACGCACATACAGTTGTAATTCGATGTGGGGGTGTATGTCGTGTTTACCTGTCTGTTTATATTGGTGGCTTGGGTGAGCCTCAAATGGGTTGTCTGCACTTGCCCTACTAGTCATGCACTTATCGAAGCAACCATTAGCTGGGACTAACCTAACCACACCTTCGCTTGCAAACAACCTGTAGCTCCTGCTCATGGCTGTCTACAGCTCCCATCCATTTAAAGTGAAAGAAAGGGATCCTGTGCAGGATGACTCAAAGACACCAGGAGATAGTGACCCTCTTTCTCTTGGACTCCTGCCTTACAAAGAACTCCTTTGAGCTCGAAGCCTCACTGACCATGTGCCCAAGGCACGTCGAGACTGAGCTTCCGCTGGGTTCTGGGAAGTCGGCGGCTCAAAGCCAGGGCGCCCTCCGGGCCAATGCATCGGCCGGTGAGATCCAGGCCTATGGGCACGCACCAAAAGATGCGGCTTCAAGCAAGGCAGTTTATTAGGATACTTGATTCAAAACAGAGATACGCCAGAATAAACATGAATAGGCCCAGCCAGGAGGACAGGACATGCATCCTGCCTACCCTTAAACAGTTTTCGTGGTGCCAACGAGACTTCCAAAGGGAGGTAGTCTTTGAAGTAATTATGTCAGCTGTTCGGGGGAAAGGTGCGGATCCCTGGTCATTCAGTGACCACGTCCGCAATTCCAAGCAAATGGAGAAACAAACCGAAATAGAGCAAAGCCCCTTGCTTGCAGATCATTCCCCAAATCCTCAAGATGTGCGCTGACCTTGGCAAAGGCCGGCACAAATGTTTTAGACGTAAAGCTTTGCAATAATCCACTCCCAACGTCTGCTTCGGCCCTTCGGCCCTTTCAGGCCAATAAACGCATGTTGGCACCTGCACTGTCAAACGCCCGGACCCCGCTGCCCTGAACCCCCAAGCCCGGCAAGCCCTGGGGAGGAGGAGCTGGCAGCACAGCCGCTGGAGCCTTGAGAGGTCGGCCCGCCTTCGAAGACCTGGGGCCAAAGCAGCTCCGCGCTGATGCGCTTGGAGAGGAGCTGCCATCGGAAGGCCTCTAGTGGAACGAAGGGCGCCAAGCTTACCTCAGAGGCGCGAAATGCGAAGTGGTCAAGCGGCCCTTGATGCGCTTGACAATCGCTGGGAACACCATGAACATGCTGACTGCAACATCAGATCAGAAAGGGTCAGAATCTCACAGCCATGGGCACTGGTCCAATATCAAATATCAGGTTGGACTGGGTGAGATCATAATGAAAGTCTGCTTCCTTAAGCCAAGCTGCCAGGATGCCCTGCCACACTCCCGGCTGGCATTGGGCAAGCGCCATGCCCTTGCATCAGGAAAGGAGCTGACCGCACACGGTCACAAGCGACTTGAGCAGAGTCAAGCGGCGGAGGGCTTTCGGCGAAGAACAGGGATCATTGGATCATGGAAAGAAATAGCCACTGAGAACCAACAGCTGCTCAAAGGCAGGCAATGCTGAAGAATCCTTACAGTTCTCACGAGCGACTATCAACAAAGGCCACGCACGGAATCCTAAACAGGAAAAACGCACTCCTTCTGTGTGGCTTTCTGTGTCACATTCGCAACGGGGGCACAAAGCCACACCCAAGTCAAAGACACAGTGGGCTGGCACGTTCAGCTGTTGAAACGATCGTCGCCTAGTACAGCCATTGCAGTGCGGAGCTCTGGCCGCGACGCCTTTTTTCACACCCACCATCTGGGCAGCGGAAATGAGGCGGTCTGCTCTTCCACCACTTGACTTCGAAGAGCTTTCAAGGGGTGGTCCTCAGTCACATCAATGCACCTGCAAATGACGCGTTGTGCTAGCCAAACCAATGATATCCCGCCAAAATTGGCCCAATATCATCAATACGTCGCCATACGACACCAGCTCCCCGGATTTGGCGCCGAGTTGCTGACAGCAGCACCTGCCAACTCTCAGAACGCTCTCAGTCCGCGTGTAGCATCGGCAAGAATGCTAGCACTGCACAAATGCCCACGAGGTGGGTATGAAAGGTACACAAGCATCATGGTGAACACAAACATGGTCTTGCCAGGTGGGTTGCAAAGGCACGGGATCGGAAGAATGCCAATCAACGACCCCCATTCCCTCCAAGACATGCCACCATTGACTGCAAACCCAAAACTCCCGCAGGAAACCAGCGGGTAAGCATTGCAACAGAAGTTCCAACCCAATCCCAAGACTCCATAGACGACCGTGGCTGCCAAAACCCCCAGCCAGCCAGCGCCAGCCAAACCTCAGCTTTCGCCTCGCAGCGGATGTTGGGGGCCATAGTGCCCCGCCAGCAGCGCCGCGTACCCCGGCCCAGGGGGTTTACCCGGAGGTCCAGTTGGCTCAGGGACCGGTCGTTGTCGAGGTTCGACACCTCGTGTCGAAAGCAGCTGGGAGAAGAGGGGTCACAAGCCAACCGCAAATCGATGCGCATCTCATTTTGACATGCAGGGGCGGAAAAACCAGAGAAGCTTCGGAACATGAGCAGCGTTGGCGCCAGGCCAAATCGATGCTAAGCATGCTTGAGGATGGGCATGCATTTTTTTGCCAAACATATTTGAGCACACAAATAGGAAAGTCCGCAAGGGGCCGTCATCAAAGAGCCCTGTGGCAATACGCTCCAAGAGCGCTCGGGAGGAATCAAAGGAAGCCATTTGTTCAAAGCTCATGCTTAGACTGGAGCTCTGATTTACAATCCCGGGTCTGGGACCGGGAAAGTGGTGCGGTCACTTGTAGCAGCAACAACGCCACCAAATGCACAGCTTGGGCAGCTCAAGGGCTTTGCTTGCGCAAACTCACCAAACACAACCTCTTTCCATGTCATCAAAGGCCTCATCCGAAAATGGAGTCTTCGGCACTCCTAGCCAGGGAGCGAGCCGCCAGAAGCCCGTAAGGTCCACCTGGCAGTCCTCTCGGAGGCAGCCGTAGGTCAGTGACGTGGGCTGAGTATCTGGTCTTCAAAAAGCGGATTCCTGAAGCAACCCCAAGGCATCTATTGTTTTGGGTTTTGGCACTTGCAAGAGGTCACCCCAACACAAACGAACCCTTGACCCAAAAGACACATTAACATGAATTGACCGAAAGAGAGATGACAAACCGAAAGGATCTATGAAACCTTCGAGGGCAAATTCCTTTGCGTCGAGCTTTGCGGGGCGCTCAGCGCAAGCAAGGGCGAGCGGCAGCGAAGCTGCCCCCTCCGGTCCTTCAGTCGCAACACTCTGAGCTTGTGCTCGCTGGAGCCTCGGTTTTAGCGATCCATCATGCCCATTGACTGCTGGGAGTTGGGCAACATTTCCAATTGGGATCTGCAAAGCTGGGGCCGACGTTGTCCATTTCATTGCCATTCTCCACACAGCCACATATATTCAGCTCCTGCTGCAAATTCAGATTGCCGTCTTCCACGCAAGTATGAAGCAGGAAATCCCTTCAAAAAGGTTGGTGAATGATCACGAGCTCACGAGGCCCAAAAAAAGCTTTGGTTGTCCGCGGCGCTGGGATAAGACAAGCACCACCAGACCCCTACCTGACGGTAGTTGCAGTGCGGAATGGACGCCTAGTTGGTCTGAGTAGCTTAGCACCTTTGCAAGCTCTTTGCAGCCTGCAGCACCCAAGGGGTTCTCCGACAAGTCTAGCTCACCTGGCCCGACTGGAAGAGGTGTCGAGACATGTTTCCAACATGACATAAGTAGCGTAAGGAGTAAATGAGATATGCAACTTTCATTGCCCAACTTTCATTGGGGGGCCCAGATGCAGGGCAGAAATCAGAATATATAAAGCAGTGAAAACACTTGGCAGGCCACATCACCACAAAGGGCTGCCTGACCTGATTAGCCAGTGCCGCGTGCCTTCCGCGCGTGTGCAAAGTTTAGGGACTTCCAGAAATGGACGGCTTACAACACATTTTCTCCAAACCAATGGCAAGCGCTTCCACTGAACTTGAATGGACATAGCTCTCCAGCACCAACTGCCGCGCCTAGGGCCAGAAAGGGGTCTTCTCGACACAGAGCCGCTGCTAGCTTGCCTCGCAAAAAAAGGAAATAACGGTACTGTACCCATGGTGATCCATTATGATTGGCAACATCTGCCAGCTACTTTATCCGGACCCGATAACTTCATGAGGTTTCACTCATGACCGGCCGGCAAGAACGTGCATCCACTTCTGCAAGGAGCTCAGATCAATTTTGATCCAGGGGCCCAGGGTGAGCAAAACCCTCAAGTTGATTGGACAGGGGGACCGTCCCGTTTAAGAGGCACACCCTCATTCCCTTATCATGGGAGGCTGCTTCATGGGTCGACCCTCTGAGCCATGCGTGAGCTTCGAGACCCTTCCCAAGCCGATGTACAAATGCAGCCAGGAAGCCCAGCTTTTTGCTCGTCAGCCTAAGTGCGAAAGCCGTGCAGCCCACGAAGCCTGAAAAATTTGGCGGCAAGCTTGTCTCCTTTGCAGTGGATCTAGCCTTCTCTGTACAGGGCGTTACCTCTTCGTAACGTCTCTGTATTTAATGTTTGTTATTTCACATGATGGGGACAAAAAGCTTAAACCCTGGATTGCCGTTTGCATCTTTACGCTCCTCTGCAAAAGCCACAGGACCCGCCACAAAGAAATTCAGAACGGAACGGGGCATATGATTTGGCCCCTTTGGATGGGGAAGAGTTGGCCAGAATCATCCCCGCCGGGCTGATTTCGGCAAGCAGCAGGTTCCGGCGCAGAGAGAGGAACTCCAGTTGCCCCAGGTGGTCCTTCAAACCCTCCGACACCTCTGCAAGCCCAGAGTCCAACAAACCACAGCTGTCCTTAGCTGAATGCAGAATTGGCCGAACTATTGGATTGAACATGTGTGCACTTCATAGTTTGAACGTCCTTTTCTTTGAAGAGAATCATGGTCTGGCTGTCTGGCTGAAAGAAGCATGTTGCTCAACTCATGACTGCACGCCCGTTTGGGCGAACACGTCAAATCACTCAGCCTTACATGCTCGGCCTTACAGCTTTCGCCAGCTTCCAATGGTTGGTCCAAATCCGGCTTCCCGCACCTCCATGCCCACAATAAAATTGGAAGCAATGGGCGTCTGGTCCAAAAAGATTCCCCCGGGGAACCGGGGCCAACAAATCTGACCAAAGCAGCTGGAAAAATAGCTAGTCACCGGTTGCTGCATGAAGTCTTTCTCGCGATGGCAAATTGGTAGCCAAAACTGCGACACTTCCCTGCCAAGTGGCCAGCTTCACTTCAATGAGCGATGTGTTCTGCGCAAGCACATTGCGCATCATCTTTGCGCCAGATGGTCCCAAATGCACTCCAGTAAAGTGAAGGGCTTGAATCTCCTGCAAACAGTCCCTTGGCTCTCTTGTGGAGTGCCACCAGCACTCCCTCAGTGCATGCACTTCAAACTGTAAACCTTTTACTGGTAAATTGGATTGGTAGGGTTGGAGAGCAGCAGTACAAATGGTGAAGCATTTTCTTATACTCATCCTCTCATGGAGCGGGAGCGTCACAGGCAAAAATTATCATTCTTGTCATGTTTAACATTATTGTTCTTATGTAAGTATTGCATTTACTGCCTTCTGACCTCCCCCATTGCAAGCTGCGAGGCGCCACGCGTACCGCTCCTTGTGGCTGCGGAGACCCTTGCAAAGCCACTCCAGCGGCCCAGAACCCAAGTCCACATCCTCGATGCAAAGGATGCGGAGGCACGGGCTGCGCTGCACCATGAACTCCCACCTCAGTGGGCCAAATGGAATGGCAAACGACATGCCCATGAACGAAATCCCGGGCCGCCTCGAGCGAGCATGCCGCCTCATCGAGCAGAAATCACAAGCACTTAAGCCCGGGCCCACAGAAACAGGGTGGCTTCGGCCAACTCAACTGGATGCTTGACCGTTGGCCGAAGTGGAAACATGCCAAAGTGTCGAGCACAAACAGCCAGCTCTCGTGGATTATCTGAAGAAAAGCTGTCTGCTCACTTGATGCGACAATTGTGCGCACAGGCTCAATGTACAAACACCTGTGCAAATCTACATCACGGTAGTGTTCGACGATGAAGCAGCCCACACAGATCCAAACGCATGCGCTGTTGCTTGTGTTGGCTTCGCCGGTCTTCAACAACATGTTGACACACAGCATGAAGGAGAAGGCAAGCCGACAAATCAAGTTGCCTTGCAAAAACTCGGAAGAGTTCCAAGTTCTGCTGCAGTTTCTTCAGCCAGTGGCAGGTCGGTTGCAAAAGGTATCGAATGAGATCTGGACGTTCTTGCAAGGTGGTGTGCGGAATACTGCATCAGCAGTTTGCGCACTGAGTGGGTGGAGTTTATCAAAAGCCAGCCACGCAGGGCATCATATTTGCCTACAGGACTGGGGAACTACCTGGCTTCGGTAAACGTAGTTGGAAAATTGTGGACTGCCCAAGGCCTGCCAGAAACGCAACGGCACGCACAATGCGAGCAAAAACTGCAAAAAGCCAGCTCGTTGATATTGTGAAGCGAGGAGGAGAAGTCTGATCCATCATGTTGTGGCAGAGGGTGCGTTTCAAAACTGGGGAGCTGCATGTTAAATGAACACTCGCGTAAAACCAATCACTTTGGCGCGTCAATGGTGACACGTCTGGCACGACGTTGAGGCTGGCACGTCCACAGGGCGTGGGTGTGGAGGTAGGGCGCGTCCGATGCGGTCAGGCCCTCGCTCAGCTGGGGTCGTCCGTCCAACTCCTGAGGAAGTGATACGCATCGCGCTGGAAAATTGATGTGCAACCCGAATGTGACATCAAAAATCATCATGCGCTGCGCGAGCTTGTTCCACTCCCTTCAATCAGGGTTCGCGGTTGAGGGTGCTGGATCATGTTGAATTTAGATGTATCAGCCGGCATGGGCATTGGGCCTCCAGCATTATTTGACAAATCGGTCCTTGAATTCCAAACCTTGTCTTAACTCAACAATCCCAATACCTCCTCGCCGCATTGACACATGAACCTGAAAAAACCATTCGAAAGGAACATGCCAAATGACACGAAGAACAAGCAAACTCGCCTAACATTGACTTGCACTCTATGATGCATGTCTCCCGCTGACGGGAACAACATGTGTGCACCAATCATGTGACTTCGTCCCGTTGGTTTGAGATGACCCTTTTCGCTCAACGCTCCGCCAACGTCATGCCACCATCCAAGGAAGATTACTCAATTACCATGTTCTGCAGTTCTGCTTGAGTCAGTTTGGTTGTGCTATACCCGTTGGCCAACAAGATCCGGCCCAATGGCATAGAACTCGTCCGCAACAATGTGTGGCTAGTGCGCGAGGCAGTTGTTCAGCCAGACACGCTGCTGGGTTTCAATCTTAAGAAACCAAAAATTGGCTTCTCGGAGATGATTTGTAAAGGGACATCCTCATAAGTCACCAAAGGTTCATGGCCCTCCAGCTTCCTCCAGGGTGCTCTCCACCACTCGCGCCAAGGGCTGCTGCACAGCGAACTGCGCGCTCTTGTCTTCATAGGTGTCCTAGGCAAACTCCACCAAAATGCCCGAAGACCAGTGTGGTTCAAAAATCGAAGGAGCCGAAACGTAAGACCCCGACTGGCACCAAAAACAGCACCAAACATCACCAAACTGACCAGGCCCGTCACCAGTCAGTTCCAAAGGGATGAGGTGGCCCCCACTTTTCCACAGGTCATTTCGACGACGCTGGAAAACTGCAATGTACTCCGTGCGTCTGGGTAGGACATGTGCCCCACCATCCATCCCACAGCTGCTGGGTCTAAAGCCCAGTTCAATGAGGGAAGCAATAAGGGAAGCCCATACCCAGCAAAACTGAACATCGGGGACAACACCACAAGCAGCCCCTCAAGCCTGAAACTCTGTTGTTCCCAAGTCTTAGGGCCACCCTATCACCCTGACTGACCAAGGACCCCAAAGGCCCGCCCGAAGAGAAATCCCGAGCGCAGGCATGCGAGGCTCCGAGCCCAACAAGCCCCGCAGGTGCAGGGCGCAGCGGGTGGCGAGGTTGAGGCGCTGCTCTTGAAGGTCCAACTCCTTGACCAACAGCCAACATCTTCATCGAAGACACGGACAAGGCTGGACCGAAGTATTGTCTGAGTGGGCATGAAACGGGGGGGGGCTTCCAATGTGATAAGTGACAAGGGCGGTGATCCTGCTTGATTTTCCTGCATCAATACACTTACTTGCTGACCCGCACTGCCGTTCGGGGATGATGTGTCCCCTCAGTTTTTGGTTTCATGGCCGCACAAGAACTTGGAGCGTGCAACAGCCTTCCGATGTTATATGACCAGGGGATAATGGCCGGCAATAAAATCACAAAGCATCGCACAGCAAAGCGCAATCACAAGGCATTTTTCCTTCGCCGTCAACACGTTCTCCAGCACACTTGTCACGAGTTGCAAGTTCAGATTGTCTGAGACCGGCCTTGTGGCGGGCATAGTACATGTTCTCAGCCACAGTGCCTGCAGCAACACAAGCACAACGCCCGTTGCGCCGCGCTTTCAAAACACGGGCACAGGCCGAGAAAACCTTGCCGACACCCAGCGGTGAGAGCGACACAACCCCGGCCAAGTCATTCAACCCGCTACTGAAGTACCCGGGCATTGCCCAACCGGAAAAACATCATTCAACATGGGACGGGTCAACTTGGAACCCCTGAGCCACGCATAACTCCAGTTCCAGCCGCCCGCCAGGTCCCGCATCTCGTTGCGTTTCTTCGCGATGGCCTTGTCTCCGGGTTCTCGTAGCAAGGCCTGAAGCAATCGGAAGTGGATGGCCAGGGGCCGTGCGCGTGGGTCTTCGCGTAGCCCATGGAAGATGCTACCAAAGATGTCTTGACTTTAAAGACTAAATCATCTTAGCTGCAACTACAGATAAAGGATGGGCAAGTAGCCGCTACCAAGCGCTAAGCAGGCACGCCTTTGTCTTGAGCCACAAGGTCACGCTCAAAGCGTCTAAGCTGCTAGCTTACAGATGTGTACCAAGCAACAACCCCCCTGCGACAGGGCGAGGGGTGACGTGATGTGGCAACAACAACTCGAGAAAAACAGGCATCAGGCTGCAGTGGTGGCGCTGCGCAGCATCAGAATGACCTCAAAGCCGCGTGACAGGGCGAGAGCTGACGTCAGGGCTGTGCAACTTTCAACCGGACAAACGGGTTGCTGTGCGCAGCATCAGCCTCAAAGTGCCAAGCGTGCATGAAGAAAATCAGAGACACACACACACACGCGCACAACAGCCGCGTGCCCATCACGGCTGCAAATGTTTAGCAGGACTGCCACGCTTGACGCTCGTGGATTCAGCCCCGAGGCTTTTGGCACGAAAGGGCAGCCACAGTTTGTTTGGCGTGGCCGGGCTGTAACCCGCCGCATCTCGAAGGCGACAGTTTCTGCACTGTTCCGGGCTAGGGAATCTGCAACGATCCGATCAGACTCACGGCTGCCGGATGACGATTCCCTGACGGCTCGCGAGATGAAGGTCTGGAGATCTGGAAGACAAGGACGATGTCGGTTTTCTGCTTCCTTCTTCTTACTCCGCCTTCTTACCCTCATTCTTCTTGTCTATCTCTTCTTCTGCTTCTTCTTCTTCTCTTGTCCGCGTTGCCGCCCTCGCCCTCATCGCATCATCATCATCATCATCATCATCATCATCATCATCATCATCATCATCATCATCATCATCATCATCATCATCATCATCATCATCTTCTGCGCCATCGGGGGGACCACCTTCGCCCAACCTTCTTGCCGTTCTTGCCGCCGTCCATTTCTGGTTGAGATGGAGAGGGCCAGTTTGTGGCGAACCGCCGCCTCGCCGCCACACAGAGTCGGCAAATGGCTCTCCACGTCTGAATCACGCGCAAGTCCTCCATCACCAAGAGCATGAGGGATGCGAGGCGTCTTAGGTGTGGTGCAGGTGGTGAAGTGAGGCGTGGCCTCGAACGGGACTTTGGACGGAGCTTCCCCCTCGCTGCTGGCCGCCCAAGAGGGATAGTGGGACAAGAGCTTGGAACCTATTGATTTGAGCCTGAAGGGATTGAAGCTGGAAAGTCATTGGGGCTCGAAGTGTTGACTTTTCATTGTCGTACTCTCACTGGTGCGAGCCGCGAGCTTTGGAGACTTGTCTTGGTTGATGAACTGCTGACGAAGGCCATCGTGTTGTTCAAGATGGTGCCGCTGTCCGGCATCAGCGTTGACTGCGGTAGCTGGTCCCAGGCCGATGTCATTCTCCCAGCTTTCAGATATATCAGAGGCCCATGCGAGCCTCTCAGGCCCGAGCGTCGTGAGTGAACTGGTGCCGGCAAACAAATGACCAAAAGGACCGAGAAACCACAAACCTGGAGTCGTTTTTGAAGCGATCGCATATACAGAAGTTCCCTCCCGCTCGCGGTGCCTTCTGGGATTGTTCGGATCTCCGATTCCGGTCACTGGATCCTCGTACGGCTGATGACCTACACTTAAACAAGGATAGGATAGGCAAGTAAGCCACCTACCAAGTGCCAAGTAGGCACGCCTTTTTCTTGAGCCATAACGTCATGCTCAAAGCGTCTAAGCTGCTAGCTTACAGATGCGTACCAAGCAACAACCCCCCCTGTGACAGGGCGAGAAGTGACATCAGGCCTGCGCAGCCATAAACGGGGCAAACACAAAAACAGATCGGATCATGTGCAAAACGTCTGAGATGCGAGCTTACACTTGTCAACAAAAACAGCCGCAAAACTGTGGCAAGTTCCCTGTAAACCAGCGTTAGCAATCACCCAACATACTCTTTCCTTTTGGCTTAATACCTTCACTCACTGTGGCAAGTCTCTTGCAAAGGTCGCTTGAAACAAGCGTACTGTGACACCCTGCCAAAACATCACATGCATTTGTCACTTGGTTGAAAAAGGGCCTTGTCCTGCGTCTAGCTCTGCCCACCTCTTCCAGGTCCAAAAGCGCGTTGCGGTAGTCGCGCATCTGCTCAAAAGCTGCGGCTCTGCGGAACCACGCCTGGCAATGGGACCGTCTGTCTTGGAGTTCCTGAAGGGAAAAGGGCTGGTGCTGAGTCACCCTCCTCTGACGTGATGTTTCAACGTGTTGCCCTCCTAGGCGCTTCCAATCACATGTCATTTGCAGTGTCCAGGCATCACTCGAGGATTCGTAATCATGCGTTCCGCTCTGCGCGCTGCTTGTCTGCGAATTTGTTGCCACCCACTAGCCCAGAGGTGGACGCTTTCAGGTCTTCCTTGCTAGAGCATGTCCATCGAAAAGGATACCTGGTAGCTTCTCTTGAAATCACACCTGCCCCGCGGCCATGACCAACATCGACCCTGCAGCACCCTTGTTTTTGTCTTCGAGACAGGACACGTTGCAAGCAAGAACCTGAAGGAGCTAAAAGCATCGCGCCACCCCTCAGAACCAGGCCCCCAGTTCCAAGCCCACCTTCGCAGATCTGGCGGTGGAAAGCTGCAGCGCCTCGTTGGCCGCCCTGAGAAGAGGAGGCAGAACCACGGAGGGAACCATGGGGGACCTGATTTCTTGGGAAAACACCGGCAGGCTTCCACCTGAAAATGCCTGAAACTGACTTGGAGGATGGTGGATCATAGTCGCCCAAACAAATGCTGAGGCAAACTGTTGGAACCTAGCTGCTGAGATTCCCGCCTGAAGGCCACAACCAGGTTATCCTTGACTTCCACAAGCATTGTGGAATCGGCCTCAATTGAGCTGCTCTTGGGGCCAATCGTTATGCAGCATCCCCCGGTTGCTTCCAGTTACATGTCTGATGAAATCTCACCTCGATGTAAGGAACCGGACAAACAACTTCTTTCTGGAAATGGCCTTCTTGTCTTGTCTTGAAGGCTGTTCAGAACGTTCCCGCACGGCCGCAGCATTCTTCGTGATGATTTCGGCACGCAAACGCTTGCAGCCTGGTAAGCTGGACGGTTGAAACTGCATTCCCCCGCCCTCTCGGCAACCAGAAGACGCTAACATGCGTCATGTCCCAAGAAAATCTGCGCATCTTTGATCACCAAAGCCTGAAAGCTGCACCACATTCCAACAAACTGCAGTAGCCGGTATAATTACCATGGCCAAATCCGGGTCCCGCAAGACAATCCAACCTTCTTGGCGCCCTGCGGTTTGGTCGCCTGGGTCTGGGGCGGGCTCCTGAGTCAGCATGCGCCTATTTGAAGTCTTCTTGCAGACTCTGGCTGCATGCCCAGGATGGGTATAATTAAATATGAATTACACAGTACACAGTTGCTAAACAAAGCCATGATCAAGAAGCCTGCCCTTTGGGAAACACGTCGAGAAATGAAGCAATGGACGAGCACCAAATGTCACAAGGCCAGTGGTGGGCACATGAGCAAAGGTAGGCAAACCATCTGTCCTCAAGCCTTGCGTGCCAGACTTGTGTAGTTCAGCTGCCCAGAATGTTGAGGCACTGAGTTTGCTCATTGGCTTCATCTGGACTCCAAGGGCCACCAGCGCTGGATTTCGACAAAGCCCCTTGCTTCCTCCACAATAGGCCGCCCGGCATTCGGCTCCGCCTCCGTCGACTTGCGACGCTCGAGGTCCTGCCGGAAGTCATGTCTCCCCGGATGCTTGGTGTGTTGAATAGTGCAAGGATCTGCAAGCGTCCTGGCTGTGAGCCAGCAAGCTGCTGGCACAAATGTTCAGCTCCAAGGAGAGTCTCAGAGTCGAGGCCTGACTGCCCCAAGCTTGAGCTTTGGATGAAAAAGGTCATCCCAAGCTGCACCACCTGTCAACACCCCAAAGCAAACACCACATCTGCTGTTTTTTTTGGGCCAGAGTGCAAGACAGCTGCTGTAGTTGTCCTCAAGTCTGCCTATGCAGTTGTGCTTCATCAAGCTGGAAAGTGCTGGCTCAAGTCTTGGAAAGGTAAAGCTGTGTGTCACGGTGTCACAGGCCAAAAGATTGGCAGCGCACCTGGTAGTCCTCCTTCTTGCCCAGCTTGGCCTCCTGATATGGATCAAACACCATGAACGCCAGCCGTCTGCCTTTGAAACGGCAAACTGCATGACTTGGCTGCTTGCAGCATCTTGCGGCCTTCAAGTGAGTGCATGCACGTGATGCACCGACACACGGCACATGTCTGTATGTTGTAGCTGCAGGCTGGGGGAAGTCCCGACCAAGCTGACTTTGGCATAATCTGCTGGTTGGTCGTTTTCTGGACAAGATTTGGTTTGCCCCCTCCGCGTTCCGTTTTTGCGTTGCTGGACAGTCACCACCTTTGCCTTGCCTGAGGGGCATGGCTCCGGCAAATCTCTGAAACGAAACGCCTGCCCACCAACCCTCACCTGCCTGTGGTTGCTTCTCCTCGAATGCCTTCCTGCCATGGAAACGCCAGCTCACTGTACCAGATCTGCCGCAATACTACAAGAACGCCCTCAAGCCTGCACGTGAGCTATCACAAAACTATATGAAAGGTGACCTGAATAGGATGTCGAAATACGACTAGCTATGCTCAACGTCGATCATGACTGAAGAGATGGCAACAATAAAATATTGTAAAAAAAAGGCCAAGCCGGCCCTCTCAAAGACTGACCCAATAGTTGCTCCCCCCCCTTTTTCGGGCCAGTTGGTGCCCCTTGTTGAATCTTTCTTCTCATTGAGCAAAATTGCGGACACTGAGCCAATCTCAGCCGATTGCACCTGAAGGCCACATCCAAATCTGTCCAGTGCTTCGAAGAGCTTGCAAGCAACACCTGGCGGACTGGCGCGAGCGAACATCTATATCATCCCCTGCTTCATCAGGAATCCCTCGGGAACAGTTGGTACATCTGTCTTAAAACTGGTTCAACACTCTTGCCTGGAAAATCTCGGAAACTCCGCCCAACTTTAGGACCATGTGGCCCACAAAAAAAAGAGGTTCAAGCAGAGAGCAAACCCCACCCCCCACCACCCCAAACCCCCACCCCCCACCCCCAACCCGCCACCTCCCCGCCTCCCCCCCCACGGGTTCTCGCCTTGGCTTGGCCGTAGTGCACCAGCGCCAGGTCTGCCCGCTTGGCCTTGAAGGCCTCGTTGCCCTGCCGCTTCAGCGCCTCCACGTCCTCACCGAATCCGCTCGAACGTGCGGAAAATACCCTCCTTTTTCAGGGTGTCAAATCGACCCTCTACTAAAAAAGGAGGTAGTTGCCATGGAAAAACAGGTGTTCCCAAAAATACCCTGAAAAAAACATGTATTTTGAGTAGGGGGTACTCTTCCGGTGGTTGTCAACCCCCCCCGCCCCTTTCGTCAAAGAGGGGACACCAAAAAGGCCCGGTTGGTCGCCGATGGCTCCTTTTGGGATTGGGCCCTATTGGAAGGGCCTGGCCAACCACAGGAGTTCTAATCCGAAATCCGTGGGCCACCGGAACAACTATCTGACAAAAGGATGAATTGGTTTTCAACAAGCCTTTTGTAGGTGCCCTAAGGAAGGTGCCCTTCCGGACCTACAGCGGTTGGTGATGATCTCTTTCGAACGTTCCCCAACAGAAGGCATGTGCCCCATGTCCTTGACTAGTTGGACCAGCGGTTCCTAGCGCTGGCCGTGATTTAATTTCGCAATGCACGGATCTGGTAGCGCGCAGGCTATGAAGAGGCAAGCAAACAATGCACCCCAATACCTCTCGAAAAGCAAACGGTGGCACTTTCAATCAGACAACAATTGCGTCGTGTTTTGACATTTGCAATCTCTTCAATCAAAAAGCCCTACTACACTTCCATGGAGATCAGGTTGGATCCTGTTTTTTTACGGAGATCTCCGAAGTAAGGTTGCATGCCCCAAACACATGTCAAAGTCTATGGCGAACAAAATAATCATCTGGCAAAGTAAGGCGACAAGTGAGCTGGGGCCTGTTTGGCTGCCTCAAATATGTCGGTTTCCTTCATTGATGTCGCTACCAACTGCCAGTTGCAGCCGCTGTGCAAATAATCCATTTCAACCAGTGAAGCGCACAAGCTTTGCACTAGCGTCGTCCAAAATCAATGTTAGTCACGCGCCCATGTGTGGGAGACCCCTCCTTCTCTCTTTCAAGCCGGCCGGGCCTGCTTCACTTGCGGTTCCAGCCATTGGTCAAAGGGGTCGAACTTGGAGATGAAATGTTCCTCCTCCTGCTCCTCCTCCATCGTCAGCGCATAGGAATAGGCATCCTCCAGCCCCTCCTCATGAAATGCACAGCTTCCTTCCAGCGCAGTTTTTTTTCTTCAAGAATCCCCAGGAAGCAAACACAAAACATGCTCCCAAACAGCAGGAGCACGCCCTCTCAACAAACAAACGCGCTGCCCATCAACTGTGGATGCGCTTATTTGAGCTTGTTTTTGCAGTTGCCTGAGAACAGGCTTACAAACAAGGAGGGTGCGAATGGAAAACCCTTCGGAGCACTGCCATGCTGTCGGCCAGCGTCCTTTTGAGGAAAGCAAACCTGCAGATTGGCTCACTTTCACATGGACTACCCCAGCCGCAGCTTTCGAGCTGTCACTTGTTAGCGGGCTGATGCATTAGATTGCGCTAGTATGCCCCCGCCCCTTGCCCAGTCGGGTCCTCCTCACCCATCCTTTGACTGGCCGCATAGAGGGGGCACAGCAGCCCGGTGTTCCTAGGAGGTCCCAGCAGCAGCGCCTGCTTCACGCTGCTTGATTGCCAGTCCCAGCGGTACTCCTGGCACTGAGACTGAAAAACCTTCGGCAAGTACCTCGGGTCACATGGGTCCACACAAGAAGTGGGTGTCAAAGCCACTGGCTATAAGGGCCTGTTTCCGAGCAGCACGTCTTCCACATCTTAGGCCAGCGTGGCTGCCGACTCGCCATGTATGTTTGCATACGCCGGTCTTGTACCATCAGTTTGCTCACGGCTTCTGGTGGGCGTTCGCTCGACACGCCGAATGGGAGGGTTTGCGATACGCAACGGACTACAGCCTGTGGAGGAGCCATCAAGGAGGCTGCCTCTGAAACCCGTGATTTCTGCCCGTGCAAAATGCAAAACAATGAAAATAGGTCATAAACCACAAGCGTGAATAAAGTTATACGTTCGATTAAGTTTCAACAAGGCACCCCGTGATGCAAAACACGTACACGTACGGCTGTCCTTCTATTCTGCTTTTCATGCGTCCGAAACCAAGCCATGCGCCAAGCTTTTCCGCCCCTCGTTTCCACCTCTCCTGCACCATCTGCTTGGCGGGCTCCACCAGCCCGTCCTTGTTGAAGATCATCCCGCCCCCGCGGTGAATGCCCAAAATCACCACCCCCGCGCCCCCCAGCTGCTCCACCAAGCTCTCCAGGTCCTGCCCCTCTTCCTCCGCCACGATGTGGGGGAAGATGCCCCATCCTCGGCTCGCGGCCAGGTGCGAACCACATGGACAGCCGGACAGCTTCCGAGCGCTGCAAACCTCGCGGATTTTTGTTCACTATACACTTATAGGTGCTAGGGTTTGACCCGCCGGCATCGCGCGGTTTCCGCGCATGCAAGGCACTTTGTGCGATGCATAGCGATAGCTTGCAGGTGTGATGTGTCACATAGTGACCGCACTTGTCTTCAATCAGGCATCAAAGACCCCAAGAGCGTCAAAGCCAGCGTGAGCGATATGCTGACATCTTCTCTGGGTTGAGTAGCGCTCGAGAAATGATTCAAGCATAAGTCACGGCCTGCTCTCAATTCTGCAGGCCTGGCTGATGCCAAAAAACTCGAAAAAAGGTCCCGAAGGACCAAAATTGCAATGAATGTATTCAGGGGCAGCCGACATCGCCCTCCAACACAGCCCTCTAGGAAGCTCAGATGGAGGTCTCTTCCTCTTTCTTGTCAGCATCCTGGGTCTGGACCTTGCCATCCAGGTTGAGCAGGTCTGGGGCCTCGACCTCTTCATCCTCCTCCTCCTCAGCAGCGCTGTCCAAGAGCTTCAGCTCTTCCGCAGTGAACATGTATACCATGGCCTTGCGGATAATAGCCAAGGACGCCATGAAGAAGGGGAACACCACAGAGGTCTCCTTGATGGCCTTGAGGCCGTACAGGATGGCCAAGCAAATCACCTGCACAAAGGTGTACAAGTGGACACGCTTGATGGGCAGCTTCTGGATGTAGTTGTACTGCGGGTACTTGGAAGAGTCCCAAATCATCCAAAGGAAGAGGCGGTCGAAGAGGTTGTTGCCGGTCAAGGACGCGATGCCCATGTAGAAGAACACCCCCTGCAGCACGGACCGCGGCAGAAACTTGAGCACCGGAGCCAGGAAGAGCGCGCAGCCAATGAGCACGTGGATCAGGAAGTTCGTGGCGCGCTGCTCGACGACCTTAGAAGGCACCTTGGTCTCGCCCTGTGGCAGCTGCTTCACCTCGTAGGTGGTCAGCGAGATCACGTGGGTGATGCTGGGCACAGTTGAGGCCACAGACAGGGGCAGGCCCAGCACGGCGCAGGCCGGCAGCGTCAGGGCGCCTCTCACGAACAGGTCCAGGTGGTAGCCGGGCTTTGACACGTTGGAGGAGACGCAGGGTGCAGCCAAAAGGCTCCCTAGCGGCTCCACGCGCCATCCAGCTCAGGCGTCAGACGCCCACCACCCACGAGCGATAGAAGCGGCTCCGGCAACCGCGTTGACGGCCTTGACCTCCCATTGCGTGGCAGCAAGCTTAGCTCGCGCCCACTCCTGACGAGCAGACCCACGGAGTAGCAATCGCGCCTTCCAGCGCGCCGCCTCATCGGCGTCCTCATTGAGTCCACGAAGCATGGCCTCCGAGGCGACCGGGTGCGGCGCCCATTCACCGCTAACCTTGCCGTGCGATGGGACCCAAAAGAGCTCGACCGACAGGGTCAGAGCACAAAGCCGTTGGAAAGCATCAAAGGCGCGTCGCGCCAGTAGCTTGCAAGAACCACCACCTTTCAAAGTTTTGATGGCAGCTTGGCAGTCGAGGACAAACACAAAAGAGACACGTGAAGCGGCTCCTGCACATAGTCGAGCAGCGTCAGCAGCAGCCTGAAGGGCGAGGACGCCAGCTTCAACCTCAGCCCGGTAAGCGGTCTGATCTTCACCAGTGACAGCTGAAACAAAAGTTGGGCATCCCGGGGTCGCAATGGCAAAAGCAGCGACCTCATCAATCTCGGAACCATCTGTGGCAACGAAGAAGTGGGAAGGCTGTTCCTCAAGTCTTGTGCGAAAGGCATGGACAAGCTGCTCAAAGGCCAGAGGACGGGGGTCCCTTGGCGCAGCAGGTTGTTCAGGGAGGACCTTGGTAAAGAGACGCTCCTCTGCTCGGTTACTGGGGAGAGGAACTCCTTCTCTTGCTGAAGCAGTCGCCGGACATGTCCACACCAAGTGGGGCCGAGAAGGCGTGTGCTTGCCACATGCGCACTGACGGGCTGCGTCACCATGGGGTTGCCTCCGAAAACCGGGATGGAAGTGCCACCAGCTGCATCCCGTAGCCAAGCACGCAAGGAACAAATCCCTTTTGTCCGTCGCCTGCTTGAAACACTGTCTGTGGCCTTGGTAACAAGGAACTCCGGGAGCAGGAGGAGGCAGTGTCAAACCTTGAGCCAGTGGCTGATCTGCATTTGCCTGGCGTCGAAAGCCACGAAACACCCTGGCCGACGCCTTCAAAGAGTCGCGCCGGCTCCTTTCTTTAAGCCACCGAAGAACACAAGCAAAGTTGTCAACCCCAAGCTCGAAGGTGCGCTGCTGCCCATGCTGATCCCGCCTATGAAGGAGAGCTCCATCAGGCGATGCCCACCATCCAAGGTCATTGGCTGCGGCCGCAGCGCAAGGGAGTTGCTGAAACCACTTTCCAAAGACAAAGTCAAGAGGTGCATCTTCCCAGCACTGTTTCAACGAGCTGCGGTGCCTAACTGCAGCTCGGAAATGGGCTGCAGCTGAGGCGAAGAGAGGCTCGACTTCCCACCCAAGGAGCTCAAAAAGGATGCCCCAAGGCACGTCTGGCGGCAAAGTGGCGCCAAAGGAACTCACAACTGCACTGCGTATACTCTTCAAAACATCCGGTGTCAATGCTGCCAAGCCAGCAGCCCAAGTGAAGGTTGGGTTCACGAGGCATTGCAGCAAGCGTAAGCGGGCCTTCCATGAAGCAGCCACGCGGGCAATGGCAGTTATGCGGAAAAGCACGAGCTGCATGTCAAACTTCACCAGCTGTGTGGCCATCGGTTCATGAAGGTCAAACTGTAACCCAAGAAAGGTGAGTTTGTGGTCGAAGGCGTAAGGGAGGTTGCTTAGCCCAAAATTTTGGGCAACATCCGAGCTCAAAGCTGCAATCCCGCACTTCTCGGGTCGGCACCTAAGCCCAAACACACTGTCAAATTCCTCCGATTTCCGCATTGCCAGCTGCAAAAGGGGGGCTTGGGAAACATTCTGGGCCCACAAAACCCGATCGTCAACGAAAACGGCACAGCCGAGGCCGGGCTGCTGGACTGCGCAAGTCCACGGCAACATCACCGCTGCCGCGATCATAGGCGAAAGAGGGCATCCTTGCAAAATGCCCCGCCCTGCTTTGCACCATTGTGAGCCATGATAGGCGCCCGAAGTAAAGACCCGGGATCCACGCAAATAAAACTGGTCAATAAGGCGAACGAGCGCAGGAGGGGCCTTCAAGTGCGAGAGGACCGCTATTGCCTGCTGCACCTGGATCGCATCAAAAAAACGATGGATATCCTGGCGCACAAACACGCCATGCTTAGCTCGCTGCGCGACCGCATGGTTGATGCGGATGAGGCAATCTTCGACGCCTCTACCAGCCAAACCGCCAAACAGGTGATCGCCCGCCCAACTGCTCAACCACGGCTTCAGGGTCTGCAAAAGCGCTCGCGAGCCAGCGCGCCACAATACCGATGTCAAAGCAAGTGGCCGCCAGCCCCCTGCGTCTTTGGGAATGAGCACTATCTTGGCCTCAACCCATCGGCGGGGAATGCATCCGGAAGAAATCACATGGGCCCACAAATCTTCAAGGCATGACCACCAAATCGGTCCCATTCTCAAAAGATCTTTGGCGCGCCAGTCATCAGGGCCAGGGGCCTTGCGCGTCATAGCCTGCATGGCTTGCAGCAGGTCAGAGCCCTTTGCTGAGAAGGCAACAGCCTCATTAACGTTGTTTGGGACGTTGCGAAGAAAACTTTGGAATTCCTCGCCTGTGCCACGTCCAGATTCCTGGCCCCAAACCGCTGTCCACTCTCGCTGCTGCTCATCAACTGCTATGGAAGGGTGGACGGCTGAAGCGCTAACACCCTTAGAAGATGGCGCAGGGCGCGCCGCACGACTCTCCTGAGCACGGGTCAAGGCAAACCGCTTGACCCATGCACGCTGCTGGCCTTCATCTGCAGCCATCCGGGCCTTCCAAGCCTTTAGGCGCTGAGAAAAAAGTTGCCGCTCACATTGAGTGACTGCCGCTGCCACCACATCAACGAGGTCTTCCAGGCAGTCTTCCTCAGCTCTGCTGCGCGCATTCAGCCCAGCCGGAGCTGGCTCGACCTCAGCTCTGTTTGGGGGCTCCATCCCAGCTGGAGCTAGCACAGCCTCTGCTCTGCTTTGGGCTCCCAGCCCAGCCGGAGCAGGCTCGGCCTCTGCTCTGCTTCGGGGCACAGCCCCAGCCGGAACTGGAACGGCCTCAGCTCCACTTGCAGCCGGAAACGGCGCAGCCTTTGTCCTACTTCGGGAAGCCGAACCCGACGTAGGCGCGGCCTCAGCTCTGCTTCGGGCATGTCGCCCAGCCGGAGTTGGCTCGGCCTCAGCTCTGTTGGGGGTTTCAACCCCAGCCGGAGCTGGCACAGCCTCTGCTCTGCATTGGGCCCCCAGCCCAGCCGGAGCAGGCTCGGCCTCAGCTCTGCTTCGGGGCACAGCCCCAGCCGGAACTGGAACGGCCTCAGCTCCGCTTGGGGCAAGCGCCCCAGCCGGAACTGGCGCAGCCTTTGCCTTGCTTCGGGATGCCAATCCCGACGCAGGCGCGGCCTCAGCTCTGCTTCGGGCATGTCGCCCAGCCGGAGCTGGCTCGGCCTCAGCTCTGTTAGGGGTTTCAACCCCCGCCGGAGCTGGCACGGCCTCAGCTCTGCTTCGGGCCCCAGGCCCAGCCGGAGCTGGCTCGGCCTCAGCTCCGCTTGGGGCACACGCCCCAGCCGGAGCTGGCGCAGCCTTTGCCTTGCTTCGGGATACCAATCCCGACGCAGGCGCGGCCTCAGCTCTGCTTCGGGCATGTCGCCCAGCCGGAGCTGGCTCGGCCTCAGCTCTGTTAGGGGTTTCAACCCCCGCCAGAGCTGGCACGGCCTCAGCTCTGCTTCGGGCCCCAGGCCCAGCCGGAGCTGGCTCGGCCTCAGCTCTGTTTGGGGCCAAAGCCCCAGCCGGAGCTGGCACGGCCTCAGCTCTGCCAGGGGCCTCCTCGACCCCAGCTGGCACAGCCTCAGCTCTGCTTCGGGGCATCCCCCCAGCCGGAGCTGGCTCAGCCTCAGAAACTGGTCCATGACATCTGTACAAATCTTGCAGCTCATCCTGAAAGCACCGAAAATCACGGGCAGCCTTTGCACGAAGATTGCTATCCCAGGGTTGTCTACGAAGCTGAAGGAGGCGTCTGTGAAGACGCCTAAGACGAACCAACCGCACCGGCTCTGGTCCAGCAGACGCCTTGGAGTGCCGTGACGAAAAACGGGGCTTCCAGGAAGCGGAGCGCGGCGTGAAGCCAAAATGCTTCTCATCACAGAGGGCGTCCTCCGCAAAATCAGAGAGGAGCGACCACGCATTGTCCACATCTTCTTGCGACAATGCAATTTTAACCAATTGACACAAAGTTTCACTGCAGTCAAACTTCTCAACGCCATCTGCAGCAGAGATCAGACGGCGCTTCGGCCCAAACCGGCCGTGCGAAATTGTCTTGAACTCGAAGTCGTAGGCAACGAGATCATGATCCGTAATCCCAAAATCAATGTCCTGCGATTGGACACGCTGTACTGGAACAAGAGAACGGTGTGAAAGGCCAAAATCGATGCGCTTGTGGCCATCAGCTCGGGTGGATTCAGGGAGCAAAGCAAAGGCATCATCCACACAATGAGCTCTTCCAGCGGAAATGTAAGGGGAGAAACATTGGTCATCCGCCTCCTGATTCCAGTCACCCAGGGTCAACCACAGGAAACCAGAACCCGTCACAAAGTCAAGCACCTCTGTACAAAGTCTTGATCTTGCTGTGCCATCGGAAGCATGGCAATAAACTGAAGCTAAAAAGATCTTTTGGTACACCCAGTCCGGGCCATTGCACTCCTGGACCTCCACCACGCCAGCAGCCACACGGTCCGGCCAGGAAGTCTCCAGAAACACAGGTGAAATTGGTAAGGTAGACAACAAGGCGGTCTTGGTGACCCCACCTTCCCCAACGCCTCCAAACACCACAAAGAAGCCTTTCTGCAAACACGAAGTGCGGAAACGAGCACGGGTGGCTTCGTTGATATCCACCTCCTGCAAGGCGGCAACCTGGATGTTGTAGGAAGAAAAGATGTCAAAGACAACAGGCAGCTTGCCCGCGATCGCCGGGACGTTGAAAGTAGCGCACCTAATCATGGCGACTGGATTTTGGGGCGCCAAGCAAGACGACCTTTGTCTCGCTGAAAGTGGACCGAAGTGTCTCCAGCGGCACACCGTGCGCCTCAAAGTGATCCTCCGCCCACTTTCTTGCCTCCTCAAGCCGCTTCAGCCGAAGCTTGTAAGCCGCGGCCTGACCATAGTGGTGCGCACCACACCTGTGCAGCTTGGCCTCTCTCAGGACGCGGAAAACGGCACGGCAAGTTTTGCACACCCAGGACCGAAGAAGTTGCAACGCCGCACCCTTACCTTCTGGCTTGGCGCGCTTAGTCTTTTCTCGCACAACCACACGTGGCCAGGTGAAGGCCTGAAAACCAGCGTTCTGCATATCCTGCATGCGAAAGGGCACTGCCATATATTTGTTGAGGTTGAAAACTCGTCGCTGCGCCCTAAATTTCGGGCCCATCCCTTCCTTCCTCAGAGCCTTCTGCCAAGCTCCATGCGAAACACGGGGGTGACCTTCGGCATGATGCTCAGCTCGCCACTTCGTGAGAAGCTTGCTCGGCTTATCAGCAACCTCATCCTGGGGCCAACCCATCTTGCAGTATGGGCAAACCCATGCGAGAAGCTGGCCGCTTCCAGCCAAAACCAAAGGGGGGCGCTGGTGCTTTCGGGCCACTTGCTTGCGAACTTCAGGATGAGCGCGCCGCATGTGGCTCAAACGCCCGCGACTGGCTTGTCCGCGGGTCTCATAGAGCTCAGCGAAAGGGCAGAGGTCACACTCATACTTGAAAGTGCCATGGAAGGCGTACTTGGACTTGCTCGGGACCTCAACCGCATCCGGATCCGCAACGCTCCCTGGCAAAGAAAGGGCCGGAGATCGCATAGCCGAGCTTGAGGACAGGGTGCGCACCTCGGCTGGTGAAGGATCGTACCAGTGGGATCTGCTTTTCCGCTCGGTGCCAGACTTTGTGCAGCCGCCGATGGCGCTAAGCTTCGCGCCATTGTGCGTCCGGCCCCCCAACACGCTCGTGTGTCCTCCCAGAGTGCTCGGGGCCGGGACTCCGCCGCGATCAGCGGCATTGCCTATTGGAGCGGCCGTAGCCTTGGCCCGGTCCGCGGGGCCAACTGCTCCGATCAGCGCCTGGTAGTGGCGGTTCATGAACCAGAGAGCAAGCGGCTTGCCCTTGGCTGAGGGATTGAACACCCTCACGCCGTCGGCCTCCTCCGGCCGAAACACGAAGATCGGCTGCGCCAGGGTCGCAGCAAGGGCAGCGACTTCTATCGAACCACCCCATGCACCATCGCGAGCGAGCAACCGGAGGTACTCTGCAAATCCTTTCACCTTCATGTCAGCGCCCTCGGCGCTCGGGGCGTCTCCCTTCCAGAAGCCTTCATAGGACCGAGCATGGGTGCGAAGGTGGGTCACTGCAAGGTTGCGAATCTCAGCAGGGGAGCGCTTTGAGCGACCTTGAGCTTCAAGCGCATCGGCAACAGCGGCAAAGAGACAGTTCCCGGCTCCCGGGTTGTCTTTGAGCTCCATTCCCAATGGGATACCATGCGAAGTGGTCTTGCATCGCTTGGATGGCGCCTCTGGAGTTTTTGGCTTAGTTTTCCCATCCAAGCCACGCTCGTCGTTGTTCCCGTCGTCCACCTCAATGTTCTGGTCTGCAGGTGGATCAGGTCCATGCGCAGGTGTAGCCGAAGTGGGAGTGGCTTTGCCTTTGCCTTTGGGTCCCTTGGGTCCCTTCTCCTTGGGCTGAGCAAAGATCTGTCGCCATTCAAGTGGGAGCGCCTTGCCCTCAGCGTAGGATCGCGTGCGACCAACTCTGGTGATCTCGATCTGCGCCTCAGCACCCTCCAGCTCAACGCTCCTGAAGTCCTCCTCCATGTTCATCACGGTGTAAAAGGTCCAGGCTGCGCCACCTTTCCAAGGAACCTTTTCGCTGACCTCAACCTCAACAAAGCCGCTGTCGGCCAGGAAGGCCTCAACCTCCTCGACGCACCAGTCCCTCGGAACTCCGGTTGCTCTCCATAGTCTCCTCACAGTTCTGGGCTTGTTGGTGTCCTCATCTGTGGCGGGTCGCCGAACACCTAAGCTACGGAAACCCCGAGCCAAACCCAACGACGACCCCTTCGTAGAGCTCCAGCACCTCGCCGCATAGGTCTGCCAGGTCTCATCATCCTGCCAGTCGACCCAATCGGTGACGAGCTGGGGCACACCCTCGATCACCTGCTGCTTGTTGAGGTGTTGCACGAACCATCGGTTGCCTCCATGCTTGGTCCCGCTGACGCCCAAGGCCGCAGCAGCTTGCGAGACTGTGAGGCGCACGAGTCCCTGAATGCAGGCATGTTTTCCACCAGGTCCAGGCGTCAACTCCCAACTCCAGGTGTCATGAACACGTCCAAAGGCCGCCGTAGCCCATTGACGGAAGGACTTGCCAGGGTTGCTGGTTGCCTGCTCCCATGCACTCTCTTTGTCAAAGTACACCCAGTCAGCGTGAGCACGAAGGACAACTGTCTCAGCCTTTGCACGCTCGGGGGGTTTGACTACTTTTGCTAGCTGCCGGAGTTCAGGGGCGGAAACGCCTGTCTGGCCCACCCAAGCACTGACCACCCGAAGCTGGTTGCGGTGGATCCCCGGCACCCTCATCTCCTGCCATGTGAGCTCGCTGAAGTTGAGCCTCTCCTCCTCCATCGCACCCTTGAGCAGGACCACAGTGAAGGCCAAGTCGGGGTCCGAAGACTGCACAAAGGTGCGGAACTTTTCCAGTTCTTCTCCACTCTGCGGGTATGCCAGTAGTTCAGCAGGCGCGTTGGCCAGCGCATCCCTGGCATGCTTCACCAGTTTGACGCTCGGACCCCAATCCTCAGGTCTGGGGATCCAATCGCTTGGTTGGAGCGGGCCAGCAGTCGCCGCGTTCGGCTTTGCTCTCCCCTTATCTGACTTCTTGTTAGCATCAGCGAGGAACACCTTGCGGGCAGCAGCGGGGGGTTGAGGCTTTCGGCGCCCCCGGGATACCATCTTCCACTCGTCCTCGACCTTGTGCTCAGCATCCATTGCTGCGCTCCATCCTGAGGCAGGCGCCCGCCACGAAGTGTCTGACTGCACCCCAGCATGGCCATAGCTGTACTGCGTGACCGGCGGCATGTCCCATTCAGAGTGCCACGGTTGTTGTTCGCCTGCTTTGTTGGCATACTTGTGCACCAGGTTGCGAAGAGCACTCACCGGATTCCGAGGCCTTTCCCAGATCAGCTGCTGCAGATCCCAGAAAAGGTCCTCCACACCTCCATTCTCAACTTCTTCCTCTCCATCATCCTCCTCACCACCCAGCTGCGCAAGGAGGTTGGCCAAGCCATCGTACAACTTCTCTGCACGTTGACGTCTGGAAACCTTAGCGCCCAGGCCTCCACCACCACCACGAAGTTCATCCACGGCATTACGATGGTCTTCTTTGGGCATAGCAAACCCACGCCTTGCCCCATGAAGAAGCGCATCACGACAGTCATCGCCAGGATCCCGTTGACCATCCCGAGGAAATAGTGCCACCACTTGTGAAGAGAGAAGCTGGGGCACAAAAGCACGGAAACGGTGCCTGGAGCGCCACCGGACCCTTCGATTCCACCTCCGTCTGCAATCACCAACCCTGTGAGCAGACCATGCAAAAGCCGACATCCAGAGAGCCAAGCAGTAGGAATGCAAAGGCCGTCTGGCAGGATGCCGACGTGATCTTTGTTTGTCCGCCCTCGCTCCCACAGCGTCAGGCAGCTCATGCGCAGGCCGCGCATCATCCTCATCAAAAAGAGCCTTGCCGAAGTAACCCACAGAGAACAGGTAGTAGGCACCCACATGCAAAAGGCCCAAAGTGTAGAACACGAATTTAAGAAAGACCCCGAGGCAACCCGCAAAGAGGAACAGGTAGCAAATCACCTCCGAGTAGAAAACGTTCTTGCAGTAGGCGAGCATGAGCAAAAACAAGAAAAAGCCAATGCTCGCCCCAACACACCACGCAGACTCTTCGTACCAGCAGTGCTGGCCCGCATGCACCGAGGGCATGAAGCCCAGGAGGTGGTCTACGTGCATGCGGTGGTAGCCGGGCCCCTTCTGCAGGCCGTTCGACGGCCGGTTCACAATGACGCTCGTCAAGTTCTGGTCCAAGTAGCCCAGCACCGCAAAGCCAATGGAGGGGATGATGGCATAGGCGATTGCCCAGGCTGGGAAGGGCCGATCGATGCCGGCAGGGTTCACGATCCAAGGCCGCTTGCTGCCGTCTGACAAGATCAGGGCAGGGGCAAACTCGGCGTCCACAGTCAGCATGCGCAGTGACGTGTCGCTGGAGTACAGGGCCGCCAGCGCGGAGGCGGTGACCAGGGCGATGGTCACAGCGAAGTTGGCCATCAGGTTGCGGATGGGTCGGAGCAACCACGGCGTGCGCCTGAAATGGGAGAGGTAGCTGGCAAGCCCGAATGTGTAGAGGAACAGCAAGGCTTCGAACATGGCATTGGTCAGGCTCATCTGACCGTCAGAGAAGTTCCGGATTAAGGGGGTCACGCCGTCGATGATGAAGATCAGGCTGATCAGGCCAGCGAAGATGTCCTCGCTAAACATGGTCACGTGCTTCATCAGGGCGCACAGGTCAAACACAGCCACAAGGATTGTGAAGAGCGAACACCACATGCAAACCCAGAAGTAGAAAGGCATGAACTCCAGGTCCGCTCCTTCTGCCATCTCAAAAACGACCAGCGTGTACGCCAAGAAGGGGCCAGTAGCACCCAGGATGGACAAGGGCTGCCCTGCGAAGGTAGAAAACAGCATGCCGCTGATGGCGGATGACATGATCATCTCCAGAACTCCAAACTGACCCTTGGTGCCGTCCAAAAACCGGCTCCCGAACGTGATGGCCGGGGCCAGCGCTGCAATGAACAGGTAGAGAACGGAGGACACCGTTTTCTGGATGTTCTGGGACTTAAAGGCGTCCGTCCAGTCGCTGAGGTAGAGGGGCGCCCGCCTGCGGATGTCGAGCCTCAGCCCACCCGCGATCTTGCCCGTGAACTCCAAAGGTCCGAAGTCCTTCTTGGCTGTGTGCGTGATGTAGCCCGACTCATTTCGAATCACTGCCTCCGCCTCTGTCATGACGATCCCAGCTAGCGCGACGGTTTGCTGTGAGCGTTCTTGAGCCCCTACTTTGCTTCAGCCGATAGGGCCAACGGAATAGGATAGGGCCAACGGAAAGCCTGCAAAGTCATCCGTTTTGCCTTAGCAACTGAAAGCCTGCAAAGCCCTGAAACAAAACATTTGGAAGAAGGGGTGAAGCGCTCCACCTACTGTGCGCTGTGCCACATCCGAGGCTCCCTTGAAAGGGATCACCGAGCTGTCCACAGTGGAGCAATACCACGACTTCTCCCCGAGCATGCTCATGGCTTCGCCCACAGCGATGATGACGGCACCTTCAAGGCGCAACCCGTTGACAGCATGTGCTGCTTTTGCTGTTTGCCTGACATCCCACATGTGGGCCGCGCAGCGAAGGAGCAGCAGGCCCTGCACACTGTTGCCTCGAAGTCTGACACAGGCCTCCCCACCGCCGAAATACAGGTCCACAACTGTGTATGATAAGCATATGTCATCAAATATACATATATATATATATATGTATATGTGTGTGTATGGCGCGTGTGTGCGTAGCAAAATGCCAGGGCTGCGCCTTGTAAGTAGCGCCACTTCACGTGCTCTGCAACCTGACACGCTAGCAGGCTCCCACAAGTTGTCCAAACATGTTTGTGTATCTCCCAGACTTGCCCGTTAAATAGTGAACAACAATCTACTAAGGGGTGGTGCTTTGGCAAACAGGCAGCGTGGCAAGTATGCCCGTCATGCGCGCCGTCACACTGCTGGCTTTCTGACATCACTTAATCCCATTGCTGCATGCCCTGTTGATGTGTAAGTTTGGCCGGGAGCAAAACTATGAATACGTCTGAGCCACAGTCCGAAACAAGAAAGCATATGCCAGATAAAATGCCCGACCTGTTCCTCATGAGTTTGCCCAACCCTGCATCAATAAATCGCATCGATACATCGCGAAGTGCCTCGTTGCCGCCCATGTCGGTGCCCAAGGTCTCCCAGAGCCGGTGTCGGGCCCCGCGGTCCACCAGGACCAGGTCCGACTGCTCCAGGTGGGCCAGCTCGAAGCCTCAAAACCGACACCGCGAGGAGCGTCCAGCATGGCAAGGGGGAGGCAGACCTGTCCATCGACTCCGGTCCCTTTCCTATGCATGGCTTCTTGAGGGCGTATGCATAGGGATAGCATCCGTGCACAGGGATCATGCCAACATGCCAAGGCCAACCCTGCCTTCAGGCGCAACTTTCAAATGTGGCCACTCAAAAAGCCGCGAAACCAGCGAGCAACACACTGGAGCACAGCCCAAGCAAAGAGATGAGCCCAAGCTGAGGTTGTGCCGCTTGAACCAACCAAACCGCTAGCAAGGAGTGGTCACCTCGAATCGTTCCCCGAGGTGCGGCTGGGAGGATGGTGGATATGTCGGCACAGGATGATTCCGATCTCCGCCATGGCCTCTTTGAAGACCTCAAAGCCTTCCTCCGGCTCGTCCCGAGCACAGCCTGGCATTCCAAGTCCCGAGAATTCTCATGACGCCAGTTTTACCAGAGCTCAAGACATCACTGGAACCCCAAAGTTCACTTGAGCTCTGCAATGAGAAGCCCTGGGAAAAGGAGCCCAGGAAGCGGACAATGCGGTTGCTCCAGTATTGTGTCAAGTTGCAAGGGCTGACAAATTGGAATCTTGAGTAGAGATCTACTGAGTTGCGGCTCTTGTTTCTGTAGTTGTCTTTTTCCGAGTAGCTGGAAATGCACTCCTGTTTCGGTAAGATTGAGTGAGGCGTTGTAGGGCATTGGTGCAAATCAAGCAACGCAACCTCGGGGACACAGTGAATGAACGTGCCGCAGCGTGCGCTGTTGGGGCCGGGAGGCGTAAAGTACAAACAAACAATCACTCAAGCACTCAAGCACACGTACATGTAGAGTGCACAGAGCCGGCCACTATTGCTTTCCAACTTTTGGCATTTTGCAAGGGTGTCGTGCCAGGGCATCGATTTTTGCAGGTCGCCAATCGTTCTCCATGCGATTTGCCAACACGCATCCGCAAACATGAAGCCTTCTTCCAGAATCAACATGAGTCAATTCCCCGACCTTGATTGAGCAAATTTCCCGCACACAGCGGAGAAATCATTTGGGTATGGGTCAAAATTGAACCACCAGAGGACCGCAGGTTTAGTCCTTGGTTCCATTTACCAGGGTTCCATGTTACCTATTTTTCACCCACGGCCATTTGAAAGGTCCAGACTTGCGATGGCTTCGGGGCCGGACGCCCCAGCGCACGTCGGCCTATGTAGCTGGCCCTCACCGGCAGCTCCCCCGCCAGCCGCCCCACGCGGCGCGGCAGCTCACACTTCACCCGGTGGATCCACGGCAGCTTCACCTCCGGGTCCTCGTAGTCGGAAGGAGAAAACGAATGAAGTCACTGGGTTTGTTTGGGACCACAAGGGTATGGGTCAAAATTCACCACCAGGGGACCGCAGGTTTTAGTCTTTGTTTTCCATTCACGTGAAAATCCGATGAAATCAGCCGTTTATTCTCACTTGGCTAGTGACCAGCCCAAAACATGTACACTTTTTGGGCCACCACCAAAATAAAGGGAGAGCCACCAAGAAAAAAAGTGTCAAGTGTGTCCACTGGCTGGGTGAGTATTAGCCAGTCTGGAAAACAACCGTTGCGAAAAGGTCCTCGAGGACAGCACAGTTAGGCTCTTCTCATGTGTGACCCACAACATGTCACAATCGCTTGGTGGTGGAGAGGTTCAAGATTTCCCCTAGCAAAAACAAGGTGCTTCGAAGGAAGAGGGTCAAGAAATCATGCTCGATGAGGAGAGATTTTCTCACGACATCCTTCGAGTCAGCCAGTAAGCTCAAGACATGTGATTTAACATGATTTAACTCAGTCCAGGTGATTTGCAGTTGAAGCATACCTAAATGTGTCCGCTCATTTGTTCAATAAACCTTGCACAACTCCTTCGGTTGTTGAGCATGGACGTGGTCCACCTAGGCATCCTGATCGTGGTGTAGATCTATGCAGGGTGAGTTGGCTAGAGTTACTAGAGGTGAGCGGTGCTGAAAGATGGGCTTTTCTCGAAAGGACAGCGCCTCCGACTAGTCGGCTGCCTGCTAGCTTCCTTGCAGGGAGGTCGGGAAAACCCTTGCAGAATTACCAGGGCTGTGGGCAGCGTTGCCTGACCTGTGCAGCTCCAGAAGCCTATCAGACCCGACTGCTGACAGTGAAAGGGTTAAACTCAAGTCAAAAGGCTGAGTGACGCCAAGTGCGATTTGGGCGTGCCGGGATGCACGACATTTTGCCGTTCCCTGACCCAAAAACATGCAACGGCTGCAATCTGATGCCCGAAAGCCCCATCATGCGCACCGCCCCTCCAAATTTCCGCAACGGCGAACCCCGAAACCCGCCCCCGTCCTGGTGGAAGAGCAGGCCGATGTCTGCCAGAAAGATCTGCGGCGCCGCGGGGAGCTCGTCCTTCCGCTCCTGTAAGGAACACGAGCCACTCCTTAGGCGACGTCTGGGGAGGCAAAATCCCAGCATTGCCGGGCAAAAAAGAAAAGGGCATAGCCATGCATTGCATTTATCTGTGACGGACCATGGGGGACTCTGGATGCAACATGATGCAACCATCTCTCGACTCGTGTCATTGGCTGGAACGCGGGTCACATCAGAATGTCCACTCATGCCCCCGCTAATGCCAGCACATTGGCACCCAAGAGCCTGCACCCGGCGGCTCGCGGACAGAATGTATCTAAGAGCGCAAGTCTCATGAGGTCTAAGCGTGAGCCGATCTGTCCTGCTGCTGCAGCCATTGCTTGTAGTCTGCCCAGTCCTCTCGGTGAAACAGTGATGTGCCGAAGCAAGAGGGAGCGAATTAGACATATATTTGCTTTTTTTGTTGGTTTTATGAATTTGGTCTTTATTTGTATGGCATTTTCAATTTGAACTGTCTGGTCTTTAGAAATGAGACCAACCGAGGCATTCTCATCAAGGCAAGTGGCTTCCCCAGCATCTGGAATTGACTGCAGGGAACACTCCATCCGCTCCATCACATCACTTCTGCATGTGGGCACACTGGAGGATATATGGCTCCATCAAGTGCTAAAAAAATAACTTTTAGTGGTTTAATATTAAACTACCCATTAGTTGGCCAAAAGTTAAAGTCCTAGCATCCAGGCAAAATGCACCAAAGATTCCATAGTAGGCATCATGCCCGACGGTCTGTTGGAATCAAGACGATTCCGGCCTCCACGGACGGCGCTGGGCATTCCCATCCCTGCTTCTTCTGCGGCCGCGGGCCGTCCCGTGCCTCACACGCGGGCCTTTACGGTCGATATCAACATCACATGCAACAACACACGGCCCTAAGCGCCACCCTTGACCCATTTTGGCTTGAGCTGACTCTGAGGGCCCTGGGTGTTGGAAAGCAAGCATCGGCTACCAAATCGGAAGGTGCATGCACAATATGAATCAATAAACTAACAACATGTTGGGTTGACGGGGGGGGTTGGCCCGGGGTGGGGTGGGGCGGGGTGGGGCGGGGTGGGGTGGGGTGGGGTGGGGTGGGGTGGGGATGATAGTGTTCATGAGATGAGAGGTGACCGCTCTTTGGGGTGGGGTGGGGTGGGGTGGGGATGATAGCGTTCATGAGATGAGAGGTGACCGCTCTTGGGTGGGGTGGGGGTGATAGCGTTCATGAGAGGAGAGGCGACCGCTCTTTTGGGGTGGGGTGGGGTGGGGTGGGGTGGGGTGGGGACGATAGCGTTCATGAGATGACAGGTGACCGCTCTTTGGGGTGGGGTGGGGTGGGGTGGGGTGGGGTGGGGTGGGGATGATAGCGCTCATGAGATGAGAGGTGACCGCTCTTGGGGTGGGGTGGGGTGGGGACGATAGCGTTCATGTTCGGCCGGGGTGATGTAATGCAGGATTGCTTTGTAACGTGCTCGCACCTTCTTGAGTGCTCAGGCAGATGGAGTCTGCAGGTTTAGCTTTGGTCATACTACTTCGTTTGGCGAAGGTATCGCCCATTCCGTTCTTGCGAAAGTGGTGGCATGAAGATGTGCGGTATGTGGATGCTCTACACGAGAGGCATGTACGTATATATATATATATATATATTTCGATATATATATATATATATATATGTCTATTTTTATGTGTATATATATATATCTATTTATATATACATACATATATACATATATATATATACGTCCGCTGATTAAAAAAACGTGGAACTGTCACGGCAGCGTACTCCAGTTGTTATCTCGGGTACGCGAAGTTGCAGGGTTTGGTAAGCGACATTCCTGGGAGGCATGCTTGAAAATGCAGTGATTCGTGGCACATTTGAGCACCTGTTCAATGCGATGCACTTTCAACTCGCCATCGTCCCGGGCCAACCCCCCCCGGCAACCCAACATGTTGTTCATAAGTTTCCACTGACTGGCGCAACGGAGCACTCTGTAGCCAAGCAGCCAAACTCCAACCTGGCTTACTCCGCCTCTCTTCAACCATGCAGATTGTCGGAGACCATGGCTGCGCGCCTTCTATCCCGAGCTCGTGGCACAAGTATTGCTGAGACATTACCTTTGATCAAGTGGCAAAAAGTGTACTTTGTGATGCAACGTGGTGCGTCCCTTCCAAAGAGATGGATTTTTGATGACGCTGTAAATAGGTTGACTGCTTCATAAGCGCACTCCTAACAGTTCAAACTTCTGGCCTTCAAGCAGGAGGCCAATCAAAGTCCTGTGAAGTTTTGTCAAAACATCTGGCAAGCTAGCAGGAGGTGAAGAAACGGTATCAGCGTCCTCGATACTCATCCAGAAGGTGCCATCCTCGCCGCCCTTGTACTCGCACGCCGCCTGGCGTGTAGCTGACAGTGTCAGCTAACCTCCCACCAGCAGTCACCTCTGGAGCTCACAGGGCCCGAAGGATAATTGTGATGTAAGACTGGCTGCAAAGGTGCAATTGCAACGTGGTTCGCTACCCTCCCCTGAACAGGGCCGACAGAAGGGCTGCTTCAAGATGGATTGTCCAGAGGTGGCTAAGAACTGAGCACCAACATGACAAGTCTGCTCCGAGTTGCGCATTCTGATGGAACTTCTCGCCTTCATGTCTTCCGTCCACTCACCGAACTGATTCCTGACGGCTGAAAACTACAAAACCTAGCAACCCACAACCCATGCGGCCAAGTGTCGTATCGGACCACTTGCCCTTCCATTCTCCAGCGCCCCAAGGGTTGCGGCCTCATCCGAGGCAGACATGAGGTACGTGGCCCATTTCGAACCAGTGAACTGGGGGAGTCCTATCGAACGTGCCGCGAAATGAAGACTGTACCGGCTTTGCCTGTTTCATTGTCAGCTTCAAGCAACAAGCTCCACATTCAAGAGGCGGCGCATGAAGATCTCAGGCCAGCCCACAAACCTATAGCTCGCCCCCAAGGGGGCATGGATCCCGTTTTGTTGGACTAAGCAACTTGAGAAGCAGGTGCAGTTGGAGGCAAAATCCAACCTGGCAATGTTTCATAGATAGTGATCTTTGCCTGCTGGTGAAAAGTTGCAGCGATTCTTCCATCGCAGCCATTGTAGCCGTGGGAGGGGTATATAATACGGTACCCATGCAACATGAAACCATCGCCGATCCTGGGCGGCTTGCTGAGGCCATGGCAGCAAACCAACTTGTGTCCGCCAGCTTCCACCACCCGAAGCACTGAGTAGACCTGGGGAATGCAGCCGAGCAACCGAGTTTGGAGCAAGAACCACCCCGATGCCATATCATGATCACTCAAGTAAAGCATACTGTATATCATGAAATGCTAGCGCTAGCGTCGTAGGCGTGAATTCAAAAGCATAGTATGCCATATGTTTTCTCAACCTTTGATACGAATCCTTCAGCGTGTGCTAACGCATCTTGGCTGTTTAGGTCGCTTAAGTTCAGCTTTTCCTTGAGCCTACCAACTGGGAGTGATTCGTAGCGCCGCTGACAACGAGCCAACCACAAGCCTCCTGGCACAAGGCAAGCATCAAGCCTTGAGCCTTCCGCTGACCAAGCCTGTGCCTCCAGAACCTTTGAGGCTCCCAGCATGGCCGTGCACCAGGCCGTCTTGCGTCATGCCCTGCGCGCGGTTGTGTCGGCCTGTTCATGATTCGGGTTCACCACAAATGTTATCCCAATGAATGCTTCGGTTTGGGTCCATGGGGGGTCCTAGTGCCAGGCCCGAGTCCAAAATCCTCTGCACTTGTTGGCGGCTTTAAGCATTGCATCTCGTATCACGGCTCAGGGATGGCATCGTGGCTTCTTGCTACTTCTTCCAAGGATCTGAGCTATGCTGTGCCATCACAACGAGCGGCGGGCCGGTTGTTGCGGGTGCACAGTTGTTGCGTAGCAAAACCAAATGTTCAGTGCCAAACATCCCAACGATGTCTTCTAAATCCCATGGCTGGGTCGCGACCCTTCCTGCCTCGCCGCACTTGCCTTGCTGTGCCAAGCCTCCTGCGAGGGAAAAGCATGAAAAGCATTGCAAACCCCAATGTCCTGTAGATTCCATTTCCGCTAGGCTAGTTTTGAGCCGCTTTGCGAGGCATAAATCCTATGATGACACCGTTTCATGGACATGCCAGCTTGTTCAAGCAAAGGTATGTTGCGCGGCATAAGGCGATTTGATGCTATATGATGCGGTATGTCAGTATGTGCATGAGGAGCCCACCATCCTGTGGCTAGACTACCTTCAACCATTCGACCGGAAATCGCACGGCTCCGACGGACACGAGTTCCGTGGCCATAGGCGATGAAAAACATGCTGCCATTTAAGATTGGCCGCTGGGGTTGTATGTGGGGAGAGACAAACTGGACTTTAGGGCAAGGGACCGGGCGCAAGACTGGCCCATCTCCCCTCTTCCGAGAAAACAGCGCAGCCCTTCAACCATTGCACTCCCGACGCCCACCGATTCGGGCTTGCAGCACGTGTTTAAACCTCTTACCACGCCGTTCTGACGTCACTTGGCAATTTTGAGGGGAACTTGGCGGATCCCCGACTGGAGGCCGCTTGGGGAACAGAAGCCAAGCAACAATTCGAGTGGCACAGGGCAAGTCTGCCTGAGATGTGTTGCTCTCCCTATCTCAGGGCTGGCCTTGGACGCCACTAAGCATGTGTCTAGCCGGCGCGGAACACAGTTGTAGAAATGGTCAAGTTGGCTGAAGCAGTGATTTGAACCCAAGTAGCAGCCAAAACATGTTCCGGGCCAACAACACCCGAAAACAGCCGCTGAACATCCAGAATAGAATCTGCCAGGGCTTCGCTTCCAAGCTAGCTGCCTCCAGTTTGCGGGTGTCAGGCTCATCTTGACCAACTCCTTGCTCTGTCGATATTTTTGCGTCTGTGCCGTGGTCTCAAAACTCTTGAACACGAGAAATGTCCATCATTGCCCTGAAGCGGGTGATTGCAAATAATAGATTTAGCAAACTGAAAGACGCCCCCACATGCCCCATTTCCCAAGATGGCGAATCTGCAGCACTCTTGTGCAGGGCTAAGCTGGCCTGCTGACCGAGTCTTCGTGAAGGTGGTGGAAAGTACCCAGCCCATGTTGTGCCTTAGCAGGTGCCTAAGCCCCCAGTCCAGGCATGCAAGCCATGAATCCAAACAGCACATTGCTGATGACACCTGCCGTAAAGAGCTGACCTGTGACTACGGTCCCTGAGTGTGTTCGAGGAAAATCTGAAGGTCACCAACCTTGATTTACCTCATGCTGCACCTTTAGGCGCAGTACATCTGCTTAAGAAGTGCCTCTTTGCAGGCTTGTCTCATGGCCAACAAGTTGTCCTCGAGCTCATTTTTGACAACTTACCACACCTCCAGCTCAGAGTTTGGAAATTGGCGCTGCTCCCCAAAAGCGCGAACACCCAATTCTCAGGCCCCTGAACAAAGGAAATCAAGATGGTCAAAACCAACCCGACCACACCCAAAGCCCCCAACCAGGGTCAAAACGAGCCCAACACACTGGTAACAAGGGCTAAAGAAACACCTTCTTTCAAAAACCAAATTAAAAATCCTGTCAAGACTCTGGATTAAGACCACCATTTCTTATTCCCCATCAAATGTCTAAGAAATATTCCAGACACTGGTCAAAACACACGGTTTCTTAACATAGCGATTGACCTTAGCAACACCTCTGAGGTTCCGGCGCGTTGAAGAGAGTCTGGCAAGGCAATGCACAAAGGCACGCTTGCATCGCGATAAGCGGCTAGTGAAAGATGCCCCGCCCGTTAGCAGCAATTCCGCAGACACCACGGGCAACTCGGTGGAACCCAAATGGACTCCCTGGACTCATCCAAAGTGATCGTGTTTCTCCCTGCTTCACATGCAAACTCACGCATCTCTTGGCTGGCGTCGTCGGCTCCTCAAAGTAGACAGTGGCCGCTGAGGGGTTGGACCGGGTCTTCTCCCGAATGGCAAACCTCGGCAATGGCACAAACAAACTGTACGGCCCTCCACGCTGGCCCCAAGTCCTTTCCTCACAAGGCCTCAACCCATACACTCGCGCGAACATGACCTTGCCGTTTGGAGAATCACAATCTCGTGTTGACATACGGGAAATCTGCCATGATGCATTTGGAGGCCGGGGGTAGATATGGCTGGGCAAGCGCATGTCTTGGATCTTGCTTTGCTTGCCGATCTGAATGCGGTCTCCCACACCGGTCACGTGCAAGGCCAAGGCAAGACATGCGTTCTGTCACGTGCGCAGCCTTTCTTTGCTGTGCATTTCTTGAGAGTCGGCGCCACGCATCATTTAAAAGAAGAACATGGGCATGTCTCAAACTTAGAATGCCGATGATCTGGTCTCCTAATTTGAGACTTGCCCGCATTAGAATACGACAAGCAAAAAGCTAGCTGTAAATTGTCCCAGCACCAATGAGTGAAGTCTGGAAGACCTGCCCGGAACTGCATTGCGCCCACGCGCGCCCTGCCCAATCGAGAGCAATGTTGAATACGTCAATATGTATATATATATATAAATTATGTGCATATATATATATTATGTATATATATATATATATGTGTGTGTGTGACGTCTCATGTGTGTGTGTGCTTCTTACGCAACAGCCAAACCACAAAACCATTCAATAAGCGGGATACACAACTTAGCATTATCATTGAGCACCCTTCCTTCCCTTCGCTCCACCCCACGGCTGACGCCACAAGGTGTTGCTTTCTGAGAGAATTGTGGCACAATAACTGGAACAAGCACGTCGAGCAGGGCTAAAGCTCTGACAGGTCTTTGGAAGATGCTTCCTGTCTTGAGCTGGGACTGGTCCGCCTGCTTGGAGAGGGTCCATTAGCTCGGCTGCATCGCGCGACACTTTAACAGGCTATGAGACAACTTGGGAACTGAGGCTTCTCGAATGAGCCAGACTCAACGACCTCGATCTCTGTAGCTGGCGAACCTTGGCACCTTCTGTCAATTTAACTGCAAAAAGGCTTGAGACGCGTTAACTGCGCTGCACCAGTGGCAAGTTGAATGGTGAGCTCTGAGCAAGTGGTGGGAAACTTGGCCCTGCTTCCCCCAGCCACAAGTGCAGCATGGTCTGCTAAGCGCCTCAAGTCTTGGATTTGGAGAGGGCCACCCCCCTAGCGGACAGCCAGGGGAAGGGCAAGGATCAACGCCAGCATGCCACGGAACCAAGCAAACTGCCCAGTGGCGCGCTTTGCGGGAAAATAGTCGAACCATTCGAGCCGAGCGCACTGTAGGCGCCCTCCCGTTTGATCTAGACCCTCTCAGAGGTGGACCTTGATCTCCAATCAAGGTCTGCCAGGTGGATCATGCTTTGTGCCATCTGGCTGCGGCCCCTCTGGCCCTTAGAAGCACTGCAGTTTCAACCTGCAAGGCATGACCGGTTTATTGGTACAAGTCGTTCGCCAAAGGCCAAAGGCTCTTTGAGTGGCTCATCACCTTGCCAATAAGTTTTTGCGTTTTTTCAGCAGGGAGCGATTCCCATTGTGAAAGCAAAAGGCTGCTATGCGTGCCAGGCATC
Source organism: Effrenium voratum (assembly GCA_963377175.1). Taxonomy (NCBI): domain Eukaryota; class Dinophyceae; order Suessiales; family Symbiodiniaceae; genus Effrenium; species Effrenium voratum. The sequence goes on along the minus strand of CAUJNA010003592.1, from coordinate 268,782 downwards.
CAAGCCGGCTCCAGTGTCGGACTCGTCCTTAGGCTCTGTCGAAATCTTACCGCGTGCAAAAGCTTGGCATGCCGCGCCTCCTTTTCCTTGCGTGTTGGAGAAGGGTCCGGTGTCCGCCAGCCGCGGTTCAAGCTTTTCAGCTTCACAGCTTTGCGTACGTCACTGTAGGCGACCTGCCACGGAATCCCCATCCCTGACTTCTCAAAATGCATGGGGCCCCAGGCCGTGACAGCCTTCCACTCTCGGAATCCGACCAACTTTGCTGTGTTATCACAGCTTGCAGCTGAGCGCTCATGCTTAAGATAGGTTTAATGTCCACATGTGTGGCCCGATTCAATCAGGACCACCCATCGCCCAGAATAAGGATGTCTGTCCAGCTGGACCCAAATGCCCCGCAACAAAACTGCAAACCTCGCCAGCTTCCCACGAGCCATCTTTCTGAGATCTGAACAAATATCAAATCGCTCATAATATCGTGCTTGAGCGCTTGCCTCAAGCCAATGGAACAAGCATTTGAGAACTCCCTTGGGCGAAGCACCACTCAATCCAAGTAAGCTTCAAGACAAGCTTCAGCACCAACAAACAAAAGCCAAGTTTTGGTAGCTTCACTTTGACCCTCGGCAAAATGCTGAAGCAACATAACTTGCAGAGGTCAGTCAATGGAACTGGGCTGAAGAGCCTTTCCCCGCGCTTGCATTATTTTTGGGGATGCTATTTGTTGACTGTTTTCAAGAGGCTTGTGGGTTACTCTAACACGTTCTAACACATCGTGTATCCCAAGTACTAAACACAAGTAAGTGTATGGACAACATACTTCCCTGCTTCTTGTGTCGCACACAGCACAAGCTCCCTTAAACACCATCAAGCTATTTGTCACGGAGAAGCACCTAGAGGACCTCTTCTTTCCGACCAACTCACTTCCATCGCCTGCCGCTGCACCTGCCAGTCCATGTGCAGTTCGACCTGCCGCGGCCGAGTTCCCCCGAGTGGCTTCTGGTTGGTTCAGCCCGCGGCTTGCAATGCAACTGATGCCCGGGCAGCCTAAGGGTTCTCATCATCCCCTGAACACCCGTGAAGTTCCTTCTGGGTCTGAATCAGGGGCGTGCCCGTGCTTCGAATCTACTGTCCGGCCGTTTGCTGTTGGCAGGCCAGAAATTCAAGCTCAAGTTGGGTATGTGCCTTGATCCCCTAACCTGCACAGCCACAGTTGGTTTGGGTCTCGGGAAAAAACGACACGCAACAAAAGCTTCAAAATCCTTGGCAAACTTCGAACAGCATTCACAATCAGAAGCAACCTAAGTTGTCAAGGGTACCTGGCACCATTAGGGTTGCACCCCACTACCACCACCGCTGTTGGCGTCACCGGTTCGGAGCCTTAAGGGGTCGCCACGGGTGCACCAATTCGGGTGGAATCAACTGGCAATGAGTGACAAACCCCTTTGGTCACTTCGAAGTGACCTGGTGATCACGAGCGCAGCCAAGACAGAATCCAACTGTTAAAACAACAAATTGAAAGGGCGGGCGTAGACCCTTGACCCTGCAGGAATCCTTTGTCATTGGGTTTCCTGATTTCATCTTCTCCCCAGCTGTTCGCCTTGCTGAGCAGCCGCTGCATATTCTTGTTGGGCGTTGCCTGGCGTCCCGAACCCAGGAACTAAGCAGCCCGCAGCACAAGAAGAGTCCTTTGAGAAAGCCAAGGGAGACCTCTGCACTGCTCAAGCGGAAGCCGGAAAACATCAGCCAGCCAGATCCGAGTTGCAGATCGCGAAACCCATTGTGAACCACCTCCTGCAGGAATGAACAAGATCAAAATAACACCAGAGACCACCCAATGTTGACATGCAAGTCCACCGGCCAAATCTTCATGCAGGATTCTCTGTGTCTCTCTTCAAAGGTCACCCGATCAAAAGGTACTTGATATTCGCCCAGGCGATGTTGAAGCTAACCAAAAGGGGAAGTCCAGGGAGCTTCTGCGACTGTCAGGTCACCAAGTCCCGGGCTTCTGCGACTCGCGTGGCCACTGGAGGGCACTCTACCGGCTGCTGCTCGGAGACCCAGTTGGGCTGCCTGCGTGGTATCCGCGTTGATTTCTGTGCTTCAGCTTGTTTCCTTGTTGCTTTCACCGGTTTGCAGGGCTCGCATGTGGGAGGACCGTAAGGCTGCGGGAAGACATCAACTCCGAAAGGCTTCGAAGATTACGAACATGCTTTAGGAAGATGCAGAAAGATCAGACTACTATGGGGAATATGAAAAAAAAGCTCGAAAAAAACAATGGGCAAAGCGGTGGGAAGACTACAAAACTTTGGAAAGACTACGTCCAGAGCACACAAGCAGTCAGGAAGGGGCAAAACACATGAGGAGCACTCAGAGAAGCAACATGTCTTTCGACACAATGTGTCTGCAAATCAAAGGCTTACCCCTGTCTCTTGCTGGAGACAAGAAGGGCTGAGAAGCAATAACGTCAAATCAGCCACATATTTCGATTGCACCTCTTTGATCCTGAACGCTCTCACAAAGTTGTGTTCCCCCTCTTTGCCACGTGGTTTTGCATAGGCGCGGGCTTTGTTTCCTTCAAGTGTCCACTTGAAGCATCTTGAATCTTCTTGAATCTTGATCCAGACCTAGAAACTACAGTTTGAACACTTGGTGCGCTAACAAAGGGCACCACCAACTTGTGGCCTTGCGTGTGTCTGGGAGTGGGACTCAAATTACAAGGTTTTCCATGCTCTCTACTTCCAGTATTTCTTGAAGCAACGGTGGGGGTGGATGGGCGGGACGGGCTAAGTTTCCCTGGAAAGCGTGACTCGCCTCTGGCAACCTACTGTAGTAGAGAACTCCTGGCACTTAATGAAACAATCGTTGTGCAATGGGCTCTCACCCTCAGCAGGATGCTGGGAGGTGTCCCCTGGAAAATGATGTTCGCCTTGAAGGGACCAAACCTGTCTGCATCATGCGCATTGGTGGAAAAGTGGAATTTCGAAATACGCAGTTGTCCTGGATTCAACCGAACCTCTAACCGACCGGCTTGAAGTGGGGGCGCCACCATAATGCTTGCACAGAGTACCACCAATCCAAGCAACCTCCCCACTCCAGCCACTGCATGGAACCATTGAAACTTGCACGCCAGGTCCCATGTTGCTGGTGGGGCATGGCCAAATCCGCAAGCGATGTCTCATTCACAAAATGTGTTTCTCAGGCTTGGTATCCCCGTGACCTGCGTGCCCTTACATGACTGGCAAGGGCACTTCCGCAACATTGAACAATCCCATCCACCCGCAATCAAAATAGCATCCAGTCCACATCCAACCACTACGGCCGGCGTATTGCAGCGGAAGCGGTCTCCCGCTTCCCCATATTAAATAAATACGCAGATGCAAATCCGAAACGCCTTGCCTGTTGAGCGCCTCCAGCAGCTTGGCTGGGTCGTCGATGGGCATCTGCAGCTTTTCTCCCTTGGAGGTCAGCACCTGATCAAAGGCACGTGGAAAAGCAGTGAGTTTGAGTGCAGCTGCTTGTCCTCCCCAATGCTATGTTGGACGAAAGAACGCGGCCTCTTGTTTGCTTGTGATCAGGGGAACAAGTCCAACTCATCCTCATTCGTAGCCATGCCCAAGAGCCACATGCGCATCCAAGCTTGGGCCAAACATCACGAGTCTCACGTGAGAACCTGAGGATCGGCCAAGAACAGCGCATCAACCTTGGGCCACGTGCTTCGCAAGCCCATTCCCTGCCAGTGAGTCCATGCCCCTTGTTAGCTGGGCATCTCTCAGGTTCTACGAAACGTGCCCCCGGTCTGATGTCCACTGCCTTGGCGTTGCGCTTCATGAGGCTGGCAATGTCCTTCTCAGAGATCACGCTGTCGCGGTCCACGTCGAATGCAGCGAAGACATCCGCGATGTCAGGCTCATGGATCCTGAGCTGCCGCCAACGCTCCTTTCATTTCAGCCATTGACGCAAGCCATGTTGGATAGGTTTTTTTCCTTGCAGGTCCCTGGCTTACATGCATCCCATTGGATCAACATCCAGCTTGTGCTGCAGGAAACCGAATCCATGGTGCGCTTCCTTCAGGTTGCCCCACTCAACCCGTGTCAGGCCGCTGGATGCGCCCGGCACCGATCATCGCACCCAGGAACTCGAAGAATTGCAGCCGCCCATCCCCCGTTTGGTCCAAGGCCGCGATGGAACGCAGGGAGTCCCTCAGGCGGATCCATTGGACAAAGCCCCAAACTCGATTCAAAACCTGGGAGCTCGTAGCTTCAAACCCCTCGAAAGTCAGTTCCCAGAAGAACAGAAGCGTGGATACTAACGTTTGAGATCGAGCATGGTGCCGACACACACACACACACAACTAACTATGTATATATATATATACACATGTATCAATGAATATTACTCGCATGCACTGGACCTTTTCACACAACTATAATCGGAGGAGAACACGCTCAGCGGCTTTCGCACGTGAAGCAAAGCAATGCAACTGTGAGGTTCATGGTTCTCCCGAACCCATGAAGGTCGTGGCAGCAGGTAGTGGCCAAACCCCCTCTCAAATGTCTTTCCCACACTCCGACTGGAAGATAAATACGGCCAGTGATGCATTAAAACTCCAATGGCGATAGCCCATTCTTTGCAGGTGAGTGTCATGTTTGCCATGTCTACATCCATAGGTGATGCTCGAGAGGATTCCTCAGGGTCTGCGTATGCACCAGTCACGCATCGTAAGCTGCTGGACGACAGGTCGCCTCATGTGACACTTAGACACAGCATAAGGACAAAAAACAAGGTCATTCAAACAAGTTCCTAGGGGTGCTGGACTCTGGCCATGCCCAGGCAAAAAGAGAGACATGTTTATCGTGTTCATCATGGTTGGTTGGGGGATTTTGCTTCCACAAACCCTGGCTATGCCCGACCCAGCCAACTCAAGCGGCCGTGGCAGCATCCAGCGCTGGACTGAAATCAACAAATTTCTCCTCGAAGGCATGCACCAGCTTGCCGACAGACAGCGCGCCCTTGGGCGCCATGGTCTCCAAGCACTCCAGGGCCAGGAAATAATCCTAGCCAAGGGGGTTCCGCGGATCCTAGACGGGGGATGGGTTTGCTCAGGCCTCATGGATCGGCCATCCCATTGCTTTGTCACGCACAGAACATCCCACAACCAGCTGGGAAGGGGTCAACGCGCAAAGCTGGATCAGCAAACTCAAGGCAAATAATGAAACTTAGCTTTCAACAGTCCCTCACCCAGGAGCCACAAATGCCAGCACCCTCCAAAATGGCGACCTAATGGGACCCTGAGCGGCTGACTTTCTGAGAAGAGCTCGTTTGGCAGTTAAGGTAGTCCGGCCTTGTACTGCGTCCAGGTCTCCGGCGACAAGTAGACGGTGGACGCCAAGAAACCTCGGGGCCAAGGTTATTCCGGGCTCAGGGTGTGCGCGGTTTCAGGGGGCGGGGGGAAGGAGCTTGCCCCAAATGGGAGTCTCAGTTGCTGAGCTCAATCCGGCCAACTCCAAACTGCCGGGGTGCCACAAATATGTGCCAGGACTGCGCAGTTGGCCATGCGGTTGCCGGCCCAGCATAGGTCCTGATGGCAAACTTCAGATTTGATGAGTCAGCCAAATCAACAGATTGGAAACCTTCCATTCCACAACAGCACGCGAACCACATTGCAAAATTGACCGTATCAAAGCCAGAGAATCAGAACGGACAGTGTGCTCTTGGAATCTCTGATTTGCCGTTGCGTGGCTACCTCGTGCAAGGTTTGCTGGCATATTCCGGGAGTGCGTCTGCGGGATCACTTGCAACAAGTGGATCGGTCTGTATGGCGTCGACGTGGACGTCGACAAATATGCGAGCATCTTCGCACCCAGCCCTCGAAGCTGGTGAAACACTGCGCTCGTACAAGTATGTCGGCCTGTAACAGTAAGTCGCATTGATTAATATACATCATGTTGCCGCAGGTCAATCCCGGTAGGATTCCCACAGCCTACTTGCCTACTAGAGAAGCCGTGGTGGCAGGTACTGCAATGACGGTTGCTGGAACGGCTGCAGCGACCCCAGGCCAGTATTCTCGGAATATGTGTTCGACGCTGAGCCCGTGTTACTGGTATTCCGAAAGCGGGGTAGCGATTGTCCTGCACGCGGCCCACGCTTGCAAATAATTTGTTGGCATGCGCTGAAACAAGTTGTCTGCGAAAGCCACTCTGCTTCGTGCGCGGCATGTGGCGCGCGCACACGCAAACACGCGCTGCTCGTCTGTTTTCAGCTGCCTCGAAGAGCAGCCCCTCACCGCATGCATCTCACTTGCGCCACATGCATCTCCTTGCAGCAGCGTTAAGTGAAGGCGGTCACCACCATTCGCCCTTACCACTTGCACTTGGGACGCGCGGAACCTTGCAACAAGCTCCATGGGCGTTCGCCAGTCTTTCGCGGAACCTTTGCAAAGCTTGCGCCAAACTAGCCCAGCTGACGTTTTGGCTTGCACCATTCCCAACACAGGCAAGGACCCAAGGATACAAGTAAAGACGCTGTGAATCTCCCCGTCTACAAGGCAGTGGGGTCTGCAAACTGGCAAGTGCACTGGCATGCCTCCTCCAAGAACCCAACGCAAAATCTTTCGCCAAACGAATTTCGTTTGCAAAGTCCATCGCCGACCTTTCGCGGAGGGATTGAAAAGAACACCAAGGGTCACCGAATACGCAACCCGCAAGGACCTTCTGATAAACCTACATGGGGTCAAAACCCCTTGTCCAACAGGTAAGGATTTGAAGGGAGAACACTGACCTGTCACATTGGATCTTAGCTGGGCTGTTCCCGCCGAAACTTCAAGGAGCCTTGAGGATGGGCCCCAGGGACACGGCGGACATCTGCGGGGAGGCCACTTGGCACAGCCACGGATGCACCTGGACCCCTGCTGCCGTGAGCCTCAGCAAGAATAGCCAAGGGATTGCCATGTTTCTCTGGGAATGGGGGAGAATGAATGGGGAGACCCGCGGATTCCAATTCATCCATGTCCAACAAGCTGAAGGTCTGCACAACAACTCTGGATCAAGCGCAGGAAAAGAAGCAAAAGTCTGTCAACAGATTGAGCGCCTTCCACTGCAAATGCTCGCTCCTTTCTCGACCCGTTGAAATGCGAGTTACACAACGAATACCCCTCAAAAGCCTCGTCATCGCTTCGCGAAGAGATCATATGTACTGGGTGGGTGCTGCGCATCCCTTGGAACTTCCAAAGGTCCCATCAAAAACAAAGCGACCATTCCAAGCAGACCGCCTCTTCTGCGTGTCGCGCTCCATACATCTTTGGATCATGTCCTGTGTCAAAAGCAGGGCCCTTAAAAGGCAACGGGCGTGAAGTCAGGCGAAGCCATGAGTGCATTAGGATCAGAAATGCCTGTGCTTTTGATAGCTGGGCCGCAAATTGTCGTGCCCGCTATTTCGCCGCTATCGGTTCGCTGTAACAACTTCATTTAAATGCAGGATGGGGCGCCTATCCTTAACGTGCAGGGGGCAGAGCCAGAGTTGCAAGTCCAATAGCCAAACCAGAAGCAAACTGACCACGGTCCCTGTGCTTTGCAATCACATTGGCAGGGTCTCTTGAAATGCACTTGACATCGCCCCTGACCAGCGCCCTCCTTGCACTGCGGGGAGACGTTCTTCCAGCGGGGCCCTTGGAAGGCATCCGCCAGAGGATCATCGCAGTACTTGAAGTTGGCGATGTTCCTCTGGATGTTTTGGTGCATGCTCAACATTTGTTCAAACACGTTACATTGTTTTCGTACATGGTGGTGGGATGATGCGGCGAAAGAAAAACAAACGCTTACTGCCTGGGGAGGGTGGCACACCTCTCATACGAGCGCAAACACCACCTCCGTGGTGGGATTCTAGGGCTTTCTTTCTTCATGATGCCTGCCAACAAGCCAAGGGGCTGAAAGTCCTCAGTTACCCAACCTTCCAAACCTGTCTGGCTCAGTATGGTTGTCTTTTCCAAAGGACGCCCCACTCCCAGCAAAACCCCCGGCCAAGCAGAATCGCAGGCAGGCTGCCAAATGACGTCTGCGTGGGTCTTGCCGTTGAAGGGTGGCATCCCACTCACCAGCATGTAGGTCAACACACCCAGCGCCCACACATCCACCTCCTGGCCATAGCCATCTCCTTTGCAGATCGTCCCATCCTTCAGGCCGATGATCTCCTTGCTTGATGTTGCTTGAGCCTCTTCCTCTCCTGTTCTGCCCCCGTTCAATTGCCAAACGTGCCACTAATTACTCGGTCACATTCATGGCAGTGGGATTGCATATTCTCCGAAAACAATCCTAGAACCCCGACGCACATAGCTCTTTGGACGCTCGATCTGTCAGTTTGCAACTTGAGTTGGGCGCCATGGGCCCCTGAACAAAGCGTCTCAAGCGTGATTGATGGTGCAGGGAAGGAGCCGGAGCTACGTAGTAGCAGGTGCCACACATTTGGAGCAGCTTCTTCTTCTCGCCTGGGGTGCGCGAAAGCCAGGCACAAAATTATGTGCGCTCACGAGATCAGGTAGCCACCATTGCTTGAACCATATACTTGCAACTCGGCCGGCTGTGCTTCAAAGCCTGGAGCCGGAAAAAATACGCAAGTTATGAATCGCTGGAGCACGCATGACGACCTCACACAAAAAAACAAAAAACACTGATCGCATTTGCGCATGCTTCAGGCTCAAAACTCTCAAATTGCTGCTGCGGAAAGGCTGCCTCGGCTGCCAGGAAGCAGCGTCGTAGCCAGTCCAAAGTCGATCAATTTGAGCCGCTCTTGTGCTGGAGAGGCAAACACCCAGTTCTCCAGCCTCAGATGCAAGGTGTAAATGCTGGGTCAGCTTTGAGCAGCACTTTTGTCCGGCGACGACAGTGAAGCTGTTCAATTAGGAAATGGCCAAACAATATCCAAAGCACGCCCCTGGGAAAAGCATGCTTGCAAGTGGGATGTGCATGCCCAGGCAGCTTGATATCTCGGTGCACGATGCCCATGCTGTGAATGTACCGGATTGCTGCCGCCATTTGCTTGACGAGCACTGCGATGCGGGCCTGCGTCAGGAGGTCAGAACCAAGCAAGAAAGTGGCTACGCTCCCCAATCTCCTCCCTGACGACAGGAACTTGACAGGAGGCCGCTTTTCAGATGCAAATGGCCTCAACTTGGATGAAGGCCGCCCAGGAAAATGATCGGGGCTTTGAGCGATTGCAGAAGAGACACTATCTGAACCACAAGAATCTAAGGCCACAGAGAAGCAAAGAACCACTTCATCCCAAAAAAACAAGACCATACACTCCCATGCCATTGCCCTACCCCCCCCCCCCGGCCCAATCTTGCCCAGCCTTGTTGGTTTTTTGCCAGCCCAGCCCCTCAAACTGAACAGGACCAAACAAAGGAAAACACAAAACCGGGATCCTTAGGGATCCTTACACGCCTCCGTGTCCAGCATGGAGGCGCCCTCCCGGACCACCGAGGAGGTGCCCGCCGCCAGCTCGAACAGCTCCCCTCACCAACGACGCGATGCGCGCGCGGGGGGAGTGGGGGGAACCCAGGCCATAGGCCCATTGGACAGGTGGCTGAAGGGTGCACCAAGCTCCAAAATGGGTTTAGCTCTAAAGTCGTTGGTGCGCTCATGCGCTCATGATTTTCATCATGGGTTTGTGAGCCTCGAAGTCGTTCATGCCCTCAGGATTTTAAGGTAAATTTAGAGAAAACCGAGGCGCCCTTTCAGGTATCCCATTGGAGACTTGGAAGGAAAAGGGATACAACATCCCTTCATCAAACAGCGCCTTACCCGCCTGGTATTCATAATCGCCTCCATAAATAAGCACCTGACCTAACTTGGAAAGGTTCTGCCGGAAGCGTGCCAGCGCCAAGTGCTCTCTCGCGCGGCCGATCCCGCTCCCGCTTCCGGGCCCTGCCTCCGGCGCAAAGCTCCATGCAGAGCCAGATCTCGCCGTTCTTCTCCACGAAGGCCTGCAGGACATGCCAGCAAGCGGGGGCTGAGCGCCACCCAGCACGCTGCACCCACTGAGCCGCCCGGAGATTCTCATCATTTACGGTCCGTGTTGAGGTCTACAAAATTTGCGCAAAACCGATGCCTGACCCACAAAATAGCCCGGCATGAAGTCCTGCCTTCAGCTTGGGTTTCTCACTGCGGCGACTGCATGCCCTTAACGCATGGATGGACCCGCCAAGGCTTTTCCAGAAGCACTGCGGAGTTTGCAAGCTCAGAGTTGTGAAAGTCTGCACCGCTTTCAGCCTCCAGTGGACAAACGAGCGTGGCGCCAGGCCTGCAGCAGTCGACACACGTTCGGGTGTGACAGGCGCAGGTAGAGCGTGACCTGGGAGCAACTTAAGCTGCGCAGCGATTGGTGTGATTCCTGAGGCACCCTCCAATGCTTGTGGTTTTGGCGTTGTCAGACTTTCAAACCGTCCAGTGGGTGCTCCCGACGTGCTGGAAAAAAGCTGCTAGAAAGGCTAGGTTCGGCCCTCGCAGGCCGGGCTCCGCCAAAATGCCCAAGGGCTGTGGGATGTTTTGGGCGAGGCGTTTGCACTTCAGAGCCAGCAAAATTGGGCAATGCATTAGGTTGTCGCTGCTAAGCTCTAACCCCCTCAATTATTTGACACTAGTGGTTGTCTGCAGCGTCATTTGCATCTTGGCTACGTTCTTGTCGAAGCTTTCAATTTCTTGACGCTTGGGCCAGCTGACGGTTTTTGCCACCACTGTTTGCTGCCTTCCACAGCCCGAAGACAGCGCTGAAATCTCGTGTCATGTGCTGCAATGCTCGGTGTTGACGCTTCTACAGCCACAACCTCTGCAACAAACCCATTTGGCTCAGGGCGAAGACTCAACATGCCTCAGTTGGATGGCCCACTCAGTAGTCTTCTCCAAGGGCCCACTCAAACAAATTTCCCCCCAAATTTCCCCAAAAATCCCACAGGCTAAGCATTCCTCCCCCGAACTTCCCCCCCAAATTCGCCCCCGGTTCGTTCCGCCTCCTCGGGCAGGGTGTTGTTATCAGAGGCCTCCAGGCACTTGGCCGCCACCCGGCGCCCGCTCTTCCGGTGCTTGGCCACGAGCACGGCGCCGTGCATGCCCGTGCCCAGCACCTCCTCCCGGCCCTCCTGCGCTTTCAGCGGCTTGCACCCGTTGAAGCTCAGGTTTCGGCCACGCTTCAAGGCTTCGGCCATGCTTACCCAACAAAATTGAGCCCGTCCCCATCCATTCAATACTTTGCTTCTCTTGCGTCCAGCGTCCTCGGTGTGAGAATGTGCTAAGGTGTCAAATGTTGAGGGCCTTCTCTACATCTGAGGGCAGGGTACCTCATCACTCATCATGCCAAGTTGACTTGGGTTCTCGCGCACCTGGCACACCTTCCATTAACCTTGGCCCTCTGGACAACACTTCGCTGAATTGTCACCTGCCACTGAGCCGGCTCCTTCCCAATGTCGTAGACTTCCTTGGATCTACGAGGGCGAAGGGTTGGGATCGTTTCGAGGCCTCCCAACTTCAAGGCAAAGCTCGCCGAGGGCGAGCCCTCAGGTGAAATCCACCGAAACCTCATGGTCAATCAAGAGTTGCTGCATCTACAAGAGGTGTCATAACAAACATGCGATTCTCTGAATGAACATACTGGTGTCCCCTGGTTTCTGTGAACTCGGTGAGCTCCCGGGTGCCCTCCCCCGGACCTGGCTGAACCGATGTGCGGGATTGCGGCAGGAAAGTTATATATCTATGCGGCCCAGAGTCGTGGAAAGAGATGTGCCTGAGCACTTTCGACTGGATGGGAAGTGGCAGCTCCGACTCCTGTCGGGTTCGTGGCAAATCAACAGGGCCTCTTTCAGATTGGCAAGGGCCAGGACTCGGCGCCTGCTGCAAACAGACCTCCAAAGGCGCATCAGCCTTCAGCAGCCTATGCTCCGCATTGCTGCATGTGATTCTCTGGTCACGGCTCGCTTGGTGCCTCGTGAGCTCAGTATTTCCAGCAATAAACATGCCCAAGGCCGAACTCCAAGAGACGAAGCACACCACTCTGACCAACAGGAAGCCTCAGTGCATCCTGGCGAACCCGAAGTGCTTCCTGCTCAAGTCACAGCCATACCCCACGAAAATCCAGTCCCTCTCTCCCGTACCGCGAACGAGGCTTCCGTCGCGTCCTCTGCGCGGGGCTCCAGGGACTCGTCGATGGAGGAGCTGGAGCCCGCGGAAGTGGTCTGGCCGCCGAAGCCGGCTTGCCCGGTGAAGGAGCTCACGGTCTTCGTCACGGTGGTCCTCACCTCAACGGCCAAGCCACCGTGCGGAAAAAACAATCCCGCTGCCATCGCTGCAAAAAACAAAAACAAAAACAACAACCTCAGAACTGCGTAGGAGAACCCAAAAATTTAAGACAGCATAAACCCCCCCCTCCCTTACCCCCCCCCCCTTGAGACATGCTATAGCACTGCTATTGGAGTGTTATAACACTGTTAAAGTATTTGGCTCCAAAAGGGTACCCCACTGACTACAAGCCCTGGAAACTGACACCCACCACTACGCTCATGCTCGTCCCCCTCGCACCCCTTCCTTCCCCGTCCCCTGCCCTTCCCGTCCGCTCCCCCGAAGCTTCAGAAGTCCGTAAGTCTTCCGCAAGGCTTCCGGAAGCTTCCGGAAGCTTCCGGAAGCTTCCGGAAGCCTTGCGGAAGCTTCCGGAAGCCTTGGGGAAGCTTCCGGAAGCTTCGGGAAAAAGGGGGGGGAGGGGGGGACCACCCTTGTTTCAATCTCCCCCCCTTTTTCCCAAAGCTTCCCTAAGGCTTCCGGAAGCTTCCGCAAGGCTTCCGGAAGCTTCCCCAAGGCTTTCGGGAAGCTTCCCACCTATTTGGCCCAAAGCAGGGGGGGGGTAAAGGGGGGGGGGGGTTGCGGCTTCTTAAAAAATACTCTAAAAACTAGGAAAACCCTTGGAAGTTGCAAACTTCTTGGCGGATGCAAGCACTGGATTAACTAGGCAAGGCAAGAGCTAAGGCAAGCAAGCGGGCGGAAACACCCCGGTCTCCTGTTGGTGCGGGTGTATTCCAAATTAAAGTAACACTCACGCAAGTGCCATTTAGAAATGCTCAAGAGTTGCACCACTCTGCTTTTTGTTGGGGCTAACGAGCCAACAATTCTAGGGTAGCCACAACTGATAGAACACACGAGTTTGTAGATGTTTCGGGGGTTTTTTGGGGGCCCACCCTCTAAATTTGTCATATATGTGCCCATGCATGCTACAAAGGGTCTCACAGTCTCACCCATCCAACAGCCCCATGGCTGAGGCGATTCACTACCCCTCCCCAGCCCCTGCATGCAGGGGACACCCGAGCCGAAGGCTGCCATGCTGAAGGCCAAATCCTAAGCAGGCGAAAGGATTTGAAACGGAACCACCTGCAATTTGGCTTAAGGAACAAAGATCTGCCCCCCTGCCACGCCTGGCAGCTCACAGACCTGTGCCGTTTCCGGAAGAGCCGGCGCACGCCCCAGAAGACCAGGCAGGCCGCCAAGCTCGAGGCCTGAACGGCAGGTCACCCAGAAGTGGGGGGGGGATTCTGCCAGGGCGGGGGGAAGGGAGGGATTCTGCCTTCGAGGTACCTGAGCGTTGCTAGTTAAAAGTTGGGGACGGAGCAGGGGCAGGAGCCGGCGCAAATAGCAACAGCATCGACGACTGCGACAGCTCACACAAGTTTGCAAATCGAAGAGGGCAGCTGCGAGAAAGTGCGAGCGACCATTGCCATACACGAGGCAGGTCCGGGGCGAGGTTGGGGCGGAGTTGTTGGAGCTATCCGAGAGCCCGGAGCTTGGGAGCCTAAATTTGGAGGGGAGGCATGTGTTAGGGGAAGGGTCGCTCACCTCAACTTAGCCCACAACATGGGGCTAAGCTTTGAAAAGGGCACGGCAAACGTTTAGTGAATCTCTGCGGTTTCCGTGAGGTTTGGGGAATGACCCTCCTGCCCAATGAAGCACGCGCACAAAACCGCTTGAGGTAACTTGATCCGTTCCTGGTACAATTACCGCCATATGGAAGCGACTTGGTAGAAACGTGCAACAAATATGGACCCCCTCCGCACTGAGAAGAAGCAAGTGAAGCGAGCAGAGCTCAACAGCCCTTTCACCGCTCACCTGGGGGGGCCCAAGCCTCTTTCTTAGGAGTGCTGGGGCTGGAAAGGGGAAACAAACAAGGTCCAGTGTTCTAGTAGTTTCCGAATGCATGCTGAGCATGAAGGCTGGGAGCGATCTATTGACATCTTCCACGTTTGATGGACGCATGGGTGATTGACGTTGACTAGCGGAGGTGAACAGCATTGGAGTTGACCCCATGAAATTCTAGAAGTGGGCGCTTCTGCCTGGTCCACTCGGCAAACGTATTGCAGGGGTGCGCGCAAGGAAACTCCATCACTGCATGGACAACTTCTCTGGCTCGGCCAGTATCCACCCACCCCAAAAAAACATCAGCCAAGTGGCTGCAAGCTTCCCAGTCATCAATCGCAGCAGCAAAGATGGCAGGCAGAATCGCATGGCATGTGCCTGCCTCCTTAGGATTGCTTAGTCTGCGTCACCACTGGGCTTGAAACATCTAGCATCTAGAACAACTGGCCGGATCATACGTCTTCGCAAGGCCCTTTCCCCTTGCCATCACATCAGAAAAATGCAAAGGCTCTCTTGGGACGTGCTATTCTGACACTGTGCACCATAAAGCTCTGAGCCGAATTCGGTGCCACCTGAACTCCTGCCTGTGCCGCACTGGCCTGGTCAGACAGAAGTTGGTTGCCAAGATCTTTCAGAGGTGACTTCCTAGCATCCAACCCATAGAAATCAAACCGTCTTGAACGTGCTTGTCTCGGTATCTGCTTACCCCAGATTGCAGCACATCCGCAAAGAGCAGTAACGACGAGCTGCGACTTGCGACAACCAGCAACAACAACGACGACAACACGCACCAGAAAAACAAGCCACAGTGGAGCTTGAGGCTGCCGACTTGCCGACAGTGCCCCCAAAGAGAAGGGAGACAGCCTGGCCAACAGCACTGCAGAGGCTCGCCTGCTCAGACGTCTGTGATACTGGGTGGTGTATGTGTATGTGTGTATGTGGTGTGCATTGCACTTTGTGCGGTTTGCACTGGCTGCTGTTGATAGCTATGCAGTGCAACAAAACACGCATCTCCGCACCTTGATTTGCTTTCCTGCTCGCTACGCATCCCCATCACACATGCTCATCAAGCAAGCTTCGACCATGGCAACTGCTACCAGCCAAACACAAAACATACAACAGCTTCTCCTTATTATATAGCGGTTTGCGTCGCCATGCGTCGCCATGATGGGCTCTGGAGCCAGTGTTGGAAGCGCGCCACGCAGGGTCAGAAGCGAAATACTCGCTAAAACCACATACATCTTATTTCAGCGGGCACCGTGGGGTCGAGAAGCAGCCGTCAACCCCTCGCCTCGCCAGGTGAACCCCCGTCACACATCTCGTAGCAGGTATGCATCCTGAGCGGCAGCGCGCAGATCGATCCTTTGGGCTTACCTGAACTTTTTGAGGCTTCACGGGAGGACTCCCTGTGCCAAATGGACTGCCGGCTTGACCTAGTCAACGGATCCGATCCAATTCGAAGCAGCACGCCTCAAGCTGTCAGGAAGTGCGCCCTGCTGAGCGCACCTCCTGACCTCACAGGTTGAAGCGACGAGCCTAAGGCTGGTGCTTGCAGAATGCCTTCTCGAGCAATGGAACCCACCTTAGTGCATGATGCCCCCCACCCGTCAACTCGTCATGAGGGAAAACTGCCCGTCTGTGAGGAGATGCCTCAAATGGACTAAATCTGAAGGGATGACCAAATGCTGTGCTGCACCATGTCCGGGACTGCCCAAAATTGCACCGCGCTGCTGTTTGCGCGGATGCCGCTCGGGCGCGCCACAACCCCGGCAAGCGCTGAGGTTGACGCACCTCATCATGATCGTAGGCGCGGGCGTACCTGGACTCAGCGGGGAGTCGGTAGAGTGGAGATTTCTGGGTTCTGGAAGGGGGCAAGACAGCGAATGATAGATTCCAAGTCCAAAAAAGCCACAGCTGCTCGTGTCTAACGTCAAAAACTCAATCTTCTGGAATGAGGGCAGCGCAGCAGACGGCCGTACTCATCCACAGGCATCCAGTCCTGGTCTTGCCATAAAGCGGTTCCTCAACATGGGGGGGTGGAACGAAAACCAAGTCAAGCAACTCCGGTTTGGTTGAATAAAGTGTCATCGTCTCTTCCCTTCTATCCTTCGTACTGTCCGGTGCCATGTTTACCATGCTTCTGTCAGCCACTCTCCCTCCGCTTAAATGCAGCAAAGAATCGTCAATAATGGTGTGGTACCATTCACCATCCAGGCAGAACCTGGCATCATGCAGCAAATGACTCTGTTGAGCGAAAGCCTCAACCCGGGAAGCTTGCTGCTTTTGGCGGCTTCGGTCGGCAAGCGGGAACTTTGCCCAGCCTGACCCCGTAGACTCCCAATTGCATGTCGTAGGCCATGAAGCAAGACCGCACGTTCTCGGGGTCTTCACCCACCTTGCAGTGCACAAAGGGCAGTAGAAGGGGTCATGCCAAACCTCCCAAGGCTTGGGAATGCCGCAAGCTAGCAAGCCTCTAGTTCTTTCACGCTCAGCGCAAACCGACACGGCCGAGCGTCCCTGCCATTGCGCCCAACGCCTCGGCAGGCGTCGGCTTGCCGGTGATAAGGCGATCTCGTGCCAGGAGGCAAAACTGAAGGCTAACATTGGCAACCATGTTGCGCACAAGTGCCTAAAGGGCCAGCCGCGGAGATGTGGGCAGCATCCATGGGCAGAACAAGAATCCGAGCTGTGTGACGATAGGTGCCTAGCAGTCCACAAAGAAGGGGCATCCTGGTATCCCGGCAAAGCGCAACTCCGAAATGAATCAGCCAAAGCGTTGTTGCTCTGGGGTCAGTCAACGCTTCTTTTTCTTTTTGTCTGACTGGACCGATTGCAATTGCAGATGCGCATTTCCATGCGCGCTTGCTGCTATCAAGGATTCAGGCACGCCAAGACCTGTGACGCGCAGCCCACGTTGGGCTGGCATCGTGGCCAACTCGGCCAGACGCTTGCCTTGCTGTCGCAGGGAGAATTGATTGGAATTGTGCGACTGCCTAACCCTTGCGTCGGGCTGGTGCTCAGGTGTAAGGTGTGGAGAAAAAGAACGGCATGCCGCAGCACCAGTTCCGACAGGGTGCCAGTGGCACCGAGATCAAAACTGACCTGGAGAGTGAACCAGGCCATCGGACCATAGACATCCATAGACCGTTTCGGCCTGATTGTGCATAGGCACAATTCATGGGCAGCTGACACCGCGAAAAGCGCAAAAAGTGGAAGTTGCGGGCGAAAGCCCTTGTGCCGGCCGTATCTTCTATGCAACCTGCGCCGCCCTCCCACAACTCTCGTACCAATACCAAAGCAGCACAGACTGGAGGAAAACAAAAACACATCTACACAGCCTACACTGCCCATTGTCATAGCATGCTGGAGAGAACTGGTCGACCACAGCCAGGCACTCACAAGCACTGGGCTCATCAAAATCCCGGCCATGCCATACGCCGATTCTTGCAGCCCCCATTGCCACTTAAGCCCAAAGCCTAGCAAACAGCCCGCACTGCTCGGGTTGGCAAACTAGGTGAAGCCCATATGGGCGATTCATCAACATTGAGGATTCCGGTTCCCAAAAAGAACACACAACCATGTGTCTCATCCCCTTTCTTGAAAAGAAGCTCTGAAGTGCTGTAGGGCCATGCTCAAAATGAATGCATGACCTTAAATACATGTTAGGATGTCCAAGGGCTCCCCTCAAGGATGCTGGTCTGGTGCAAATTTAGACAGAAGCCTTCCTGCAGGGACCTATATTGCCAGACATCGTTGGAGACGATGGTCCAGAACTCATCGATTGACCCCCTCTCCCCGTATAATTTTCCCGACGCTTGACCAGCAGACCGGCATCCATTCTATGGAGATATGTCACTATGCGGTGAACCCATCTACCATCCAAGCTGTGGGTAAGCGCCTCTGCTTCGCACCTGTTACAATGGCGGGTGGCAATGATGCGGGCGAGAGTTCAAGGTCAGATCACTAAAGCAAGGGCTCGTATGCGCAAAAGCACCGTGAGGCCTTGCCAAAATGCGGGCAAAGGCTTTGCAGGATGGGGCCGTCCAACCAAAACGCAAGCATAGTGAAGTGGGGACCCCTAGCTGACCATCAATCAGGATTCACTCTATTCTGCCCCGGTCGAGCCGAGCACACTTGGTCTTGTGAGCCTCACTTGCACACCAGGGGCAGCTGACATCAGCGGACAGCCTCAGGTGACGCTGGAAGCGGCGTGAAAACGCGTACCACTGTACCACGCTATGAATTGCACGATGATGTTGGGAGTGTGGAACAGCTTCGTTCATTGTTGCTCAATGTGCACTCAGACTTGTCCTTGGCACCGTGGGCTGAAATGTTCAAGGTGAGGCCCCCAGCTTTCAGTGAAGTTTTTTTTTTCCGCATGCTCTATCTCTTGGTTTCGTAAGGCAGCTCCTTGATTTCGAAACAAGAGCTGTCGAAGGGGACACCTCCAAAGATCACAGCTCCGCAGCCGCTCAGCCGCTCCGCAGCCCTCGTTTGGCCGAGCGGCTCGTTCACTCCGCCGTGGCCCGAGGGAGCGGGGGCATGCTGACCAAGACCGCGAAGCACACGACCCTCAGAGACGCGAAGCACACTCCCATTGGTCCGTGTGACATCTCTCCTCGTGCCATACCGTGGCCTACCTTGGGCGATGGCTACATTGTTTCTGCAACTGTGCAGGTTGAACTTGGTTTCAGCGTGTAGATGTAGCAGGTGCTATGAATGGCATATTGTGCTGACTGAAACTTGGCTGTCTGCCAAGGGCTCCTGTCACGTTCTCGATTCTGTGCCCTCTTCTACATCTGGGATCGCCCGAATGGGTTAAACACTTATCAAAAATCGATAAGCTTGGAGATGTTCGCTTTTTGGCTGCATGCTTTCCACATTCCTGGGTTTCAGTTGGGGGCCCCCGCGCGATGCCCGGCGTGAGGGGTGCGCAGGCGAGGGCCGCCACGGGCAGAACCCAGTCCGGCACCGGCTTGGGTTCCGGGAGGCCTCAGCTAAGTCCCTCAAAGGAAACCATGGGATGGATTGCTTTTTTGGGGGTCATGCCGCCTCATTCCCTGAGAAGGCTCTGAGAGAGGCAATGAGGCTCATGGGATTGTTGATCCAGCTACTTCCCAGCACAAGCAATTCATGGCTCTGAATACCTGCAGAGTAAAGAGAGCAACCTCGCAGGTCACCAGTCAAGTGCGAAGGGCATGTATTTTCCTTCGGCTAGAGACATGGGACTTACCTCTCAAGGTATACCTGAAAGTTCTGATACGCCATATATGTAATATATACGTTCCCAATAGCCATCCCGCATTAAAACAACCGCGGTTTAGAATTGGGGCATGTTCTTTCTTTGTGGGGAATGCGGTCTGGTTCTACGTTGCCCTGGAGGAATGATTTGTCCAGATCGAGTGAGAATCCATGCTCTGTGCTGAAATAGCAGCTTGGCCCACTTGAGGCCTTTCGCACTTGATAGCTCTTTGCTCACAGGTCGAAGGTGCGTCTGAGGCCTGACTTCATCTGCTGCCATGCCCATAACATGCCGTGTGGCCTGTGACGGGATCCACGTTGGTGCCGACCTGGGAAAGCATGGCAACCTGTGGATCTCAAACCCAGGAGTCTCCGTTCAAATGCTAGTTGCCCCTCCTGCCTTACAGCCAGATGAAACTCCTCAAAGAGAAATTATGACACGTCATGTCTTTCCATGGCACCGTGAATTGCCGCTCTTGAGCCTACACAGTGCCCGTGAAAACGCAGTAAGCCTCATCAACTGCCCTGTGCCCCGTCCGCCATCTGAGCCCAAAGCAAGCTGATCTACGCCGGGGCAACACACGTTGTAGTTGCCAGCCGCTCCCACAGCGCGATGATGGCCTTGCAATGACAGATGTCTGGCATCAGCAGAAGGCACCGGGAGGAATGAGCTGATAGCTGAAGCTGTGCTGCTGCTTGCGGTGCGAATGGGGGGGATCCCCACGTGAAGATTGAAGTGGGTGTGTCTAGGGGCATCCACTACTGTATCCCTTTGGGATATGGGTTGATGAAATTAATGCAGCATCAACTGGAGAATGCACACACCAGCCAACTCCCGGAAGAATGAGTGACGGATCCAGGCTCACACAAAAGAGGCAGCTGTTGTTCATCTACATAACAATGGCAATGTGTGTCATGTATGCACAGAACTTTGGCGACCCTAGAATTTGAGCTCGAAAAGCAGGCCCCCCTCAAAACTTGGCAAAACGCACACGTCACGCTCCACTCCAAGCCCTGGCCATCTACACTCCCAAGTGGCGCTTTATCCACATTCTGTCTTGAATTCTGTTCCCGCGCCATGACAAGTACATATGCTGGCACTAGCGCTGAGGCGTTGTCACCTTGCGCAGGCCTATGTTTTTTTTTCCGTCTACCTTTATGAGGCATGCATGCAATTGAGTTGATTGGGGGGCGCAACACATGAAGGCTCTTGCATGGCTTTGATTGTTTTATATGTCCGCCTTCGTGGTTCTTCCGCAAGAACTCGAAGACCGGAGAACCCCGCAGCGGGGCCAGGACGCTGCTCGGGGCACCCACCTGGCTCACTCGTTACCACCCGCCCGGTCAGTACAAAGGGTGGGGGGATGAAATGAGGTCAACACAGGTTGGCAGCAGGCACGAAATACATGAAGATCGGTCAGGATGGCCTTTCATGTCGGGTCGTGATATCTAACCAGCCGGCGGGAAGTGCAAAGGGACCAACACTTGCTGCAGGAACAAAAGTCGGCGTTGGGCAACACTGCCAACTGATCCAAAGCAACATCTGCGAAAGCCATTCAACTCGCGCAGTTGGTCGCAACCCTGCACTGGATCCATTCCAAAGCTGTGCCACTCCCTACAAGCAGGCAAAATATCGATTTTGCAGCTTGCTGGGTCTCGCTTCCCAAGAACCACCACACAAGGACGGAAGAGAGCCAACAAAAATGTGTCTGCCAACTCGGCCAGTCAGATTCACCGCAAGCTGGAAGCAAGCGAACTCAGTTCAAATGGTACCTTGGGTGGTAGTTCTGCCTCATACTCCGGCCTCCAGCGGCACATCAGGCAGGCCGTGCATGTTGGGATGAAGGGCCTAGTGATCAAAATCGCCCGAGGGCAAAAGAAACAACTTCACTCTGCGGGTAGTCCGGGTAGTCTGGAAAGATATCGTACAGCCAAATGAGCCAAACGAAACAATAGTTGGGAAGATTCTGCCCTTGAATGCACCGGCCAGCTCCCAGCTTGGTGCACGAAGGTGTGCAGCAATCGTCATACCCTGCTTTCATTACTGGCAGCCGGGGAGCATTCCAAACCAGCGCATGCAACAGCAACGCCGCCACCACCACAGGGATGATCACCTGGCCAGGTGCTGGCGATGACTGCTTCCAGCCAGACATTTGACATTTAACCTTGTCAAGGTAACCCAAATCCGGAAGCCGCCCTGTTCTGCCAGCATTTGATTCAGCCTTGCTAGAAGTGACCAAGCCCCAGCTGGCTGAGAACTAT
>CAUJNA010003592.1:197123-237123 GCA_963377175.1 Effrenium voratum | reverse complement strand
AACAAACAAACAAACAAACAAACAAGCAAGCAAGCAAGCAAGCAAGCAAGCAAGCAAGCAAGCAAGCAAGCAAGCAAGCAAGCAAGCAAGCAAGCAAGCAAAGCAAGCAAAGCAAGCAAAGCAAGCAAGCAAGCAAGCAAAGAAAGCAAAGCAAAGCAAAGCAAAGCAAAGCAAAGCAAAGCAAAGCAAAGCAAAGCAAGCAAAGCAAGCAAAGCAAGCAAAGCAAAGCAAAGCAAGCAAAGCAAGCAAAGCAAGCAAGCAAGCAAGCAAAGCAAGCAAGCAAGCAAGCAAGCAAGCAAAGCAAGCAAGCAAGCAAGCAAGTTGAGCCAGATCGCAAGTGCAGTATTTGGCCTAGTTTTCGGGCTTCCCCCAGGGAAAATCAGAGTCAAGCTGGCCGGAACAAACACCCGCCGAATATTGAAGCAGTAGACTCACTGTGGAAAGCTTGATCATGACCAAACTGTCATTCCCGGTTTGCCTCCCTTTGCAGAAGCATTCCAAGATGGCACCGCCTTCACGCGCGACTCCCCAAAACTTGAGAGCCAGGCATGATAGCGTACAGGGCAGCAAGGCCCAGGATGCCCTGCCCGAAAGCGATGGGCAAGCCCAAAGGAGAAGCCTCAAAGGCAGCCTCGGCACGGAGAAATTGGATGGTGAGCTCTTGTGTTTTTGACCACCCCTTTGCACATTCGGACAGGCCTACAAATACGAGACTTTGCCTGAGCCCTGAAGAATGCAGGACACTGAAAATACATCGAGTCGGTGTACCCCGCAACCGGACAGCAACCCTGCGCACAAAAGTCAAGGCAAGTTCCTTGAAACACAGAGGTTGGCAGTGTGCCCCATGGCTAACTTTTCTGCCTAAGGGGACTCCCGCCCCACAAGCGGCAAGAGTTCCACCGCTGGCACCAAGGTGGCAATCGTGGTTGGGGCAATGCAGTTAAAGCTTAACATTACACTAGGTGGTCAACGCTCTGCCCAGTGACCTGGTTGAGGTCGCCCAGCGCTGGCCGGCTCAGGTTCCGCGCTCGTGGCTGCCTGCTGTCAGGAGCCAACAATGGGCATTGCAAGTGTTGCACTCTTCAACTCAAAGCTCCCACACACACACACACACACACGCTATATTTGCTTGACACAGTCACGATCAGCTTCTAAACGCTCACTAAATTCCGCAGGCCCCACGTGGCCCACAGGCCCTGAATGTCCCAGCTCGATGCAGTGCGCTGGAGTTTGGCAAGGGCCTCGCCTTTTGCGTCCTTGTCCGCGCTGGCTAGCAAGCGAGGCGCAACTTCGTTATGGCTACTCTCGATGGCAAATTTGTCGTGCTTGGCCTTGTTAGCACCAGCATTACTTCCAACTGGCCATTCTTGGCAGCCAAATGCATAGGCGTCATTCCTACGGTCCTTGTCAGCACCAGCTTGCAGCAAGCAGCGCAAAACTCTTGGAATGACCATTCATCGGCGTAATGCATAGGCGTATCTCCGTCAATAGCTGCCCGGTCCTTGTCAGCGCCAGCTTCAGGCAAGCAAAGCGCCACATCATGCATGCATGATGTGGGCCATTCCCTGCTGCCAAACGCATGGGCGTCCTTCCGTCGGTGTTAGGCTTGTTCTTGTCAGCGCAGCCTTTTGCCCATGCTTGCAGCAGTGTGCAGGGCGTCCTTCCCTCATGGTCGGCCTTGTTCTTGTCAGCGCCCGCTCGCAGCAAGCAATGCACAACACCCTCGTTGCCATTCATGGCAGCCAACTGCATGGGGGTCCGTCCGTCCCTGTCGCCGTTGTCCTTGTTAGCACCAGCTTCCAGCAGGCATTCCACAACTGCTTTATGGCCGTACAAGGTGCGGTTTCGCTCACAAACGTCTGGGTCAAGGGGCTGCACCAACTCTCTGGGGCCGGTTTCGTCTGTCAAAAATGGCCGAACCACCACCACCAGCGCCGCATCAAGCCAGGGGCTCTCTGCTCCCAGCATGTTATCACCCAGAACTAACGCAAGCTGCCTGAAACTTCGCACACGCAGTCGCCGGGCCAAAGCTCATCAACAAACATGCCGCTTTGCACACGGTGCTCTTCCCACCACGCGGCAAACTCAGCCTCCGCCATGAGGTCCTCACCAGTGACGATGCAAACGCGCCCCATCAGAGCGAGGCAAAGCGCAGCTGGGAGCAAAGCTTCAACAAAAATGATCGCCAAAGGACCATCCTTGCAGCACGCGAAACCCTGGACCAAAGCTCGCTTCCCAAAGGCAAACGCCCCCCTCCCCCCCGCGATTTACACAACACTTCCAAAGGAAGCAACTATCCAAGCACCCGCTGACTGCAATACAGTAGAATTGCTCGGCTGAACTCAAGGAACGCGCATGCCAAGGAGACGGCATGTAGAGCCAAGCCATGCCGCAGGCAAGTGACAAATATCGACAAAGCATGGAACAAGACCCGCGTCTTCAAACATTCCAAGCCTACACTTGGGACAACTTCTAGCATTCCTTGAGCGGTGCGTCAGTACATCGCCGAAGCAAAGCGTTGGACAACAGTCCATGCATGGATGCCCGAGCAATCAAGTTAAGCTTCAGCTCCAAGTTTGGTGCCTTTGACCCTTACCGCCCTCAAGAGTTCAGCTCATCCTGAGACAAGTCCCGGACCGCTGGGCTAGGGGTGTCACACAACTGCGCTACCAGGATATCCCCCACTCGATCCCGGAAGATCCCGGAAGAGCGCATCAAAACTTTGAACTATGCGCGGAAAACATGGATCGGGCACTGCCCGAGAACTTGCCCTGCGAGCATGGAGATGTCTGTCCCACTTGCGCCAAAGCACTAGCACACCCTATTGGAACATTTGAGCTCATGGTCACACCTCCCACGCCAAGACCTGAGCTTGGGTCTGCTTGCGAGGGGGTTTGATTCAGGAACTCTGTCTTGTTTTGGGGCTTCATGGGACGTATTGCCAGTTGCTTCCCATTCTTCACCCGAACCTTAAGTGACAGTAACCATGGGCCCTCCCAATGGCCGCCTCTACCACGGGAGCTCCAGGGATCAGCAGAATGCAACAAGTTTCGTGCCTGGAAGAACCCCGCCCCCACCACTTTACACCCTGGCCGCTTGGCTGGGAGGCTTTTCTGCCCGGTTGAGGGAAAGTGCCACGCCTCGCCAGGCCCGGCGCAACAAAGGCCGAGCCGAGGCAACCCGCCGCGGCCACCTGGGAAGCGCCCAGTCCGGCTTCGCATCGTCGCGTTTGCTTAGGTGAAACAAGGCCCGCCCGAACAGCAAGAAATGAAAAACTGAGTCACAATCAAAACCTGTTACAAAAATGGTGAACCCAGAACCATTTAAAGAATTAGAAAGGCGGCCGCAACTACCCAGGTTTGATTGTGGCTCAACTGAACTTTAACCAGGCACCGGTCTGAATGGGGGAAGCCGAAGCCTAGTCTGTCAGGTATTCCGCGCCCAATACACAAGAAACCTCAAGCATGCCAGCGGCCTACCTGGCAACATCAATTCTGCAATTCAGTCAGCAAATCTGCGCAGGCGACCCGGCTTCGAATCAAGATGCGGGTGGCTCTCCCCGCAAGTGTTTGGCAAAAATCTGCACACCATTGAATGAACAACGATCAAGATAATGCCTGAAAACGTACTGTGAGTGATTGGGGAGGTGGAGTGGAGTCTGACAGGAGGGAGTCTGACAGGACGGGAGTCAAAGCATACTCAGCCAGGGCCAATCCGGTCCTCAAACCCCAATAGCCCAGCTTGGTGGCGAAATAAGTCAACAGCTGGCTGCCCGCCGCCAAAGAGGAGCCAGCCCTCTGCTTCGAGCAATCGTGGGTAACTGCGACAAATTGGGGGGGGGGGCGGCGGTGGCCTACACGAATTTAGCCAACCTGGCCAGAACCTTCCTCAAGTGGGGGGGGTGGGTGGAATTTTGACCTGTCTTCAGGGCCCCCGGGCCACCAGCAAAGAGCAGCTCCTGCCAATGGCCACGGCTTCGACCCCGAACAGGGCCTGTTCGCTGGGTCCGGGGTTCAGGTAGCAACCATGGGAAGAAAGTGGCAAAAGCGACCGGGGCCTGGCACATGAACATGGAAATGTGTGTTTTCCCACCGTTTCTTTCCCACACAGCAAGCAAGCCCATAGCTCCGGAGCAGCCCTCCACATAAATCCCATGGAAAACGAAAGCACGCAGGCAGGTCGTTTCCCCACTTCTCCTTCGTGCCCGGGCCATGGTCGGGATGTGCAACGCGAGGATTGAAGAATCGGAGCCCAAATGCTACGCGGTCCGCGCGGGAGCCTTCGTTACTAAAGTGGCACACTCAGCAGCACCCTAAGCGGGCGGTTGGGTGCTACCAGTGTGGCAAATGTAGCTCAGCGCATCTCAATGCCCAAAGTTCAAAGTTAGCCAATGCCAGGATTGCACAATCCTAACAACTGATAAAATGGGAAAATAGGGTGGGCTCCGGTTCCCTACATGTGACCTTCGGGTATGGCATCTGCAACTAAAGGGACCAGGGACGAACCTGTCCAGTGGCCATTGAGAGGGAAGACCGGGGTACGCCGAGACCGCAGCGCCCAGGAAGAAGCAGGTGCCAATCTGGCCCTGGATAATGTCCGCTGGCCTGTGGAAAGAGAAAAGCCATGCAGCGGCTGCAACGCACAAAACAAACATTCTCGCAAACGGCTTCCGAGCGGAGGCTTCAACTCGAGTTGGCCTTTCGCGCCTTTCGGCCGGGCGGAGCCCCAAATCACCCAGCAAACCCGAACCACCAACTCCGGGCAAACCAATGGCATGGAATTCCGCCTTTACGGTTCCATCGAACAACCCTGCCGCAACTTGGCAAAACATCGTGCTTGCCTGACACCGCCCTTGAAGAGAACCGGCTCAGCAATGATCTCTGTGATGCGCTTGTATCCCGCGGGCTTGGCCTTGCTGCGTTGGAATGCACATGCCATTGGCGATTCACATTTGGCATTTTTCATGTTGACGCCCTTTTGAGCAAAACAACATTGTGTTTGCACATCAGTCTCAGGCAACGAGTACTGGTCAAGGATTATAAGCCCCCGTTCCAGTCCGGGCAGCACAACAGGCCAAAACTACTCCAAGTATGTGGGGACAACCTCTCCCCCATGAGCGCTCCAAATTAGTATGGCCACCCTGTGGACCTTTTTGTGCAGTAGGTCAGTTGGGTTGCCCAACATCTAGAACAGCAAAAGAAGCACTGCAGCATTGCCCAATTTGGGTTCAAGCGGTGCTCGATTTGCTACTGCATCATGCGCGGAGTGGCTTCATTGCCGCTCAGTCACGTATTCTTGCCAAAGAAAAACGCCTGACCGATTGCTTCAGCCCACATTTGCTGGGAAAGTGTCTGTTTGCAACCAGAAAGGGCCCACACAGCCCCGCGAACCACAACATGGTCAGTCGTACCGCGCCAATCTTTTCCCCATGGCGCGGCGTCGAAGGGCCACGCCACAGTCCCCATGCGCACCGCGCCCCGGGTGGTCCCCAAACCGGCACTTTGACCTTGGTGAAACATGAGGGGCATCCGCTTCGTGTAAGCTGGTTGGCTCACGCTAGCACGCCATGACCTGTTCCGGCACCCGCTCATATCGCCGACTTGGGACAGAAGCTGCGAGTTCAAAGAGTTTGCCTTTGGGCATTTGTTGGGGTGCTGGGGTCCGCTTGCAGTCTTGCCCCCCTCCACGTCTGGCAGCAGAAATATGCCGTTGGTTGGGCCTGGTCCTGGCAATCAAACGGAACACCAGGAGTTCAATGGCCTTGAACTCGGCATGATGCTATTTGGATTAACGTCTCAGCTGCAGCGTAAGTACACACACACCGCATATATACCAACTTGCTATTGCCCTTAGTATATGTTTCGGTGCACACCAGGCCCAGCACCTGGCTAGGTTCTCGCCCTCAGGCCATGTCCGTCCCTCGTCTTCTGGAAGCAGCCGCTCCTGTGCATTCCCACATGTGGTTTTGAAGAAGACCTGTTTACATCTTGTTTCTAGTGGCGCGTGTCCGGATTCATAATGTCTTCGCGCGTGTAGATGGTTGCACCATCTTTGAAAAATATGTCAAAGTAAGGCTGGCTTTCTGCGCTGCCCTTTGAAGCCAAGCAGGAAGTGCTCGTTAGTCGCGACTCATTCCCATTTGGCCTATGAAGAAGGCCAGTATGGGTGCTTTGTTGGATCCTCAACTCATGCTGGGGGCGCAATTGTTTCTTTTTGGATAATTACAAGCACCGGCCCCCACCGCGCAACACTCGTCTCAAATGAGCCTGCCAAGGAGTTCATAAAACCAAAGGCCCCCCGTGCCAGACAATGCTCATGCCAAGAAACCGCTGGAGAGCGCTCGTGCCCCACCGCCCAAAAAGCCCCCAAAGGCATGTCCAGTGGCATGTCCCATCCTGCCCAGCAGTAGCCGCAGCTCCGGGGGCATGAAGCCCCGCGAGGCTGCCACCTGTGCCGCGGTTTGCCCGAAGGCATCCCGCAGATTCAGCAGCGAGGGCTTTTGCTGCAGGAGGAGGTGGCACAGCTCCAGCACCTTGCCACCTCAAATAGAAGGAGAGGACATCCAACAAAGGCTATACCTGGATTTAGGGAAGAGCACTCGGACTTCCGATGCCTTCTGATCGCAACTTGGATGTCGGAATGGGGCGTGTTGACTCCATGTTCTCAGATTTCCTAGGGCAGTCTGTCAATGATCGAAGGATAACAATGGACTAGATGCCTGCCGTGGAGTGGGTAGACGCAGCAACAGCGCACACTAACAAGCCCACCGGTGAAATTATGGTAAAATGACGAAGCTGAGCAACATGAACAAAGAAAAAGGATGCTTGCCAAAGCGCACAACTCAATCCCTGCAAGAGGGTGCCGCACGAAAGCTCGGGTCTTGTGTCTGGCCTGCTCTCCATAGCTTGCTGACGCTACCAGAAGAACAAAGGCCAAAAAGGCATCATTGCCCCACAAGTGGGGCAACATCGGCTTGAAAAGAGTCACTTTTTGCTTGTTGAAATGGACAATGAGGAAAAACAAAAAACAAAAAGAAGGCAAAAGTAAGAAGGGCTGGCAATTTCTTAAAGCAACAAAACACAGTCCCAAAAAAAAGTTGGCACATAAAGGGTTCCTCACCCTAGTGAATAGGATTACACTTAGTGGCTTAGTGGGGCGTGATGTTGGTCCCTCTGCCCAATTGACATGAGAAGCAACTGGAAAGCAATCGAAGCAAACTACTGTTGGAAATCTAAGCAGGATCTATCGGACAGCACATCCATCCAAAGGTACCACGCCCACTTGGACCCTCCAGGGCCCTTACCTCCACGCCCCCCATCCGATCCTCGCCCGGAGCAGGCGTAGTGGAGGGCGGTGCGGCCCTTGCTGCAGGTGAGCAGAACGTCCGCCCCATACTTCAGCAGCACTGCCGCTGCATAGAAATGCCCCCGCCGGCAGGCCAGGTGCAGGGGAGACCTCGCATTTGGGATTGGACAACTTCGGTTTCTAATTGAAAAATGCTGCCGCGAAATGCAAAGCCGGCAAAAAACATGTCAATGCCAAAATGACCCCCGCGCTCGCGCCAAGAAAAAACACAAAACACACGGAGAGACACACAGAGACACAGAGACACAAAGACACGGACACAGAGACACAGAGACACAGAGACACACACACACACACACACACGCACACCCCCACAGCCACAGCCACACCCACCCACCCACCCACCCACCCACCCACCCACACACACACACACACACACACACACACACACACACACACGCCCTTTCCCAAGCCCATGTTCAGCCAGCGTGCACCAGGCCCCGGCCCGCGCGCCAGTTTGGCCCTGCAGGCAACCGCTCCGGGCCGAAGCGGTTCCGCGACAGCTCGTCGTTGCCGCGCTGTAGAAGGAGCTCGAGGATCTCGGCGCGGCCCAGGAAGGCGGCTTCATGCAGGGCTGTGAGCTGGTTGATGTTGGCAGTGAGGACCTCGCGGGCAGAAGTTTCTTTCTTCTTTTTTTTTGGGGGGGGTTCTGACTGTGAATAGTGGCGGATTGCAGTGGAATGACCAAAGGTTGAAATACGCACAAACGGCAGGGATCTGTGGCTGACACGCGGCTGGCCCAATGTGCATTCAAATTCCGAGATGCATAGTGATGCCCAATGTGCTACACCTGCCCCATGCGTGCTGGATGGTAGAATTCCATTGCTGGTTCATTGAGTTGCATTGTTATAAGGAGACCGGGGCGAATTGGGACGAATAATGATGAATGTAGCTAGTCAAGCCATGCCGCGCCATTTTCTTTTCGCAAGTTACATGTCGATTGCATCCTGCCCTTGAGAAGTTGTTAGAAAAACATTGCCTGGGACAGGAGTCCAAAAAGGAGAGCCATTCGTGGACCTCAACATGGGGCCGAACGAGCTTGGAAGTCCACCTTAGGAAGCTGCCATTCCGTTCCCCTCAGGCCCGCCTGATCGACGCTGAGCAAGAGGCGGCAAACCTCCAGGTGGTTCCCCGCGATGGCCCACCACAGGGGCGTTTGCAACCGCAGGTCACGGGCGGAGGTGCGAGCCTTCGCGCCCAAGAGGCTCTTGCAAAGTTGAAGTGACCCAGAGCCTGCGGTCGGGTCATCCGGAAAGCGGGCCAATGGGCCAGTCGGCACATGGCTACAAACCCCAATGACGAGCTTGCAAGCCACAAGAAGGTACGGGAGGGTTTGAGCAAAAGTGGGACAGTTGTTGAGTCAGCCTTCTCAAGATTAATGCTGCAGCCCGTTTGCCCTGTTTGTTGGCAATCGCCTGCTGCGAAGTGCAGGCACGAGCCCCCGCTGGTGTCATCTCTGACGTCCACATCTGCGCCCTCGTGGATTAACTCGCGGACTACCTGCACTGCAGGGGGGGCAACTCTTGCCCTTTATGCCGTGCCCATTTTGACAAACCCTTCCAAACATCTCGGCACCAAAGCCGCACATGTGAATCATAAAACCCCCTAATCCTGAACTTCATGATGAAGGTAGCACGGTGACCCCCCACCTCCACATGGTGGCTAAACTCAATGTCACCCTGGAAGCTGCGGCTGAGCGAGGCGTAGTAGGCATCCATGCACACATCCAAGACGGGGTACACAGAGCTGGCGAGTCTGCTCCGTACAGGCTCGCCCTGGTTGGGCAGCCTTATGTTGCGGTCATACCCGCTCAGCGGCCCAAAGGGGTCGTAGCTGGGCCGCGCCAGCGGAGCGAAGACTGGCATTGGGGCAGGCCTCCCGGGGCAACCTCGCAAGTGCTCTCTCGGAGCCAAATGCATCGGAGAATATGCTCAATTTCATCCACAAATTGAGAAAACACCCAAATGTGGCCATAGGTCCACTGCTGCCAGGTGTTCTTGTCATTGGCATTTGGGTGTTGGGAAGCCATACCGGCCTTCATATCGGCATCAAAAAGGGACAGCTGACCGTCCTTCCATACCCAGCCCCGCGGAAACTGTCGCAGATCGTCACGCTTTTCGGGATGGCGATGGTGGGAAAGACTATGGGGGCTTCGCCCGGATCTGTGGGCGGCCCAGATGGCGGTTTGAGGTCAGGCTTGGGCGGCGAGCGCCCACCCCAACCTGGCAAGCCCCCATCCCTGGACAGCCCAAAGGGTGCAATCGATTTGGTTGGCACCCAAAGGGTGCAATCGATTTGGTTTGGCGCTGGGCCATTAAAAGAGAAAAACACCTGCGCACATGCAATGGGAATTGCGCCAGTCACCAGTTGGGCGACTGCAGTGACCGGGACCTATCCACACGGCCAGTTTCACCAAGGCTTTCTTCACACACACCCACACGCCTCCGTCCAAAACTTATTTCTAGATTCCTACATGCCTTGTGCAAACCAAACACGGTGACACCCTCATACATCCGTGTGTGTGTGTGTGGGTGTTGTGCCGTGCTGTGTTGTGCTGTCTTGTTTTGCCTTGTCTTGTGTTGTGAAGTTCTGAAGTGTTGTGGTAAAATTTGTGTTGAGTTGTGTTGTGTTGCGCTGTGCTGCGTTGTGTGGTGTGGTGTGGTGTCTTGCGGTGTGTTCTGTTGTGTACTGGTCTAGTGCCTTGTGTTGTGTTGTGCCGTACTGTGTTGTGGTGTGCTGTGTGTGGGTGTGTGGGTGTGTGTGGTGTGTTGTGTTGCGTTGTGTTTTGTGTTTTGTGTTGTGTGTTGTGGCGTGTGTGTGTGTGTCGTTTGTGTGGTGTGTGTGTGTGTGTGTGTGTGTGTGTGTCTGTGTGTGTCTGTGTGTGGTGTGTGGTGGTATGTGTGTGTGTGTGTGGTGTGTGTGTGTGGGTGCGTGCGTGTGTGGTGCGTGTGTGGTGCGTGCGGGTGCGTGCGGGTGCGTGCGGGTGCGTGCGGGTGCGTGCGGGTGCGTGCGGGTGCGGGTGCGTGCGGGTGCGTGCGGGTGCGTGCGTGCGGGTGCGGGTGCGGGTGCGTGCGGGTGCGTGCGGGTGCGTGCGGGTGCGTGCGGGTGGGTGCGTGCGCGTGCGCGTGCGTGCGGGTGCGTGCGGGTGCGTGCGGGTGCGTGCGGGTGCGTGCGGGTGCGTGGGTGCATGGGTGGGTGGGTGGGTGGGTGGCTGGGTGGGTGGGTGGTTCTGGGTGTGGGTGTGGGTGTGTGTGTGTCTGTGTCTGTGTCTGTGTCTGTGTCTGTGTCTGTGACTGTGTTTGTGTTTGTTTGTTTGTGTGTTTGTGTTTGTTGCGTGTATGCTGTGTGTGTGGGTGTGTCTGTGCGTGTGTCACTGCCTTTAACTGCCCTTGTCCACCCAGCACCTTGCGAGGCCGCTGCTGCGAACTGCAGGGAACGCACCCAAGGCCTTCAAGGGGCATCACGTGGTTTCTCCAAACTTCCAGCCGTACCAAATCAGTAAGCCAAGTGTGTTGTTTCCCGGCTTCTCAGTGGGTCATCGGAACCGCTCTAAGTTCTCTTCTACTGGGCAACTAGAGAGAACATGGAAGACGAGAACCACTGAGCAACTACCAGCGCGAGATTGGCAATCATCCAGGGGTGATCCTAGTGGCGAGTTAAACCAGCGATGCCAAAGGCCAGAAGGCGGGCAAATCAGCGTCCTGTTTCCTGCGCCGAAAGGCCTAGCTCGCCCGTGGGTGCTTGACACAATGCTTCATTCTGGCGGTGTCCAGAACAACTTGCCGCGGGGCGATCACTTTTGAGAGGGCCCTCAGTGGTCCGCATCAGCCAAGCGCTGCCTGCCGGAGAGGGTGGAACCCAGCAAGCAGCATTGCTATCCGATTGCTCCCAAGACAAGATATCTGCGCCAATACACAAGGGTTGGACAAGACAAAGCCGCATGCTCAGTCGCTGGACCCAGACGAACCATATCGATATAGAACCGGCATTGCAATAAGTTTGCCAAGCAATCAACTTTATCAGGGCCCTATCATAATCCAGCAGCAAATTTCTCAGGGCCCCAACAGCAAAGCAGGTCAAACAATGAAATTTGCTTCTGCTTCCCCGCTACGATCCTGGCCAACACGGAGAGACTGAGAAGAACAACTCAGCCTCTGAAGCGGTCTTTGCAATGCCTTGCCTTTGGAAATCAAGCGTGACCTACCGAGGGCAAGCAACAGCAAGGTCAGAAACATGCGTGGCAAAGACACAGCCTTCACCCAACTGCAAAGCACATGTTGCGAAACGCCAGAAGGTCCAGTGAGGGCAAAGCTTTGTTTGCCCGATTGCCTGCTGAGACACATCTAATGATTTAGTCTTTTGAAGCTCCTGCCATAGGACCTCAACAACGCTGCCCTGCCCCGCCTCTTTCCCCCCAAGGGCCAAAAAAGGAAGGCCATACCCAGTGGCCGCCACCTTGCCTCCATCAATCGCTTTGCGCTTGCGTGGAGTCGCTCTCCGTACCCCGCACCGCAGACTTTGAGTCTGGGGTGGACTTCACCTAAGGAAGCGAAGCCGGATTGGCCACAAAATGGCGCCCCATCTTGTGTCCATTTGTGTGTGTGTGTGCGCGTGTGCGCTTTGTCTCCCTCTCTCTGTCTCTGCGTCTCTGTCTCTCTGTCTCTCTGTCTCTATGTCTCTATGTCTCTATGTCTCTCTCTCTCTCTCTTTTCCCCTCTCTCTCTCTTTGTCTCTCTCTCTCTCTCTCTTTCCCCCCCCTCTCTCCTGTGCAATGGCGGGCCGTGCCGTCCCGCCATGCCTCTGTGGCCCCTACCTTCCTTCCTTCCTTCCTTCCTTCCTTCCTTCCTTCCTTCCTTCCTTCCTTCCTTCCTTCCTTCCTTCCTTCCTTCCTTCCTTCCTTCCTTCTCCCTCCTCCCTCCCCTCCATCCTCTCCCTCTCCTCTCCCTCTCCCTTGCTCTCCTCTCTCCTCCCCTCCCCTCCCCTCCCCTTCCCTCCCCTCCCCTCCCCAAGAACAGTTTTGCAGATATACCAATATCAAGAATCAGCTGATGTTCATGGCAGCCCATCGCAGTGGGGTTTTGGATCTTGGACACGTTCAGGGTTGGACCAGGGTCAACCTGTGCTGGATGTCCAACAACCACTACACACGCATGTGCTCATGCCAATGTAATGTTGGGATGAGCCTTGGATATCCTATGATGCCGAGGACGTCCTCGCAAATTAAAACTGTGGACACGCTGATCAACCCAGCTTCCAACAGCTGCAGCAATCCCTATGATAGCTTGCAATCAAGCTGCGGTCTAGAAATTTCATTCGCGGTTTAGGATTGGTTTCCTAGCCTCCTGCCTTCAGCATCCGTGCCACCAAGCCACCAAAGTTTTCCGGATCCTGCAGGGGCGCAAAAGCATCACACCGTGCTTGGCTCGGTGGCAAGCTCGCTCCGCGATGTGCCCCAGTGAACATCAAAATAGGTGGCAAATGGATGTTCATCCCCAAAATCGAGCCATAGGTTATGCCCCATGTCCATGCCTTTGGCCCTTAAAACTGCCACAACGGACCAACACAAACCCACGCTGCGCTTGCTCTGGCACAACAAGCACTGGCAACCCCGGTCTTGTCCACGCGCAACCTGGGCACACCAGTGAAGGCCAACCAAGGTGGAAAAGGCAGCAGCTGACTTGGAAAATATAAAACAGCGGCACAACAAATTCAGCTGGTGTGTTGCAGGTTTGATATCCCTATGGCTTCAAAGGTATGGATTCGGGCTCCCAGTTTCTTTCGAGATGGGGCGGGGTTGAAAAACGTCAAGAGTCAAGGCTTCTGCCAGGCAACATCTTCATAAAGCTGGCAAAGTCCACCATGCCAGCATTGTCGCCGATGTCCCGCATGACTCGCCGGAGGTCTTTGGGAGAGAGCTCGCCTCAGGACCGGCGGGCTGCAACTGACTCAGAAACCCAGGCGACAAAGGGACACTTGGATTCGTGCGCGACGCTTGTACTGAAAGACGCGGAAAGATTGCGAATTTCGAGCTTGAGCTACCACTATTTTGAGTACTACGCTTCAATACCGAAACCCCTCCCAAAAGCCAACAAAGATACAAATTAAGATATACAAAGGATGAAAGGACTAAATGACCCCACATGCGTAGCTTTCATGGCAAGCTCGATGGAAACGAGTGCGACCAATGGTTCGCAAGTGAGCGAGCGGAGCGAGGGTTGGTGGGTGGGTGAGTGGGTGGATGAGTGCGTGTGCGTGGGGTGGGGTGGAGCGGAGAGGAGTGAAGCTGAGCTGAGTGGAGTGAATCGAGAGGAGGAGGCGGCAGGCGGGGAGGAGAAGGCGGCGCCGGGCACGCAAGCAGCAAAAGTAAGCACCCGACACCGGATGCGGGGAGAAACCGGGCAATGTGCGTCCCCCCCCCCACAACCACCAGAAGTCCCACATGCACGAGCTGACTGACAGAAAACCACACTGAATGCTCTGGGGCTTCGGCCAATGAGGCGGCCCTCCTCCAGGTCTTTCAGGCTCACCTGGGTATCCCAGCCTTTCCATGAGGAGAGGAGTCAAAGAATGCCGTGCCAATCATGGTGGCACTCCATGCGGCTTCCGGCTTACCTAACAACTGCCCTGGCGCCCACCCTTGTGTGCCAATCAAAAGGCACAATGAAGAGTGGTTCAATTTGCTTCCGGGAGCGGACCGCGACTTTTAGTTGGATGTGCGATTGCCGTTTCTGAGCCTCCTGGTCGCCGCTCTTGTCGAAGCTTTGGTAGGCGGCCTTGGGATCAGAAATCAAAGGCCTGCTTTCCCCACTTCAGACCGCACAAAGTTGTCCTGAAAGTTGTGGGTTCCTGGGACTTAACCGTTTACCGACCCTTTGGATCGAGCGAACCTGCACAGCCCGCAAAACTGCCCAGCCTTGCACATCTTCTCTGAAAGACCTCGCTTGCGATCGAAGGTGGCAGCGATGAGCTCCGTGAAGCCGACATCCTGCGAAGGTGGGGGGTCACCCCAACCAAAATGGTACCGCGCAATCGTTGGACTGGCTAAGATCACGTTGCGCAGCTGCCTCTGATCAATATGCGGGGGACGTTGTCAGGACGTTGGGTCAGGCGCTGGATTATGTCAGACAGAGGAAGGAGAAAGCGTGTTGCTGTGCCAAAGTGCAATCCCAAACTGATGGAACATGACCAAGCTTTGAGCACTGACAAGGTTTCGATTGGATTCCGGTATGGACCCATGAGACACAAGCTGTTTATATAGCAACTGCTCTTCCCAAACATCCTGTGTGCGGCGTATCCTAACACACAAGCAAAGCAACAGGGAGGTTTCCTCCTTCGGATCCTTCACTGGGAGGTGTGATTGGTGTCTTCCCAGTCGAGTACCCGAAAGAAACGGGTCACCAGACCTGAAAGCCGTGGGCTAAGCAAGCCTATGGTCAGCTTGGTTGGGAGGTGTTCCTCCGCTGGTTTCCCATGAACCCTCCAGAGCCAGAGCCAGGGCTTCAAATCCCCCACGGCTGAGGGCTAGCTGATGTTATGGTGCCCGGATGCTGAGCAAACGCAAAACGTGCAAACACTCACAAACCAACAGGCTCCTCAGAGATGCTGTTGTATGCACTCTGCACTCGAATTACGAACGGTGTGACTTCTTTGCACACCAGGTCCATTTGGCACTTTGGGAACCACGCGTTAGTAAGCCATACGTGTTAAGCCAGAAAAGCTAGACTCTGTGAGGTTCGTCTGTGCTGTGCTCAGCAGCGTTGGTAGCATTTTGCGTCAAGGGTGGTGTTACCCACTTGGTGCACCATGGTTGGGCGACCATTCACCTTTCAATCCTTCCCGGCATATACTCCGATGTAGCTCCAAACTCTAAACTCCAGTATACAGAGAGCTGGCAGGATTATGTAAGATGGTGATGACGACGATGGCATTCGATAGTCTGAACAGGTTGCAACTATTGCGCCAATTGCGCGACTTTCTCCAGGCAGGCGAATCTGAAATAAGTCTCAATCCAGAACCAGAGCACCTGACTATGCAGGTGCTTGAGGCGCTCGAGCGTGGCGCCTTTTGTCCGGATTCCAGCACAGTGGAGATGGATTGCCACATTGGAGGAGCGCGTCAAGAAATAGATGTTGCGTGTATTTTAAATGCACCTTCCTAGGCACGGAAGTCTTTTTTGCAGTAGGAGTTGCACATCGTTGGGGTGCTATGCGCCCTTCTGCCGCTGGTCAATTTCCATCTTCAGTGCAAGAAAGAAGCTCCCCGTGCTAGGAGCCGGCGTGCTTCCTGACCCGCGG
Organism: Effrenium voratum; assembly: GCA_963377175.1. NCBI lineage: Eukaryota > Dinophyceae > Suessiales > Symbiodiniaceae > Effrenium > Effrenium voratum. The sequence continues at coordinate 221,464 of CAUJNA010003592.1, read as the reverse complement.
AATCTCCATGGGGCTGCATTTTGCAGTGTCATTGTTTCGATGGAGGGCTTACGATGGCTGAGTTGCATAGGACTCCGTGCCTGATCACTATTGCACGTTCGGTTCCGCCCTGGACTTGCATTCAATATTGAACTGGCAGAGATTTGGGGACGGCATCCCCACAGCCTGGGGAACCCCTCACACTCGATCAGCGTGAGGAAGCGATGCGAAGGATGTCAGATCTTCAAAGCGAAACAGTGAAGCTTGTCTTCGTGCTCGCGGACCGACAAAGCCGGCAGGAGGGTCTCGCCCTTTGAATTCAAAGTTTGCTAGTGTGGCACTACAGGCCAGTCCGTCCACGGATGGCACACATGACAAACTGAGAGAAAGACCTATCATAGGCTATCATAGACCTCCTGCTTTTTCATTGGCAAAAAACTGGCTGGCTGGCTGGCTGGCTGGCTGGCTGGCTGGCTGGCTGTCTAACTGACGGCAGTGTGCACCAGATTGGGTGGGGCATTGTGGTTTTCGCAAGCGTAGAACATAATCTACAAACTTACTACGTGGAAAGTCGAAAGTCAAGGCTTGTTTAGCATCACGGGATGGAACAAAAGCTGTTGCTGGCGCATGACTGCACGCCAGCATGCCACACATTGCTCTGTGCTCCTCCTTCGGAGTATCGTCGGCGTCCTCAAAGCCAGCTGCCTGAAAACAAACAGGTGCTACTTGTTGATTCCCTCTTGCTCATTTGTGTGTTGCTTTGCGGTGCGAGCAAACATGGCAATTCCACTGAAAGCCAGCCATCCAGCGGACTCTTGCTGCAAGCACGTGTCATCGTGAACAGGACACAGCACCGTGGCACAGCTTTTGATTGGCACCGTAGGATGAATCGCTACAGGCGTCGCCGAAAGTCACATCAACTTTGTTCCCGCATGTTCCCCCTCATGGGGCACCATGCGTTGACACCCAAAAAGTTACCTCAACCTTTTTCCTTGAATGGAACTACAACGGATGCGTTGAAAAAGGTATTGCTTACCACTGGAGAAGTGACATTAATTCTTGGAATTCCTATGGGGAGCCGACTATCAGGAAGCACGAAATTTGTTCGTTGTAAAGTTAGGGGAACCCATTCCTGAATGGAACTCCAATGATTTACTGCTGATTCTTTGTCGCCATCACTTCTTGTCGCGCGAGCCCCATAAAGAGTGGCAAACGAACTGGGGCCCAGAATGAGATCCGAGCAAGATAACAACCTGACAAAACGTCTTGGCCTCTTTATGGCCGCGAGCACACTGTCAAAACAACACGCGGGCGTGTGGTAAGACTCGCACGCATGGAATGCTGCAATGTACTGGACAATCACGCGAAGGCTCCACGGCACCCAATAACATGAGATGCCATTGAGCAGCCACAAAACAAACCTGAATGCAAACCCACTGGCTTTGGTCCAGCACATGTGGTCGGCCCGAGCCTCGCAAAAAGTGGTCCAAGGAACCTCGGATGACAACGTGGCCTCACGAGACCTCTGGCTCGCAGCCTCTGAGCGAGCAAACCTGGCTTCCCAGGATATGCCAAGCAATTCAGCGTTGGGCATTTGAGTGACCAAACTCTCTAGCATTGCATGATAAATCAGGACACAGGGTGTGGCATATCGCCTGCACCTGCAAAGCAAGCGCATTCAGATTCAGACTACGATGATGATCCACAGTGATCGCCAAGGGGCTTTTCCATGGCATGACAGATCCAGGGCAAGGAAGAAATCTCGTGCGGCATTGTTCTCGCTCTCTGGGAGGAAATTGGCCTTGGCTGGCGGAATTTTTGCCACAAGACAACGGCCACGAGCATCTGTTCGGCCCTGGCCCTTCCCCCGTCACTGCTTCCAACACCCACGCGCACTGAGCTTGACCTTCAAGTTTCAAAGACCCACTATTTTGGCCAGCGCAAAACGGAGGGCCCGGGCGATTACTCTCAGCGCTGCCTGTTTGAGCTTGTTGAAGCCTCGAAACCTGGCGATCACATCCCGTGCAATATCTTCCAATAGCCAAGGGCGTCACATCGATATGCGCTAGACAAACCTGCAACAAACGCCCTTGCCAAACAATTTGAAGACTGCCAATCGCCCTCCAGTCCGCCTCAGGACGCGCTCTGGGTACCTGACAATGTTGGCCATGGCTCTCTCAAGTGAAACTGCTCTGCTCTTTTCGCGCAATGCCTGGAATCCTGCAAACAATTTGATTGCAAACCTCGTCGCGAGACACTGATGCTTCATGGAACAGACACGCAAGCTTGGTTTCTTGTGAGAATTGCACAAGCTTGCCTGCGTCTGGATCCGCACGCCATCCAACGGACTGTTGGACAATTATCCCTATAATACCGAGATTTGTTCACATCTGAAACATCAAACGAGGTGAAGCCATGAACCGGTCAACAGCTTGCACCGGTTGCGACTTACACCACCTCGGTCCGCCGGTATAGGGTTCCGGGCTTTTGCAACGTAACATGCCATGTGTTCACCTCCCTCCCTCTGCGTCTGCTGTTTCTGGGCGCTTAGATTTGAACGCCCCGTAAGTCCCAGCTGAGCGTGCGGCGAGCTCTCCTTGCAAGAGGGCGCGCTTGACATGGAGGTGCGCGAGGAGCCTGAAGCACTCGCACGTGGATTCAGAGGTGGGCAGGCTGGTGGTAGGCCGTTTCGAGAGCCAGGAAAAGCCGTAATTGAATGGTGGTAGTGGGGAGGGAATGAGGGGATTTGGTGCAAACCTGTATCTGCGTCGCAGGAAAAGCTGGTACGGCCCTATCCGGGATCCGCAGACCCATGTCATTTAGAATAATTTCGGCACAGTGTTCCGCTCAGGGCGTTTAAGCGTCAACTGTGATGAATCGAGCTCAGATGCGACGGAACCTGCAAGCCAAGCCTACACAATTGAGCAAAGCGGCATCTAATTAGGAAGGTGTCAAAACTGGATGAACCCTCATGGTGCACAGGCCGTGGGATGGGCCCCGCCTTGCTGAACCCATCTGACTTTCAATCCAAGGCCAGGGCTCCTAAACTCCTCAGGCTTGCTCGCAATGCTGGCCTCGCGTCGACATCGCCCGACTCGCACAACGCTTTTCAGGATCAATGCCCATGAAATCTTGAGCCATTGCAGCCGCTGACTTTGCAAACCTTCTTGCGAAGCACCCGCAATTCCTGGCTGCAACGTCCTTAGCCAGCAAATCCACTCTGCGCCCGCCTTGACTTGTTCATGGAGCCATTTGTGGCTCAGGGCGGCGTGGGCGGTGATTCTCTTCCTGGGCCACAAGGCCTTCCACAAACTCACTGGGGATGCCCAGGACAAAGAGTCTGCACAGGCAGGTGGCAGGCACTATTTTTTTGCTTGCTCCTGATGCCTGCGAGGGTACAGTGAGACAAGAAAAGTGAGCCTTGATCCGCTCCAAACCTAGAATTTGCGAGCACTCACGCTGCTGGAATCCTCCGTGGTGGTGGCAAGAATGTACCTTGCGCAGCTGAGAAGATGGGCTTCACTGAGTGGCAGGGCGGCTGGCAGCATCAGGAAGAGAATTCTGGCGGGCGAAAACCATTTAGCACGGCACAACATGCAGGTAAAATATTAGGTCTGATCAAAAGCCGCGGGACAGTCAACTCTATTTCCTCCAAGATGCTTAAAGACCAGTGGGCGCGGCGTGTCCTGCGCACGGGTTACTCTGATGTGGCGCTTGAGGAATGCAGCCATGACAGCAGCACATAGCATACCCGCACATCGGACAACGCTTCCTAGAATGCACCCTGAGTCTCTCTCCGGTCTTAGTTCTGTTGGCCCTTTGGCCGAATGTGCTCCTTTGGGCGCCTATTCAGCCAGGATCTGATGGGAAAGTCACCACGGTAGCTTTACCCTCCTGAACATTTGTTGAAACCCACAAAGACCGGGAGTCTCGCTTTCGGGGAAGCCTGTTTACAGTTCCAAGCAATATCGCGCAGCGTTTCACGTTTCCTCCCCCCAGTCAGCGATTGCCTTGGAAGACCTTTCGGCCACCTGACAACTTGCTCTCGCTCGCGCCTTGGCCTTCAGGTCATAGACGACACACCACACGTCCACAGTGCAAGATTTCTCCAGCGCATACCTACCGGGCACGAATCACGGCCAACAAACAAGCTTGGCAAGAAAAAAGCGGCAGGGCGATTGCCCCAGCAAGAACACGGAGTGAACCATCTTGACTTTTGCGGCTGTGCAGGTCCAAGCCTTTGCCTGGCGTTGCTGTTTTCCCCGAGCATCCTCCAAGCTAAGTATGTCTAACCCCTGAGCCCAACATCCATCCTTTTGCAGGTTCAACTAGCATTCAAGCAGTTTCCAATCGTTCAGAGGCTAAATCCACCAAAGACCAGGTCAGTTGTAGTCAGTGGTGCCACCTTGCAGGATCAACTCGGCCCCACTCCGCGCCTCTTCAAGCAGTACAGCCTTCGGTTCCCGCACACCACTTGCCTCGGCCAGTCAGACAACGAATGGCCCAGCTCCCCCAAGGCTCTCAAGCAGTTCTCTTGAGAAAGGGTAACGGCCCAATGCCATGCCCTGCGGGGCTGGGCTGGACGCTCAAAAGATCAACGAAGGCCATACTTAAGGATTGCACCTGGGAAAGGAGTGAAAGGGCCCGGGCCCCACTGGCTGGAAACAAGGCCAACCCCCGAATTCAAACCCACCCGCGCGCAACCATGAGCCAGGTGCACTTGGGCCCTGAGGGCGAGGATTTGTTCCCCTGTAAAACGTGTTTACAAAACGGCAAGACAGGCGTGGGAAAGTGCAGGCCGAAGACCAAAACAAGCGTGTCTTTGCCCGAAACCCAGTACAGGCGCGGCGGTACTATTGCAGCACTCGTTCACTTAGGAACACCCAGCGGGCACCACTTTTGGACCCGGGAAAATGGCCCGGAAAAAAAAGAAAAGCGGACAGCCTCATCACACTAAATCAGCCTACATTCGGCTGGCGCATGACATCCGTCTGATTTTGCGACGCACAATAAATTCGCCCCACAGTGTCCCGAATCAATTCGTTGCATCCTCTACGTCAAGGTGAAAAGCCATAGGCTAAGGTCTATAAGCTGCAAAAGGTTCCCCGAAACAGAGCAATCTGGCTGCGGCTCAAAAACATGTACCAACATGGCACCTTGGTAAATGGAATCAAGGACTAGAACCTGCGTAGCCCTGGCTCTTTAATTTTGAGCCACACAAAAAGATCTATCTGAGGCCCCGGACCCCCCCACAAAAAGAACACAACGACGAGCGTGACATTTCGTTTATGGACCTCCTCGACCCGTTCACCCGTTCGGCGGGCGAAGCGGGAGCTTGCACTGCCGAGCAGCAGGTCGCCCCTGTTGCGCATCACCACCAGCGGCGGCAGCTCTTTGGGATCCGACTTCCCTGTGTGGAGGTCCTGGCTAGTCTGCAGGGACTGGTATGGAAGTCTGGGGTAACAGCTCGCCAATGCACAGCTCATATGTCCTCTTGGGAACTCATCAGAGAGCCCAAATCGCTTCAATGATGGAAGGGTAGGTTTCCAAAGGCAGGCGACTTCCGATGGTAGATGATGACCACTGAGCAAAAAATAGAAAACCCAAGCTTCTTTGTGTGGTGCAGGCCGAAGCCAAAGCTTCAAGTGCGGTTTGAACAACGTCTTCGCCAAACAGCAAACAGAAACATGATGTTAGCTTTGGGTCATGTGGGGCCCGTCATCAATTGATTCACCCAGCACTGCTGAGGGAGGATCATCCGCCCCCAAACAGTGACCAGGAAAGTCGTTTCGAATCAGCTTTAATGTTCGAATCAGCTTTAAACAACCCCCCCCCCCCAGCCGCATTTTGCTGCATGCCGAGGCAAAAGATTCAAGATGCGCATGGTTCAGCATGCATAAATGTCAGATGCTTATGGATACTCTTCCAAAAGAGTTGATGGCCTAACGGCCACCTTAAAGCCATCAATGGACCCTCTGCAAGTCTGTGCAGTTCATGTACGTGCAAGTGTTCTTGCGGAATGGAGGATCTAGCCCTGTCACCCGAAAATGCGGAGGTTTAGTACGACCCATGGGTTTGATTCATGCACGCGGAAGCTGGTAGCCTTCAGCAGGTTCAGCACAGACTGCCCCCGGTGCTTTCCGTGCGTGAAGCGCGGGCCTGCGACGCAGGCTCAACTGGATTGGTTTTGGGTGGGTTTGGGGTGGGTGGGGATGGGTTTCAGGCCAATTTGGATGGGCTTTCAACATTATATCATTTCTGTCCATCACCATTTATGGTGACAACCCTTTAAAGCTTCACGACTCCGGGTGCCAGCTTTACCTTCTTACAGCAACGAAGTCTTTCTTGATCAGCCGAGCTAGCCGGGCCCGCTGGACAAGAATGCCGCCGCCCCTGCTCTGCAGTGGAACTTGAACACCGTCTGCGGTCGGGGTCCAAAATCCGCACGTGGCGGGCCTATGTCTTTGTGGCAGAACTTGAGCTTGCTCACCTCGATCAAGCCTGGGCTTCGGTGCTCGCAAGGCAACTAGGCACCAATTGTTTACTTGGGCCACGCAATACAACGTCACCGGCCGGCGTCACAAATGGCTGCCCCCCGCCATTCCCGGAACGAGAATTTCAGCCAAGGCACACATGTTCCTGGGCACAACTCAGGTGGCTCACAGGCGGCTTCCATGACACGCATTCACATATGCTGCCGGCCGCAAACATCCATTCCGCCAGGCAAAAGGTTGAACGGAGCAGCCTACTGGTCGACAAAAGGCTGCATCACAGCAAGATGGCTGCATCTGAGATTCCGAGCTTGCTTGCGATATGCGGAGGGGTCACGAGCTGGGTCATGAAATTTGGAGCCGCCAGCCTTGGTCAGAAGACTGAACGCTATCCATGCCTACCTGCCAGCCTGAATATATATATATATATAACTACATACTGACAAATTTATGTGTTTTGAACTTGCCAGACTGTAACTGCGCGCGGTCATGAGGCCCAGCAGCCTAAGACGGCGTTTGAAAGGCCGGTGCTGATAGTATCGTAAGTGTTCCCATTCGGCTGCACTCGCTCAGAGCAACATTCAACATCGCCAGGCCACCAGCTCCTTCACCAGATCCATCTGAACCTCGCTGAGCCGGGCCTCCTGAAGAGCCGTTCAGTGGGGCCCTGCCTGAGGCTTTTTGGTGGCCATACCTGCAAACCTCTCTTTAGCCATGAGCTCAGCCAGAACTGGTGCGCAATCCTTGACTCTTCCAGGGACAAACCACCCAACACTCCGGCCCAAACAAGCTGCTGTTGGAGCCAATTTTCATCAAGCCCCCAAACCTCCCCAACCCCCAAGCTTCCCCAACCACCACCCAACAGGGCCTCCCAGCCCGTCAGACGCATGGGCGGCAAAGGCTCCAAGGGCGCAGCGGCGGCAGCATCCTCCTCCTTCACCCCCGCTAGGATCCACTATCCACGAAACTTCCGGGGAAACTGCGGGAAAACCCAAATCGATAGGTGAGGTATTGCTGTTCTCTTTCATTCCTCCTTATCTGGAGCTTACAGAAGCGCGGTTTGAAGCCGTGTCCTCACCTGGGCTCCTGGGCATAACTTTTCAAGCCAATTTGACGCATGGTTGTTGCACTCAAGGGCAAATCTCCTTGCCCTCCCAAAGGACACTGCAGGTCCATGAAAATGCGCCCTGTTGGATGAACCCTTCCCCAACATCAAAGCAGCTCCTTTCTGGCCGGTGGTGCCCTCAACATCCCCTAACCCTGCTGGCGCATCTTCACACCATACCCCAATCCAGGCGATGCCTCATCAGAATGAAAGGGCGTGAGTTTGTGAAAAGTTTGGCACAACCACGTGCAGCCGAGAAGGGTGCGTCAAATGCAAAGAGCTCGGTGCACTGACGCAATTCTGAATAGAAAGTTGGATAGAAAGGCTGACGGGTGGGCCGCATCATGTCGGGCCCTCGAAATCTTGGGATGAAGGGCACAGTACTGTATGTTTTCCCCGTGTTTCTAAAGGCCCTTCCGGGAAGGGCTGCCAAACAAAGGACCCCTCAGGAAGGGCCGTTCTGTTTTCAATGCTTTTCGGGTCTCGTTGGAGCCCGCTCAATCCTATCCGGTTTTGTGGAGTTCAAGCTGAAAGACCGTTTCTCACTTAGCCTACCGAAATGCACTCAACTACAGCTTTCTGCTCCCTGCGACTCAAGCGCAAATGCGAAGCTCGAATCACCGTGTACCAAAGAGTGTTGCTAGCCATTTTGTGTGTGTGTGTGTCACCCCGGCCACATGGTGGTGCTCATTGCAGTGGCTTTCATTCAGGCAAAGCAAGGCCCATGTCCAGACAATGAACTTGAAATCTCAGAGTCCGCCATCGCTAAATCACACTCATTTCACGCTCTGGGGGGTCCTTTCACGCGCTCAAAGGTCCTTCTCACACTAATTCACGCCGAATTCTTGCTCGCCGATTTGACAACTGCATTTTTCCAAACCACGTCATTGCCATATATGTATATAGTAAGATGCAACAAATGATGCCCTTTTTCTTTGCGCTTCTCCGATTCGATCTGTATGCCGGAGTAGTTTCCTGATTCGGACTTTCATTTTGCACCTTGCCCCAGGTGCCCGGTTTCGAGCGCAGGTCTCAAACCTCATTGTCATCTAACTTTTCCAAGGAGTCAATTGCAAAATTCATGAAACGAATAATTTCTGCCGACGTGGTAAGCATGCATGGCATGGCCAGCAAAGCATGCGCACACATACCTCCAGGACCGTTGACAGACTGGGTTTTGACAAAAACAAGAACAAACAACACACAAATAACGCACGCTAATGGCTTGAAGGAATCATTCAGTGAATGAGGCGTAAAGCTAGGCATGGGTAGCGATCTGGTCCGGCAACGTAATCACCCCTGGCCGCCTTCTTCTCTTCGCCTGCAAGGCCAGGGTCTCATGGATGCAACGCGTGCCCAGCTGCAATGATCGAGGAATTCCAAGTCCAAATATGCTGCAATGGGTCTGGCGCTCGGTTGAGGCTTGAAGGGTTCACAGGCCCCAGGTCTACTCAAGGCGGGCCTAAAGTGGACTTGGATGACTTGATTTGCAAAGCAAAATGGTCTTTGAAGCATGGGTAAAAGTTGGCCGGGTGAAAACAAACACTCCATGTCGACCAGTTGCACTGGGAGCTTTCAAGAAACTTTCGGACTGCGCCGACCGCTGTTCATGTCGCAGGGAAAATACATTGAACCCGCAGCCTGCTCCACCCTTCAAAAATTCGAGGGCATGCGTTTCCAACCGAAAGTATGTCACTGGGTCGCAAATGGCGACCATCCCTTGAGGTAGTTACGCCAGTGACTTCAATGCTCGCATCTCAGCGCAGTGCGCTTTGAGAGACTCCAAACAAATCTCGAGAGAGCTGAAGCGCACCTTCTTCCAGAAGCCGTGGCAAGTCATCCAGGCTTTCCGCATCGCCTGGGAGGGACTGCTCCCAAATCGCAGGCCACTCCTGAATTGACTGAAGGAAACCCTGTAAGCTTGTGTCAATGCTTTAAACTGCAGGAATGGCGTGGATCGGAAACAGACTTATGCGAGCCAGAAACATGGTGGGACGACAACATGCACGAAATAACATTCCAACTTGGACGACTCAATGTGCAACGATTGTACCAGGCTGGCTCTGTTGAAACACACACTGTGCGCTTGCTGCACATCCATTGGGGAACTTCTGATCAGCAGCTTTTTAACAATATAGACTAATATAGACCAGCTTGCCCACGCAAGAAAAAAAGCCTGGCAGGGGCTCGAACACCGCTGACGCTGTTTAATAGAATGACGTGATCTGTCTACGGATCAAACCCGACATCCACACTACAAGTCTTAAGTCTTATGGGCTTTGCACATTACTTTGCCCGTCCCACATCAGTAATCCGGCAACGTTTGCTCACAAAAACACCGAGAGTCAATCTCATGCCGGACAAATGCATGCAAACAACAGGGGGCATCATGAGAACTTCTTGAACGGTACTGTAGAGCTCTTTCACTGTAACTTATGAGTCGAGCGCTGCAGTTCCTTGCGAGACGTAGTCTTCCAGTCAGGGAGGTATCCCAAAAGTTGCTGGAAGCTACCAAGCTACCCCAGCAAATGTGGTAAGCAAACCCGTTTCCTTCACTTGCTTCTTGGCCCTGGTTTTGGGTTTGTGGCTGTCGTAAATGAAGTACATGAGCTACCCCTTTTCAGTCCCGCTCGGAGACTACAGCCTGCACAACTCGCCGAAATGATCAACACATGTCATGTCACTCATGCCTAACTTGCTATATTTGTGTATATATATATATATGTGTGTGTGTGCCCGGCCTTTTCAGATCTTTTCAGATCTTGTCTAGGTCATTGGGCTTTCTCTGCCCCACTTCCCCCTTTGCCTCTTCCGGGGCCCCCACGCGACTCCGCCGCCGGCGCGCTGGCCGCGCTGGCCGCGCTCGGCGTGCCCTCGCTGGGCTTGGCCTAGGCGGCAAGGAACGGACTCAGATGGACCGGGGGAGACCCACCCAAACACCGGAGCAACCCCAATTTCTCCCGAAAGAACCGCCCTTTTTGGGCCCCGCAGACGCATACTGGCGTTGCTTGCTGTAGACGGTGTTGCCCAAATGCTGTGGCTGCCTTGCCTTTGACATGAAGGTGGGGAAGCAATCACATGGACCAACTGTTGCCCCCAGCCTCCCTGCCCCTCTTGTCGCTTCTTTAAAAGCACTTTGACAAAAGGTCCCTTTTGATGAAAGCTGGTGGGCCCACAGTGGCCCCAATGCTGTCACGCGACCTCCGCGACCTCTGTTTCGGAGCCTTTGACTCCTGCGACTGAGGGTTAGGATCGGCAAAGCATCCCGATTGCAATGAGTCGACTGAGCATTGTTGCCGGCATCAGCGGTCCAACACCAACACCGCAACGAACTGGGCTTTGCAACATGACTGACCTTGCGGGCGCTTCCACATCTTCGGCAGGCAGGAACTGATCACCTTGCCTCCGCCGCACCCGCCGCCTGCATTAAAACGTGGCAAGTACAACATTGCAGTCATGGGTGATGTTGTAGAGGGCGACATGCGACATGTCTATCCGACCTAGTAGTGCGCAGTCGCCAAGGTTGGAAGCCGCGCATATGAGCAGGCACAGAACCCAATGGCTCTTGACGACTGGCGGTCCCGCTTGTTGTTAGAGGCCGGCCAACCTTTTCTTCAAACAAGCCACTTAACTAGATGCTGATTTCCCGCACGTGAGAAAGGCAGCCAAGCCGTTTGCCATTGATTTCCCCACCAGTCCTGGAAGCTCTGCCTTGACGAGGACGCCCTCATCAGCATCCTCGGTGCGACCTGGGCAGCGACAAACAGACGCCATTTGCCAAGCAGCGGATGGAACTTCATATAACAAAGACACAGCTCGAGAAGCTAGCCATAGTGAACCAAGCTGGAAGAGGTCCAGCTTTTTAAACACTTCTCATTTTAAAACATGGAAAACATGAGTCAAGCATGAAAGGGCGGCGACAGAGCTGTTCCAGCTCACCCTCAGCCCTCGGCTCTTGCGGGGCATCGCCTTGGCCTTCACTGGGACCTGAGCCAGTGACAGTGAGGCGAGTCCAAAAACCGGAAAGTGAACCGCCACAGCTGTTGATTTGAGGCTCTGCCCTCCCCGGGAGTCATCTGCCCAAAGCAAACCACATGACCAGCGTGTTTGTTCAAAAGCTTTCATACGGCGATACGGCTTCTGCCATCGTTACATCCTGTCACGGCCCAAGCTGGTGCTTTCCAGGTCTTTAGGAAACAGCGCAGCTGCGCACACAGGACACACGACGCGGCAAATTCGAAACAGTGTCTGCCGTGGTTCAGCATTGTGTTGGAAGCAGGGGTACATGGGATGACAAAATAGGAAAGCTAAGACCCCTACCAACGAGGGTTGAAGAAGCGCTAAACAACAAGCTGGCAGCCTAGCAAGCCGTTTCCACATGGCATGGACCCCTTTCCCTGTTCCTCCGCTCAGCGGCTGGTTCCGGGGCGTCGCCTGCGCGTGACTCGCTGGAGGGCCGTGGCCATGCGGCCCAGAAAGACCAGCCTCTATTAGTTCTATTTGTGGTTTTCCTCATGGCTAGGAACTGAAAAACTCACATCTGGCTCAAGTTGCTTTATTCCTGTCCCTTGCCCAAAAGCTGCGGCAAGCTTGTCTACTTGAAGGGGTTACTGCCGACTGCTCCCAAAAAACGAGGGCTGGACAATTTCTAAGCGTCTGAGTAAACCCATGTCTGACCGTTTATTCGAAACTAACCCAATCAGGTCCCCTTGATTCCCCTTGCCTCCTCCAGTGCTTGTACATCTCCAGAATGCTCAGTGACGCCAAATTCAGGCCAAATTGGGCCAGTCGACGTTGTGGGGGAGCAAGCGGCATTCCGAATTGGGCCATGCCCCTTCAAGCAACCATACTGCATGAGAGCACCTCCCGAGGCCCAAAAGCAGCCAGCCTTCTTTGGGGCCGTCTGGTGCAGCACCTGGGCAGGCGGGGAGCCATGCCAGGAAGGAAAAACGGTGAGCTGAAAGACAGCCACAGCTGATCTACCACATATATTGAGGTAAAGTTGGCGTGGAAACCCTTGGGCTCCTTGCGCAAACCTGAAATTGAAGAGCTGCAAATAGCAACTCGGCTTACTTTCTGGCATCCAAAGCCAAGTGGAGCTCAAAAAGGCTAGGCGACTCATAGTCTCCAGGAATCAAGTTCCCTTCTTGTCATGTCCCAGGGGACCGGCTAATAGCACTCCACGCCCAAGGGTTTCATGCCTGTGACATGGCTTGGTAGAAAGCAAGCTAAAGAAAGCTCCCCGAGTGTCGCTATGTGTGGATGCCTCACCCTCCGAACCTGAATGCAGTCGTTGCCTTGTCAACAACTAACAACGCTTGGCTGTCTCTCTAGCAACAAGTAATACGTGAGCAACGTCTAAAACCCCTGGTCATATGAATGCCCTCCGTGCAGTGCTGCAGCCAGGGGGCGCTTTGGCCGCGCCTTCGCCAGCAAATGTGGCGGCGGCCGCGCCTTGGGCGGGCGCGGCATCTCCTTGGCCCGCGGCGCCTCCGGCGGCTCCTGAAGGCCGCCAGGCGCAGTTGAGAAGCCGCAGAAACCCCGTGGGTTTAGGGGTCAAAACCCTGTACCCAAAATAGGCGGCAAATGGATGCTCATCCACTCCAAAATGGAGCCATAGGTTATGCCCCATGGCCACATGTGTGCAATGTTCTTCTTGGCCGGCCCTCCCACACATACTGACTCCCTAGTTGCTAGCAAACATGCGAAAAGCAGCTTGCCGACAAGTGGTCCTGGCAATGCCGAGATCTGTCTCCGAAAACGAGTGATACAAGACTGTCTGATGCCCTTAGCATGCCGAAACAATGCTCGACTCGTGAAGATAGCCGACAAAAGGGTTGTGCAAGGCTATCCGAAAAGAGGCCTCCTCCCTTCTATCACTTCAGCCCAAGGAACCTGAATATCCCCTGCTCCGTGTGGGCAACTGGGTGATTCTTGTACCCATCTCAAAAGTCTATGAAGTGAACACGTGTGGGACTGGCATCGGACCAAACTGACCTACAATTGGGTGAAGGTGGATGGCACATTCCCCCATTGGAAGTTCGAATTTGGTCACCCACTTTACTCCAAGAAAAACGGATGTGTCATCACCCTGGTGTAAAAGGACACCTGCCGCTGCAACTCATCAAGCCCACACCTTGGCCTTCTCCTTGCCAGCTAGGGCACAGCCCCAGGGATCCTTGGCTGGTGGATTCACCCAAGGCGGTGGCGTCAAAACTCAGGGCCCGCATTTCATTGAAGCATTCCCTCCAGGAAACGCAAAGTGTCCGATTTGTTACCCCGAAAAAAAAAGGCATGGAACCCAGGGAATCATTAGAATATTCACAGCCTCTTTTCGAAGGGATCCGTCAGGCTCGGAGAAGTGAAAGGCTGCAACTTCCTTACGCCGGCTGACAAAACATGCACTCAGGAGCCAGTCTGGGGGCTCAGAAAAGAAAGTCGACCGAGATTCATTGACTCGGGCCCTTGACATTTGTCACCGGAACCTGCTGTCAACGGTGTTGCAAACAAAATGCAACCTGAGAACATCCCGTCAACCAAAACTGGCACTCGCGTAGTCTTCATGTGCTGCGTACGGGGGAACGCATTGGTACAGGCTTGGCGTGAGCCTTTCAGGAACCAAAGGCTTCTGCGGCTCGTCGCCAATCAGGCCCGAACTGCCATGTTTGAGGCAACGGCAGCGTGTGCCATTCGAAGCCCTAACGTGACGTGACATCATTTGCAAGGCTCTTACTTCCGAAGCCACAAGGCTCCCCAAACGTTTCCCAGAAACTGCAGCCTCGGCGCTCGCAGCACCTCCGGCGCCTCAGAGCCACCGGCGGGGGCCTGCGCGGCCCCGAGCCCGGCGCGCCAGCGGTCGGCCTGGGAAACGGCATACCCCCCGGCCAAATTGGCTGCGCTGGGTTTCCGGTCCAAAACAGCGAGCAAATGGCTGTGGCTCAAATAAACATCTACCAAAATGGCACCCTTGCAAATGGAACCAAAGGCTAAATGCTGCGTAACCCTAGCTCTTTAATTTTGAGCCACACCCAAATGAGGGCTCTCGCTCTGACACATCCAAACAACAACAACAAAAACGCATGTGAGTACAGTTGGTGACAATAATTTATGCAGGACCATAGCCCGATCGAACCACATTTGCAGAATCCTCTCCTCAAATTGCCAGCACTGGTTGGCGGGGATGCCCATGTGGATCCCACACGTCGCATGTGGAAAATGTAATTCCTCAAATGTGCGCAGAATATGTCCATCCCATACTTCACAAGACTATTGCCTGGATGACTTGGACAGTGTGCTCGTGAACATGCTTCCAAATGAAGCTCGTCCAACGGGACAACGTCCTTCCTTTGTCGAGGGACACGTGTGGGGCAGTTCCCTCTGACTCGGAAAGTCAACTAAAAACTACCCCCCCCCCCCAAAAAAAAAAGAAGAAGAAAAAAAACACAACCTGGCCAACAACTGTCCACAAAGTGACCAAGCAACTAAGCACAGCTCAAACACGCGCAGGTAGGCACTCATGCATGGGCCACGCTGGCACGCATGCACGCACGCACAAATGCACTCACATGCCCAGGAAAATGCATGCAGCACGCATTCAGCATGCACACACGCAATCACGCACGCATATAACGCCGTTTTCAGACCAGCCATCAAGGGCTACGAGCCTCGTGGTGGCGCAGCCCACGAATGCCCGGCAGCACCAGGCCAGCGTAGGTCCGCTTTGGAGCCTGGCAGGGCGTTTCGCGATTCGCGTGGCGCAAGGCCATTGACAGCAGAAATGCCGACATGGCCCAGATTCCACTCGGGACAAGGAGACACTGCAGAAATACAACTTTGATGTGGTTCTGATGGCTGGGTGGAGTGTTACATGTCAACATCGACCCTTCATCTAACCACAACGGGCTTGGGACGTTTCCCAACTTGGGCAAAGCGTTCGATTCCCATATTGGCCCTACAAAGATCCTTTCGATAGAGCCTAGAGCTGAGGATCTATTTGTTAGGAATTATGTTGCAGCACATCACTCGAGAAAGTGCCTACATGGTGGGTGTCAACAACTTTGTGGCTGACACGTTGTTAGTGCTATTTCTCAAGCATTCCCTCATTTTTACAAGCGACACATACAAACATTGAGGGTGCGCCCGCAACGGAGGCCCCCCCAAGATTCTATGTGGCGCGAGTCAAAACAGGACCTCCTCTGGACATCCAAAGCGGCCAATGGGCGGTCAATGGGCGGTCAATGGGCAGGCTCTTTGCAAAATATTTGCTCGATCTTCGCATAACCTCCGTGGGACAAGCTTGTGAATAGATGCGTGCCCTGTCAAATCCAAGGTAGACTCAACTCAACACGACAAAATAGCAGAGTAGTGTCTCCAAAAAAAACATGAAGCATGGTGGTGAGGCAGGTGCCTGGGAACGCCTCTGCAGCTTGCCCACAAAAGACTTATACCTGCAAAAGCTTTCAAAGCTTTGGATTGGGAAAATGCTCCGGCGGTGTGAACCAAGCCCATCTCATGCAGCGCCTCTGACATGAGCGAAGACATCAGATCCTTGGCTTCGGCAGCATCATCCGGGCCGCGTGAGAAACATTGCGACAGGAGATCCCACAGCAACTGACAGGAACACAGAACCAGCCAGGTTGAGAACCCCAAGAACCCTTTCCGGGGCTGGGTTTCCCTAGAAATGGCCCAAGCCAGCGCTGGAAGATCAACCTCGCTAAGCGGCGCCAGGTCGGACGCTGGTGTTGTAGGCTGCCGAGTTGGGCAGACTCTTGTAGGCTGAGAAGTCAAGCACTGGCTTCTCCCCACAGAGTGGCAACATCCTGCCAAAGGTCAAGTGGCTTCGATGTGGCTCAAAACCTGATACCAAAAGCCTATGCTATGAAGCCCTTTTCCCTTAGAACAAGCAACAACATTAGTTAGTAGGGTACATTAGGGTACGAGAGGTTCCGCTAGGGGGATAGTAAAGCAAAAGACAGATAATCAAGAAA
The DNA here is from genome assembly GCA_963377175.1 of Effrenium voratum. Classification (NCBI taxonomy): domain Eukaryota; class Dinophyceae; order Suessiales; family Symbiodiniaceae; genus Effrenium; species Effrenium voratum. Next base: position 204,902 of record CAUJNA010003592.1, on the reverse strand, counting down.
TAGATTGTAAACATAATCAAAGAGACATAGATTATTAATACAAATGAATTCTTAATTAGAAGTAGATACAAGAGATTAGTGATTATTACAGCTATGAAAAGATAGAAAATAAAAATAATAGAAATATAAAAGATAATACAGAAAGAAAACTACTGAACAGATACACATGTAAAAAGACAAAGATTATAAATAGGACAGTTCTTATTGATTGGTCTTCCCGCTCATGTATTCGCTCTCTTCCTTGTCAATCATCTTCCTGGTCCAAACTCAAAGAAATGTCCGAGTAAGGCGTTTACACAGCAGAAATCTTGGCCTTGCGTCATGGTCTCGAATTCGTTTGAACATTGTTGAGTGTCGGTTTAGTGTTGGTTTAGTATGAATCAAGGTTCTAAAGGTCCCCTGACACGACTGGAGCTGGGGTCGGGCTGGTATAGAAAAAATAGTATCGCATAATCATAATTTCAGTATTGGGAGATTGGGTTTGGGGAAAACAATTCTGTGAATAGGGTGCATGAATAAATTGGGAAAGGAATCTGGTGTGGCATTGTTTCTCAAGTTACGCCATTATTATTACATAGATTTACCACGCAAAGTATGCATCCGAGGAAGTGGAAGAGTGGAACGCCAAATGGTGGCAACTCTGCCCCCCCCTCCCTGGCGGAATGCGCCCCTCCCCACCTTCCTTAGGAACGCCCCCGACCTTTTTGAAGGGGGTTGTATAGTTGCTTGTTTGTTCTAACTACGCTCTTTAATACGTTTACCACTCAAAATACGCATCTAAGGACAGGTCAACATGTTGGTCATTGGAAAGTGTCGGCCAGTCAAACAGCCCAAATCGATGCTTTCAACACACAGCACAACGCGGGACGTACCCAAAATGCTCCTGGATGCTCACAAGTGGGCAAAACAATCTCTGATTTCCCCAACCCCCCTTCCCCCACCCCACCCGAAAGGGTTCAAAATGAGAAGCCAATTGCCCTTTCCAAAAAATCCAGGAGCCGCCAGGGGAGGTCCCCTTGATTTTCCATAGCAAAGAAATGGCGAGGGAAGATCAACGACCAAACCTGCCAAGCAGCTTCCTGGCATAGGCCCGCTTAAAGGCGGACCTCTCTGCGTAGGCAGAGCCAGGCCTGCGGTCGTCCTCAGCTACCGAACACATGGGCCAACGGGGGGCACTGACGTAGCCCTTGAGAGGATCGAACCCATGGATAGCTTGGCCGCCTTTGCCCCCTAAAAGGGGGGCATCCCTCCAGCATGCATGCTGCAGGTCGCTGGCTGCGATTGGCGCGAGCTGGTGAAATGGTCGGAAGTGCACAGCCAGCACGCCGCGGCGTGCCAGGCTACATGAGTGATTGCATCTGGGGGGAGCCGGGTGGATCAAATGTGCTGCTTGCAAAGGCAGTCGTGGCCATGTCTGCGACTCAAACACAGGGTCAGCCGTCATACCAGCGAGCAAACCGTGCCACCAGTTTGGCCGTCTTTCCTGACTCCGTTAGCAACCTGGCACTTGCATGTGTAATTGAAACATTGAAACCACGTGAAGCCGGTCATATCCATGTCTGATCTGCGCCATTCCCTGCATCGCTCCAAGTCTCCAATGGAGGCGTGGAAGGCGATGAAGCTTCACTTTTCGCATCAGTGCCAGGGTGATCGCCGATCTTCATGAGCATGCTTTGGAAAGATGTGTCCTGCGAACGGAATGTCTCGTTGCTGGGCCCCAACCTACTTGAAGCGAGCGCAATGCATTCCCAAACGAGCATGAGCAGCCGCCAAATGTCACTAGCTTGCACCCCTCTTACTTGCCTGGCCGGTTTTGGCAAGGCCCGCACTCCAACAAAACAGTGACATTCTGACAGGAAGGAAATGGCTCAACTTACCTCTAAAAAGCATGCTGCAGCATTCTCAACAACCGCAGCTGCACACACAGGCACACAAAGGCTTTCCAGTGATTCTCACATCCTCCTGTCTTTGGCCCTGGCTTAGCCCATGCTCGCGGAGAAACGCCAACACACTGTCCGGCTGTCAGTCGTCCTCCTGCACGACCTTCTCAATCTTGAGCCGCTTAGGCCTATGCACATCCTCGGGGCAATGCATCATGCGGTTGGAGTTCAATCTCGTGGACGGTATGGCTCCCAAACGCATTTGTGCACGGCCAAAGCTAGGACTTGGGCCGTGCCCCGAAAGCGTAAGGGACCTCTAAAACAGTCCATCACCAGCCTCCTAAATGGGCAGAAGTGACACAAGTAAGATCAAGCGAATGGCAAAGCCTCCAAATTGGTCAACCCACAACTTTAGCACAGCATGTAAATCGTTACTGGCAAGTGTCGGCTTCAGCCGCTGCTAGTGCCAGCTGATCAGGATTGAAATGCGGCCGCCGGCGGCCCTCCTATCGAGAAGCAATGAGCCCAAGAGCAACAACGCACGGAGCGTATCATTGGATGGCTGTTAGCCATATTGGCCAGCCGGAGCAACCTTATTCCGTTCATCCCTCATTCGCAGCATTGCCACGCCGAGGCATCCGACGCCAACTAGTGCAACAGCTCTTGACCGGTGTCAAGCACCCAAACCCTGTCCAGTTGCTCACGGTGCAGCCCACCCGCCGCTTGCAGCCTGCGCTCGCGAATGTCCCGGCCCTCCCAAGGTGGTGCTCAGCTCACTGATGGAAAGAAGTCCAAGGCACATCGATAGCCTTCCATGGCGAAAAGCAGCTCCCATCAGCTTTCTCTTATCTCTGCATGATTGCTGCTCATTGGCCTCCCCCACAGGAATCCAGAGGCTAGTGGTGCTGGATGATTACACGCCACAAAGCTGCCACGCGAGCAATGAAACAGTCAAGTTCGCAAAGCTCTGTGAGCGGTGCGTGTTGCTGCCGAGGCACATATTCACAATGGGGGGAGGGGCGCCGTCGTTGGTTGCCACGTCCAGCAGGGTGCGCCTGCGGAGTCGGACATCGCTGGGGCCAACGGATCGAGCGTGTTTTTTGGCAACACTCCACCTAGGGCTGGTCGGATGATATGACAATTACTTGCCACTTAAAACGGCGTTAGGGGAAGGGGTGTGAATGCAACAGTTTGATATTTACAAGCTGGGGCGCTATTAAGCCGGCAGCTTGCCACGCTCCAACAAAAGCGGTTGGGTCCGGAAAGCTGGAATGCATGGACCAAGGTATTCTGGCCGTGCGTCACAGCCGGAAATGACTCCGACGAACCCAAATGCATACAGATGCGCCCACAAGAATTTCCAGAGACACCCCTCCACGCTATCCACAAAAAAGTCATTCCTCAAAAAATGCCCGCACAAACAAAACATTCCCAAAGACATGTCCAAAAGCATGTCCGGAGACATCCCTGCAAGCGCCCCGACACAGCCTCAAAGTCAGCCACAAAGACATAACACTGCAGAAAACTTCCGCAAAATATATGTTCAGAAACATGTTGCAGAAACAATGTTCAAAGACATCCCCGAAAGCCACCCAAGACATCCCCAAAGCCCCGGAGACAATCCACAAGAGAAATCCCCAACCAACATTTTGTGAGACACCCCCAAGACATCTTCCGAGACATGCACCGAAGATACCTGCCTCCCAACGGCATCCACAAACACGTCCCCAAAGACATCCCCCCAAGACACCCTCAGAAGACATCCCAACAAGACACCTTCCACAGACACTCCCAAAGCCACCCCCAAGGACATCGACCAAGACAAACGCAAAGACATCCCCAAAGATAGGGTTTCCCCAAACAAAAACCTCGGAAGACGTCCCTGAACACGTCACCCAAGACAGCCACAACGACGTCAGCAAACGCAAATCACAATGGCACGGCAATGCAAAACCTTTCAAACACTGCGCCTGAGCAACGAAAAAGTACGGCACGTCTCAAAAGCAGCGATTCATGCACAGGCGCGTTAAGAAACGTTCCCATGTCATTCCAAGTGCTGCTTTTTCCGCTTCTCTAGTGGCATGGCAAGCGCGACACTTGCGAACTCTTTATGGACGCCCGCGAACACAAAACGACCAGCAAACTGACGAGCGGAGTCTGGGGCCGCCATTTTGGCAGGCCCTGTTGCTAGCAGTCTTCCTACTTTTCGCTGGCAGCCACAACCAAGCAGTGGCCCTGGCCTCGCGCCCTTGGCACTCTTCTTCGTGTGGTTTGGGTCCGCCCTCGCTTCCAGGAGGCTGTACACCATGCGCCTATCACGAGGGTCTGTGGATTCCGAGTGCTGGGTTGAGGAAGGGTACGGGGGTTTAAAACCTCCCTCACCTCTCGGCGCGAACAGTCGGATCTGAGATTCTTTGTGCCAAGCGGCAGGTTGTGATTGGACACCTCGGCGCAGGGAATTGTTTTGTGTGGCCCCGACCCCCCAATTCAGCAACAAAGCGAAAAAATGGCGTGACCCAGAGCGGCAAAGTTCAGGGTTTCAGGGCCTTCGACCCGGCAACCAAGGCGCGGCATGCCAAAGTGCGCTGGCCTTACTGGAGCTCACTGCGTTGACGTCCACCTGGCATGCGGATTGGGTGAAGGGCCCTTAGGCCCAAAACCAGAAGCCAAACCAGCTCCGGGCCTTGGCGTTGATGAGCCACTGGACGCTGTCGGGCTCGTTCCTCGTTTGGGCTCACGCCGGCTGCGAAGCGTGCGAAGTGCAGTGCGGCCCAAGAAACCTTCTGCGGGAGCCACTAAGGATCCACCAGTCAAAAGGAGCAGCCCCTATTCAAATCTCTGTCAACCAGTACGGGCTGGCCTTTGCTCTGCTGTCCGGGCCCAAGCTGCTGGCGCACTCTCAGCACCGTGATGCCGGGTTTGCAGCTGAGGCGCGTGTAGGCCGCAGCCACGATGGCCGGCCAGCCCTGCGGAATTGTAGGATCCTTCTCGCGGAGCGCCTCAGCGAAGCATCTGCACAATATTTTTCAGGTATGGGTTTTGGAGGTGTGGAGGCTATCTACCAATCATATACTGCCCTAGCTTTTTATGGTAGTATCTTACATCCATGTGTCCAACAGTATCTAACCAACACATCACTGAATGTCCTGGATGTGATTCGCTTCATTCTTTGCAGCCGGGTTCCACTTAGGCTCTTTGGCACAGCAGGTGTTTTCATGTTCGACACATCCCCAGCTGCATTCATGAACAATTCTGCGACATGCTTTCGCAGCACTGCAGGTTTGGCTTGCGCGCCTGCCCCCCAGGAGGCTCCACGGACTAATCCCGTCTTCCGAATGCCCAAGTGTTTTTAGACATGAAGTCGAAATCGTCCAGCCCCAGGTCCCACGTCATGAACAATATGGTACTTCTCAGGATCAAGTCAGGCCAGGATAAAAGAAACGCTGTGAGCATGATAGCTCCTGGGCATTTGTTAACTCAAAGGCACCTGCATCACCATGCCCTCCACCTCTACGTGCGGCGGAGGCTTGGGAGGCGGCGGCAAGTGTGACCTGGCAATAGGATCAAGTGGGAATGCGATCTTGTCCAAGCTGGCCTGGTGAGCACGAAGACCACCTTTGGTTGTGGGGTGATCTCAAAAGGGGCGCAACCTACCAAAACAAAGATTCCTGAGTGGCGGTTGCCTGTGCAAAGCAAACAACTTCCATTTTTTGTGCAGCTGGGGGGGAACTCGATGAGTCGCACCAGTGCGCGCTGCGCCTTTGTAACCTTGGCACATGCTCTTGGTGGGTTGGTGCAGGCTGGCAGTGGTTTATCACTCAATGCTGGCAGGGCATGGCAAATGAGGCGCTGGGACTGAGATTCCCAAGCGGCGAGGCAGGACTTCACCCATGAAGCAGGCGTGAAACTGTTTCCATTCCGGAAGGCACCTGCTGCTTGCAGGAAAGTTGGTCGTGCCGAAACTCCTCTAGAAGAATCCTCCTGCAAAGCCCCCTCTTACCCCACTCGCTCAGGTTGAAGCAGCTTCAAACTAGACTTTGAACAAAAAAAACTGGTTCCGGGCCCCCATGAAGTTCACTCAGGGCGCCTCCTGCGCTTCGGTGGAAGCTCGGGCTCAGGTGGTCGGATCGGCTGAACCTCCCGGTATGTGAGCTTCTGCGCAAGCTGCCCCAAACTGCCCCTTGTGGCCCGGTGCTTTGCTCAGCCTTAGGTCCGGACCACGCATGATATCGCAAGATATCGCGGAAACGCACTCAATCCGACCAATTGTTGGTTTAGAGTTTGGAGGCACCCAAAAGTCTGCATCAGTGCAAACACACAAGACATGTAACAGTCAGGAACCCGACTACCGCAAAGTGGCGATCACTGATTCTGCTGCTGTCGAGCTTTTGCAAGGTGACTAGCAAAATCGCCAGCAGAATCAGCCATCATCAGCCAAATGGCTATCAAAAGTGGGGAGCCAGCCCAGTGGCTGGCTTCATATCGGTTTCGTGGTGTCAACACCGTCCCCATAGGTCCCGGACTTTTTGAGCCGTCCCACTCTTGCCTGCCTCCTCCAAGGGCGGTGTCACGCTCTCATCGTCCGGAAGCGGCGGCGTCACCTCACAGCCCCAAACAAAAGCCAGCGAGAGAGATCTGCAAAGAAGCCTTGGCGATGCTAGCCTTTATTTCCTCCACTACTGCCGGACGCGCACATCTGGAAAATCAAAACCCTCCGGGAAGGATCAAAGCAAGCGCTGCAAATGACACAAGCGCGCGCCGAGTCGAACATCAAAGCTCGAGTTCTATTAGAAGATGCATGAACTGATGGGTCTGGAGGGGGGCCCAACTGGCTCACAGGTTCAGGCGACGAAAGTGAAACCAACCATTCATAGATTCACTGGTTGTTTTTGGTACGCGCCGCCATTTCGTTCCGCCCCGCCCCGTTCTGCTTTGGGTCTGTGGGCCTGGGCTTAGGCGGCACATGCGCCGCGCCTCTCCGTCCGAGCCTTCGCACGCCGGGAGCGATGCCACCCCAAGAGGCGGGGTGTCCTCGAGCGAGTGACGCAGCAAGGTGCCGCCCCTTCCCCCCTCAGGCATTTCTTTTTGCCAACGCCCAGGGCCAAGGCCGTTCCCACAGCTGAGTCCACTTCCGTTCGCTATCCCTCATTTTCCGGAAACTACCATCTTTGCCTGGGCCAAAGCTTGCACATGTTGCTCGCGGCCTGTTTGTAATTCGCTGCTGTTCGTGCTTTGGAATTTCCGCGCTAGGCCTCGAATAGCTCTGTCTGCATGTGTGTGTGTGGGTGCCTGCGTGGGTGCGTGGGTGCGTGCGCGTGCGCGTGTGCGTGCGCGTGCGCGTGTGCGTGTGCGTGTGCGTGTGCGTGTGCGTGCATGTGCGTGTGCGTGTACGTGTGCGTGTGCGTGTGCGGTCGCGTGTGCGCGCGCGCGGGCGTGTGCGCGTGTGAGTGTGAGCGTGTGCGCGTGTGTGCGTGTGAGCGTGTGAGCGTGTGAGCGTGTGTGCGGGTGTGCGGGTGTGCGGGTGTGCGGGTGTGCGGGTGTGCGGGTGTGCGGGTGCGCAGGTGAGCGGGTGCGCGGGTGCGCGGGTGTGCGGGTGTGCGGGTGTGCGGGTGTGCGGGTGCGCGGGTGTGCGGGTGTGCGGGTGTGCGGGTGTGCGGGTGTGCGGGTGTGCGGGTGTGCGGGTGTGCGGGTGTGTGAGTGTGCGGGTGTGAGGGCGTGCGGGTGTGCGGGTGTGCGGGTGGTCTGGGTGTCTGGGTGTCTGGGTGTCTGGGTGTCTGGGTGTCTGGAAGTCTGGGAGTCTGGGTGTCTGGGTGTGTGTGTGTGGGTGTGCGTGGGTGTGTGTGTGGGTGTGTGTGTGTGGGTGTGGGTGTGTGGGTGTGTGTGTGGGTGTGTGTGGGTG
>CAUJNA010003592.1:112996-197023 GCA_963377175.1 Effrenium voratum | reverse complement strand
TACTGGGTTACCGATGTGATTCTTCCTCCAGAACTATCACTCCACAGCTACCTGATCATCCCTCCCAAATCTAAGGAATTCGGAGTGCCAATGATCGGATGTTCACTTATTCTTCTTGGTCTTCTCGCTCGTGGCTCATCATACGCGGTGCGCAACCGGCGGTTCAACAACAACATGGGCTCGACGCTCTCAAACGCCTTTATGAGGCCAAAGGTTTTGAATCTCACCTTCTGCGGGATGTTCGCCGTCGACTTGGGACAAAATCTGCATTTGAGCTTGTCCTTTTGTCTCCTCTTGTGCATGCTTGGGACTGCTGTTGTTGCATTGCGCTTTGTTTGCATGTAGCTGGCTCAGAACTATGGCGGAATATAGGGTTACTAGCACTCTGCGTTCGGATGGATCAATACAAACTACGAGCCGCGTGACGCTCGAGCACCTCCCCAACTTCATCAACGGCAATGAGATCCAAATGTTCATTCGGACTCACGGCATAGCACACCAGCAAAGTGTGCAATGCCACGGCTCGTCACGTGATGTACCAGCACTCACTGAGCAGCCCAGATCGCGTTCCCCCCGGTCACGAATTCCGCGGATCCAGCTCACACCGGGCCCGCAAGGGCATTCGGAAGAGGAAGAAGATTGGGGTGAATGGAGGAGTGATGGCAGACGCGCCCAGAGTGATCAAAGGAGGCCACGTTCGCCTCCGTTTCCCCCTGCTCATGCCAGTCCTTCTGAGAACCGCATCGCGCTGGTGCCTCTCACAGTTCGTCGGCAGGTGCCTGATTTGGGGGTTCATCGCTTCAAGCTACGCACTGGGTGTCGGATCGAGGAGATCGCCATCGAAGTGAATGACGTCCTCTACTACACCTTGCCTTCGATTGCTGCCTTGGTATTCCCTGAACCGGAGCTGTTGAAGAAATCATGGGAGTCTGTCTACAGGAGCCTCATGCCCCACCGCCGTAGCATCATAGAAGATGAACAGCGGGTCATGTCCATTTCGGAGTTTCCGTTCGCTCAGCCGCCACATGGAGTTCCGGGACGCTGGACGGAGCAAGTGCTCAAAGACATCTCGGACTACTTCCAGATCTCTCGGCGGTCTCTACCGCAGCAACTCATCGTCCAGCTCGGCGTTTGCGAGGAGAAGTGGCCATATATCAGCAGAACCACGCGGACGTTTCACCATTTCTCCGCGGACAAAAAGAACTCGCAGAAGAACCTCTTTGGGATCATCTTCTCATTTGAGCCACGCCGATTGTTGCCGGACAAGCATCGCACTCAATCGCAGTCCACATTTTTCTGGTCCCACAACACCAACATACAGGCTGCCATGCAAATCCTGCGTGATGAGGAACTGATCCGACCTTCGAAGTGGCAAGAACATCCTTCCCCCAATCGTGAATGCTCCAACTGGAACGAAGTCTGGTTGCCTCCGATGGGATTCTACTGCAGAGGCAGCCTCCAGTCTCAGGAAGCGGCAATCCAATCTGCAGCGCAGTTCGGTGGAATCCGGACGGACCGCCCGGTGTGCATTGGTGGCTCTGCTCGTCTCCGACAACAGCATTGCACTATACCCCGCGGCGGCGTGTACGCGGACATAGCAGCCTCCCACTACTATGACTGCATTCATGCCAAGGATGGCAGGTGGAAACTAAGATCTTCGATCGCAGTCCCCAGCTACATGGGCATCTTCTGGTGAACCAAGGTGGCATGCCATTACAATAGCGTTGCTCCTGACCCGAAGTGGTGTGCGCTTTGTTTTCGTGATATACATCATGACGCTCCTCTTCCGAAAAACGCATTGAGTTGTCCGTGGCTCATGGTTGACTTTGATATTTCCTTTTGCGGTGTTGCTTGCATGATTGGTTGTTTGCCTTCTGAATGCTTGCCGTCGCCGCTTTTAGTCATCACGGGTTGATTTGGCCCTGGTTGTCTTATCTTTCCGGGATTGTGATGGATCATGGGGATCTGCTACGCGATTGTCGGCACATGCTACTCGCTATGTCATCGCAGATCAGTTTACTTTTGGCTGGACTGCAGCGTCTTGAAGGCCAGCAGCGACATCCACAGCCGCCCCCACCGCCACCGATTCCGGAAGTTCACCCCCCGCCGCTGCCTCCGCCGTCCACGGCGCCACCGTACTTGCCAGCAACATCGGTCAGGCCTGACCACATGGCAACCCCAGTCACTCTTGTGGCAACCACGGATAGCCGTGCGGAGCACCCTGCTCACGTGCGCACGGTGAGTGTTAGCACCTCCTGGGAGCACAGACGAAGGCGAAGATCTAGACATCGAGAGCCGCACCGGAGACGATCCCGCAGCCATCATCGACGGCTTCCAGACCGTCCTGTTGATGCGGTTCCAGTGGTCCGACGTCATGCTCACACACCTAAGTATCCACCGGCGGTCAAAGCCATGCCAGCTTGCAGACCATCAGGTCTGTCTTATGAACGGTGACGGAGCAACAGTGACAAAAGTACCTCAGCGTTTGCTTCGTTCATGCTTCCATGCACCGTATCTCTGTCATGCCGCAGCATTATCGCTTTGCAGCTTTGCGTGAGTTGACCCTTTGGTTTGATCGGTTGCCATGCAGTTGTCAGCTGAGTTTGTGAACAACCTGGTGGCTGTGCTTAATGTTCTTGCATCCCAAGTTGCAACCGCTCTGGACACACTGAACTTTGCCTTGATGACGGAGCGTGGTCGTCCGACAGACACGGTGGTGACCCCGAGAGCACCAAGGAACTCCAGACATGGGTTGCGGCCCCGCATCATCACGGAGCTCGCTTCCTCTGACCGATCTCGTTCCCCCACACGCATTCGGGCTCGACCGGTGGACACGTCATCTACCTGGTACATACCGGCTTTGTCCCCGCCTCGAGCCGCGCATCGTGATGCTAGTGATCACAATCCTGGCACTCGGCCCGAATCGGTGTTGGATCGACTGCCACCGCCTCGTCCCCTTGCTCCTTTCGCGGCACACGGAGGACGAGAGCCAGGACAGACGACGCCCACGACGCCTGATTCGGATTCTGATGGTTCGGTACATCCGCATCCAGGTGCATCGTCGTTCCGGCCGTCGCCGACGGTGGTTCATGGTCCTCGTGAACTTCTACAAGAATTTACCATTGCACTTCGCAATGCATACCGTGAACCTTTCACGGCATGGACACAGGGCGAGCTGGATGAAATGGTGAGACGGAAGAAAGACAAGGATTCCAGGCCCACCTATAAGACCATTGCGCGGTTTCTTCAGAAGCCGATTGAGGAAGTCAAGCAGGCATGGAAGGTCTATCAACAACTTGAGGCTCGCGGCTAGGAACACGCCCGGCAAATGCAGCAGCGACCATTGATGGACCAAATGATGAGCGGCGGCGGTGTGTCCGGTTCGAGTTGTTGACCACATGATATTTGCTTGCTTGCACGTGACTCATTCTTGCTTGTCGTGTTGTGTGACGTCGTTGACATGCAGTGCTGTCTTGCCGGAGTTGCTCAAATCATGTCAGAACAAGTTGTACAGACGTACATTACCTGGACCCATGGAGCGCAGCCGACGTGGTTGCAATTTCATGGACCCGGTGCTCTACTCGACAGACCCATTCGGCTGACTACGTCGCCTCCGCCCCCGCCAAGTCTGCCATTGCTTCTTCCACCTCCTCCTCCACCCACCACCACCACCACCGGTGATTCTACACCCACAGTTTATGCCCTCGGTACGCAGCCCTTCGATCTCAGCCCCTCGCGGACAATCCTGCCCTACCTCTTCGAAATCGCAGCGCACACGCCGCTCGATCTACAGCACTGACCCTTCCCGTGATGAAGTACCACGCAGTCCAGGGCGCTCGTCCAAGCGATCTCGGACGGCATCAGCTTCAGCGCCGCGGCGATCTCGACGACCCTTTACAGTGTTTTATTCCAAACGTGCTGGCCGTCCATCGCAACCCCCATCGGCAACATGCAAGCATTACTGTCACGCCATCCTGCGCCATGGACGGAAATGTCTTTCCCCTTGTGCTCGTAGACGACCAGGTCACTATCATTGCAGGTGTGCGCGACATCAAAGACAGTGAAAGCCAGGTGTCGGACATTTCAGACCTTGTTGATCTGTTTCACCTTGTGTTTGAAAAGTTGCCTTGCTCCTCAGTGGATGTGTGCGGTTGGCCATGCATGTGTGTCCTTGCCGCAGACGTTCGATTGGTTTAGCAGTCGTGCAAGCCCGTATTGCTGCTATGAACCCCCAGTATTTCGAGTACCAGATCGATAGAGGAGTGGAATGGGTTCGAATTTACTCTCCGGGCATTTGGAGGCCCGTTCCTGAGGAGGCGCCAGTTCCGGACCCACTTTACGCTTCCACGTTTCGGGAGTGGCGCAGATCATATCACTTCCAAGTGTACTGGTCTGAAGACAGCACCGGAGGCACCACAATGGATCCTATAGCCACGCCCAGTTCCTATGTGTCCTATCACGTGTGGGAGTACCGAGACTGGCAAACGCGAGGGTACCAACGACTTGGACCTCCTGTCCAATCCATCGGACTCGCGATGCTCGCCAATGCAGACATCGAGTCCTCGGTGGGCTCGTCGGTACCGGATGGGGCGTGGCGGGAACCGTCACCGCCGCCATTCCATGATCCTTGGAATGATTCGGATTGACACTTCAGTAGCATGTTGGATAAAGATGCGGTTGTGCTTGCTTTGTATGTAAGTTCTCATTGGGTTGTCTTGCTTGGTGCTGTGCATGTTGTCTCTCTGTGTCCGCCGCTTTCCGTGAAAACCTTGAGCAGCTTGTCGGGCTGAAATGTTCAATAGTACGGTGCAGGGTGCAGCACGATGGGTCCTACCTCGCTGTTTTGACTATGACATCGTCAATGGGCCAGCAGGAACGAGGGTGGAATGGATTCGAATCTATGTGCCGGGTCAGTGGCATCCGGTAGCCCCTGACACCCTGGGACCAGCCCCGGATGACCCGACCGACTATCGGGAATGGCGCAAGGTCTACCACTTCGAAGTGTACTGGCCCAGGGAAAGCACGGGCGGCACAACTACAAGCGCGGTTCTGCAACCGGTATCCTACGCCACCTTCTACACTTGGTATTACAGGGACTGGGTCACCAGGGGGTAGGGGTCGTCCACATCCCAGCATAGCGAGGCCAGTTTTCGCTTCGGGTGCACCGGACCTCATGTATGCTGGAATGACCTCCTCCTCGGCATCATCTAATTCACATGATAGCTGATGCCCGTCCTCGCCCCCCTGGAGAGTCTGACTTTGATGTTGACGCCGCACAGTGATACAAAAGTGGTCTTTTGCATTTTGATAGTTGATTTGCTTTCACTTGTTGTTGTCTGCAGCCGTACACCTATCAACTTGTCTTACCGTGGTTGCGGTGTCATGGCGTGGCTGGAATGGTGCCCGGATCCTCAACAACCAGATGCCCAGTGGGTCAAGATCTTTCATCCGGGACCATGGACGCCTCAAGAAGAACATGATGCTCCACCTCCTCCGCATACTTTTAGAGAATGGCGGGAGTTCTATGCTCCCAACCAGGACTCAGTCGAAGGGCGAGTCCAAGTCACTACGTGGTACAAACGAGACTGGGCCACTGAAGGCTATCGGAGAATCGCTGCACCCCACGCTGGTCATGAATTTGATTCCATGTATCCCTCCGATCACCACAGCGTGGCCACGCAGTCTGCGCTGTTAGACGCGATTCTCAGGTCCTCGGATGCGGCTGATTTCTCCACTGAAGAACTGACTCGTCTCCAAGAGGGGATTTCTCAACAACTGACGGCCCGCGCACGTCAGGCTTCCCACCCTCATCAACCAGTACGTGCATCGCGTGGAAACACTCCGTCGGAGACGATTGGGGTCTCCGATCCCTACAGGCCCGTGAATCCGTCCGACAGCGGCCAAGACAAGATGAGGCCCGTCTTCGAGCTGACTGAAGACTAGACATGCATGAGCAGCGCAGCGTACAAAATAAGGGTGGCCTCTACACTTGCATGATCTTGCTTTGCTGTTGTTTGAACATGGTTGTGCATGGTGCTTGTTTATCTACTAGCTGGATCGGAGCCCGCGACCATCCTTGCCTCTTGCCTCAACATGGACATCGATGAGTCCAAGCAGTATCCATGGCTCGAATATTCGGTCTGGCATGATCAGGAGTGGGTGCGGATATACACTCCGGGAAAACCTCAACGATGGCACCGTGGTGACACCGTACCTGATCTACCTGAAAATTCTTTTCGTGAATGGCAGCGGGTGACGGATCCTGATGCGCCAGTCCAGGCATGGGACATCCGTGACTGGCAACACCAAGGGTACCAGCGCATTCTGTCTCGGATTGAGTCCTTCGCAACTCACTATTCACATGATCAGACTCTTGGTCAAGGTCACAACTCCGATGCCGTTCAAGTTGAGGAGACCTTTACCTATGCCACTCCGTTTTCTCATGGTGATCGCCCGGCTGCTTCGCAGGTCGCTTCAGTCCTCTATGGCGACACTCGCAATGCTCAACGTTGTGATCTTTCGTTCCCGTCTTCTGAGCGGTTTAGGGCAGTGTCTCGCTCCCCTCGCCGTGGAGGATATTTTGGTCAACGATAGAGATTTGAGTTTGAGCATGTGATCTTCCTGCAGAAAAAGAGAAACCTCGCCCCTCGTAGAGGGGCGTGTGTGTGCGGAGTGGCAGAAAACCCTGCCACCACAACAGTTTCCGTAGCAGCAGGGGCAGGGGGGCGATGGTTCCTTTGGTGTGCATCGCCCAACGAAGACCGCACCATTGGATCGTGAAATCAGTCCAGGACGCTGGACTGACGTACCTGCCGTGATGCAACGTCCTTTTGGCCCCCTTGGTTGCGGCGCTGTTTGTGCTTCTTGTTCTTTCGGGTAACGTTTTCGACACTAGAGTGAAACCGAGTGTATTGCAAGCCGAATCCCACCCACTCGAGACTCATCAGTTGTACTCGAGACTCATCAGTTGTACTCGAAAGATTAGCACTCTCCATCTGGAGTTTAAGTGTGTGTCTGTGTCTGTGTGTGTGTCTGTGTGTGGGTCTGTGTGTGTGTGTGTCTGTCTGCGTGTCTGTCTGCGTGTCTGTCTGTGTGTCTGTCTGTGTCTGTCTGTGTCTGTCTGTGTCTGTCTGTCTCTGTCTGTCTATGTCTGTCTCTGTCTGTCTCTGTCTGTCTCTGTAGTTGTCTCTGTTTGTCTCTGTCTGTCTCTGTCTCTGTCTGTCTCTCTCTCTCTCTCTGTCTGTCTGTCTGTCTGTCTGTCTGTCTGTCTCTGTCTGTCTGTCTGTCTGTCTGTCTGTCTGTCTGTCTGTCTGTCTGTCTGTCTGTCTCTGTCTCTGTCTGTCTGTGGGCACCTCTGTTTCTAAGAGTTTTTGGGGGCGGCACATTCGCACTGCAACAACCATCAGTGTGTATGTGTGTGTGGGAAAGCCCACGCTATTCGATCGAATGCGCTTCTCACAGACTTGGACAATTTGAATTGTTTGACACGAGCAGGGGGCAGTGGCCCGCTCATGAGCCCACTGCCACTGAAGCTGCTCATGAGTTGGGGGGATATCCAGACTGATCATCCTGTTGCAAGTCGTTGTCAGTCACAAGGCCAATCCAATGATGAGCACTGTGGCAGTTCCAGCTTGCCGCATCTACGATTTGAGCTGAGACAACTTGAGCCCCCCCTTTTTCTTTTCGTCTCTCCTTGAACCCTTTTGGTTGACCCTTTGGTGGCTCCCTAGTGTTTTGGTCTTTGGACCTTTGACCTGACCTTGGACCTACACCATCTGAAAAAAACCAAAAGTGTGACCGGCGGAAGGTCTCTTGTCAGCGTCGTAAGGGTCATTGACCCCAGATACCCTTGACCGATGCCTTGTTTGCGGATGACCGACCCATAGGCACCGATTTGACAACGTTTGCGGCTAAGCTCCGTTACGCGGAGCCAAGCCTACGCCAGGCGTTGGCCTGAAACCCCTCAAGTAGTCAAAAACACCCCTCTGTTTTATGTACTAGCTGGGCATGCTTTGCGCTGTCCATGTTAGGAGATCCCGCAGCGCGCTTATGCCAAGGGCTCCGACCCATCCCAAAAATCAGGCCTGGTACATGTCCTGTGTGCAGTTGATACTCTGTTGCAGTGGGTGGTCTGGCCCAATGTGCCCTGTCATGGTCGAAGGCTTGGCGCGGATTCCAGGATGTCATGCAGTCGTCCGTTCAGTCGGCACGGAAGAAGCTCAGCGGTTGGCACAGACAAGCGGTTTGGTGCACCATCCAGCAGATTCAATCTGGTGCTTGCGCGAGGATCTTCAGCAGTTGTGCAACATTTTGGCCCTTCGGGGCCGTGTGTGTGTGTGTGTGTGCGTGGGCACCCCTGTTTCTAAGAGTTTTGTGGGGCGGAACATTCGCACTGCAAGAACCATCAGTCTGTATGTGTGTGTGTGTGTGGGGAAAGCTCACGCTATTCGATTGAAAGCGCTTCTCACAGACTTGGACAATTTGAATTGTTTGACACGAGCAGGGGGCAGTGGCAGAGCCCACTGCCAATGAAGCTGCTCATGAGTTGGGAGGATATCCGGACTGATCATCCGGACGTACCTGCTAGAAAATGTGGGTGTTGTTCCTTTGGTGGCTCCCTAGTGTTTCGGTCCTTGGACCTTTGACCTTTGACCTATACCATCTAAAAAAAACACCAGTGTGTATGGTGTGGTGTGGTGTGTGTGTGTGTGACACAACCTCCCCTGTGTGAAGCTACCGGGGGGAGGGGGGTGAAATGCTTGCACCCCACTCCTCGCCACTCAGGTGCTCCTCCTTCTCCTCCTTGACGTCTGGGGGCGGCGCCGCGCGCCAGTTCTGCAGGAAGGCTTCCTTGGATTCTGCTGGTAATATGGCAAGCTTTGAAAGACTGGCCACCGGCCACACCAGCTGGTTGCTGACGCCAAAACTGCAGCTCGGCTGTGTGATGGCGGCTGCGCAGCTGAGCAGCTGTGCAGCGAATGCTGCGGCGGCGGCAGCAGCATACCATGAAACCTTCAAGATGCCTGTTCATGGGGGATTCTGCTTTTGAAATCTGAAGATTTCCGGGGGGGGAAATCAGCCGAGCTAGCTCATGTTCGCCAAGCCCCTGCAAAAGCAACAGCTCTGGGGCAAACGAAAGTGGTTCCATGAGCCCAGCAAGTGTTGAGCTCAGCAAGGAGGGGAACACAAAGTCCTGGACATCCAGGAGCCTGGCGTGCCTTTGAGTTGATTGGGTCGGGAAGTTGGGGAAAAAGCACGCAGATATCAACGTACACATCCTTGATGGCCATCGACCAGACTCTAGCTGGACCGATTTACCAAGATCGACATACCAACAACAAGCGCAATGGCTGCGTCGCTTTCTGCTGCACAAGGCAAACTTCTGTAGCCGCCAAGGCTCTGTCTGCTGGGCGAGGCGAGTGTCTTCCTCCTGTGGCACATGGGCTGAAAACCAAATCTCTCTAACACGAGGTCTCGGGTGGCCGAAACCAAATCAATTGAACAGATTGGGCATCAGGCTCTCTTAGTTTTTGCCTTATCCAGGTAGCCTACGTATGTCAGGCGAGCAGTTCACACCGGCGTGACATCGGTGGCCTCGAATAACATGGTCACAGACTTCTCCGGGTCTGTGGTCTTGTTTGGATCCCCACGCAAGCCATGCCCATCCAGCAAATCATCATTTCACGGGGAGAAACAAAAATCTGCAGCCCCAGGCCGGGCCCTCCTCCTGCGCCCTCGTGCCGCGCTTAAAGAACCACGGCACCTGTGGCTCCGGAGGCGGCGACCTCCGGAAGGTGTCCTGGAGGCAGCCATCGCATGCGGCTTCTGTTGGGAACTGCCAAAGCGCCAAGTGCTGGGTCTTTAGCATTTTGGTCGTAGCAAGTCTATGACTCACGATACCCCTGCCTACAGACTATCAAACACAAACCTCTCCAAGCCATTCGCCCTGTTTTGGAGAGCGGCACCTGAACAGCTTTAATCTGAGTCACAATCGAAACCCGGTATTCAAATGGTCTACCCAGAACCATGTAAAAGAATTAGAAAGGCGGCCGCAGCTATTTCTGGCTGGGACTTCATCTACCTGGGTTTTTTGATTGTCATCTGGCGTGAGGACGTCTGTCGGTCAAATCCGACCCCGGCCTGCGAACGCGATCTTTTCCGCCCACGCTCGTCACCCTGATGGAGGTTGCCACAAGACGGCTTGCATATGCATAGGAAGATTGCCCCGCTCCAAACACAATGCTCGGTTGCTGGAGGGGGCTTTGCATCCTGAAGAAATTTACCGAAGCAAGCTTTTGGCGCACTCTTCTGGCTGTTGGGTTGCTGAAGCTGCTACGAAACGCGATGGACATCGGATGTTGATCCTGGACATCTTTATGGACCATGGGGTGTCCGAAAAGTCTTCTGTTCGACGGAGCTGATGCTGAGTTCAGGCCAAAGGAGTAATGAAAGAAACTTCTCAACTGGCCCACAAAAATGCAGGAACTGAGTGCGAGCATTCCATCCCGCTGGATCGGGATGGAATGCTCGCAGAAAGAGGAAACAGTTCCGTCAAGTATGGTTAAGGCATCCAGCTCAACCACCCCTGCACGTGGCAAACAGGGGGTCCGTCACTCTGCATGCGTTTGAGCCAACAGCTTTCAGATACTGTGGCTTGATTGATGTAACGCCTGGCCTCGCGGGTGCCACGCTTGAAGTACCAGGGCACAGCTGGCTCTGGAACCCGCTCCTGGAATTGCGGGCAAAAGGTTGTACAGCGCAACAGGCTGCAACGCGAGGGGTTTGCCGCACTTGCAAAAGACTCTGGCTGGCAATGCGTGTGAAGCAAACCTGCCTGCGCAGCCGCCACACGCACACTTGCCTGGGAGGGGGGGAAGGCAATATGGGGGTTTGGGCCTTATAACCGCGGTAGTCTTAGCAATTTCGGCCGCATACAACAACTCTCCTGACAAAGGCCATGTTCCTTGTCTTCTTCTTCTTCTTCTTCTTCTTGTTCGTGCTGGCTTTGAGTTGGTTGCCATACCATGGAAGTTATTTCTAATTTTCCTGTGGCTGCTGCTGCTACTGCTGCTGCTACTGCTGCTGCTACTACTACTGCTGCTGCTACTACTACTGCTGCTGCTACTACTACTATTACTACTACTAATGCTACTACTGCTACTACTTCTACTAACGGCCTCTGCTACTGCTACTACTTCTACTTCTTCTGCCCCAAACACACCCACTGCAAACCTCTATGGCAACAGCACTTGTGGGCTCATGCTGGCCTCCTTAGCCTTATCCGTGCCGCGCTTGAAGTACCATGGCAAGGAGGCCTGGCAAGTGCCGGGCGTTTGCCGAGTCGTATGTCCACATCTTGTCGTTCACCCTCGCGCAGGCTTAATGACTTGCCAAATGCGAAGACTAGAGAAACGCTTTCAAAGCGATGCTGGTGGCGGCAGCTGTTAGCAAAAAACATTGCCTATACACGCAACCAGCTTTACGGGCCCCATGCCTTAGAGTCAAACAATCACTTGCCCCATTTTTGCGCATGTTCTACAACAATCAAATCGACAACCTCGAAGGCAGCTAGTTGCTGAACATCCCACGCACCCTGCGCATGATTCGGCCCATCCATTGGATTTGAAGTAGTCATCCTTCAATGTCGTTGCTGCGGGGGTGAACATTGGCAAATCCCTGGTGAGATGAGTTTTGCTCAACTCCCGGAACGAGGCACGATACACGCAGTCTATCCTGAGCCCGCCTCGTCTCCAGAGTCTTTCTCCTCCTGTGGTGCAGGAGCCGGGGGCGCCGAGTACTTTGACAAGGAGCAATCACCAAGTGTCACCAATGATTCTCAAGCCCCTCTAAAGGTTCGAATGTGTCAGAGGACCCGCTTGCCGCGCCTGCGCAAGCTATTGGACTGCACGTGGGCGCATGCCACGAGAAGCGAAATTCAGTTCCGTGAAATCTCAGTGGGCGACCAAATTCGAAATTTTGGGAGTTGCCAACGTCCCAAGGGACCACACGCAAGCACAGTCCTTGCACCTCGCTGGCGGCTCCCAACCTCCGAGCGAGACCAGCGGAGCAGCGGTGGCAGGACCATGCAAGCCAAACGCCATTGCTAGGGGAATGGATTACCTCAGGGTCCCGTCCTCCACCAGCCTCGAATTGCGACCATGGTCAAATGCCAAGCGCTGGCTAGGATAATTAAAAAACACCTTGTGCATATAAAAGCGCCCACTCCGTCCCACAAAAGAGGCCGCCTCAACTCTCTGCCGGGCCTCGCTTCTGCCTCCACTCTGGCGTCGGCGACTCGGAGCTTCCACCATGACCTGGACGGGACGAACCCTATGCGGCAGATCGACCGAATCGCCACTAGGCAGTGATTCTGCTGCAGACTCGGACGGGACAATTCATTCCTGCAACACCGAAAGGCGGGGCGTCGGCAAGTTTGAACTGTAGCGCCCCCAAGGGCCCGCACGGCAACAAGTAGCTGACAACTTCTTCGAGACTAATAAAGTTGTGGTGAAATCGTGATGAGGCCAGCAAGTGGGAGCAGTCCCCGTGCTACAAGACCAACCTCATGTCTTCGCTACGCTGCGAGAAACATCGGGGTGACCACTCTCGTAGCGGGCTTTATATTGCTGCTGCGGGCCAGCTGCTTGCAACGCAAAGTGCCTGCTATGAGGCTGCCACGGGGGGGCTGTTTGCTGCTGCAGTCAGTGGGGGCAACAATGGCTTGGGCGCCTTCTGCTGCAGGAGGCTGCAGCACACGGGGCTTTGTACGGTTTTGCCACAGGAGGATTGTTCCGACACCATTGTCTGGGCGCAGGTTCTCCCAGTCTCCGCCAGAACCAAAGGCATTGGCTTGCACCCATGCATGGGTGTGCTTTCAAGCAGGGAGTGCCATCTCTTGCACATGTCTTGCGCTTGCTTCGCAGGAAGACCTTGCACGAGGGCGGCTGCATGACGGCTCTGTTGTGGGCTCACCAGCTGCAATGCTCGACCCCCAAGTTGGTTTGTGCTTTCTGGAAGACATTGCAGTGTTCAGAATTACGTGTGCAAAGCCTGTTGCAACTTGAAGCCTTTAAGGACATGTCGTCTAAAAATAGTCGTGTTTCTTCCAGCACCTTCCAACAACAGAAGTCATGGTGCACCTCCAGTGGGGAACGGGGGAAGGCACATCAAAGGCTTCAGCATCTTGGGAATGACAGCATGCTTGTCTGCAGCTGTGATGGGTTCCCCCACAGGCTCAGGGTGCCAATGCAGGATGCGGGATGTGGGGCCAAAAAAGCAGGGGGGTCAAATTGAATGACAAAACCTTGTTCAAGTCACCCTGA
Source organism: Effrenium voratum (assembly GCA_963377175.1). Taxonomy (NCBI): domain Eukaryota; class Dinophyceae; order Suessiales; family Symbiodiniaceae; genus Effrenium; species Effrenium voratum. The sequence goes on along the minus strand of CAUJNA010003592.1, from coordinate 183,701 downwards.
CCATCAGGTTGCTGGGGCAGTTCCAGGGATGGATCAAACTTGCGGCCTGTGAAACACGTCATTTTTCGGGTGGGCAACATGCTTCGATCTCCCTCGGAGCCCCCCAAGGGCCTCGCGGCATCGGGATCCGCCCGAGCACCGCATCGGCCAACGCGCGTGCCGAATGCAAAGCAACGGAAGCTTGGCTCCGGGAACATGCGGATGGCACATCTCTGTGTTCAGAAGTATCCTTTGCACCAGGTGCCCCAAATGAGATGTACAAGTCGGTGGCATGCGTGGCGCTTTGTCAGCTGTTGATGCTAGGGTAGGGATCTGGTGAGAGGCGAGTTGGCCCCTGCTTCCGAGAACCATTGGCAGCTTACCTAGTGGGGACTGGCCCCAAAAAGCAATGACAAACGCGGCCTTGCAAAACTCACAGATTCAAGTACCTGCACCTTAAATAGATGTGGGACGGGGGCGAAAGCCAATAGCGCTGAAGCTACAAGTCCACTAAACCAAAAGCTGGCCGTCGTGCAGCTCAAGCCATGGCAAGCGGGATTGTGACTGGCATGCTGAGATGTCCAGCAAGGCCTCGCACGGCGCTCTCCCCAACAGGACGTCCAGAGGCGCCGGCTGTACGTCCCTTTCAACAAGACCGGAGACCAGTCCTTGGCGCGTGGTCAGTTGTCAGGCAACTATGAAGGGGATCAAGTGCAGGTGGGAAAAATCTACTCTGATCCTGTTTCCATGTGCCTGTGTGCTTCTGAAGATTGGAGAACCTTGTCAGGGCAGGATCAAGGCTCTCCCTAAGGTTGGCCCCAAAGTCCACGTTACGTATTCAGAGTGTAGACACATACTTCATAAATTTAATCGGCAAGAGCTGCGCAAAGCGCCTCCTTGACCGGCGCTCGTGCTTTGCACTGCCAACATGCGCGATGGCCCAAAACCGTGTGACTGGATTGAGGACTAGCCGGCTACCTGACAAAAACGCGGCACCTCGGGTGCCCCCATGCCTTGAGCGCGTAATGGCGGTCGACATGCAGAATCTGCTAAGCGCTGGGCGACAGCAATCTGACAGGGGGCAGGGGCAAGCATCACTCTCCACATCTCTCCATCAAAGCTGAACCAGTTTGGAAAAGCCAACCCAAAATGCAAGGCTGGGAGGAAGACATGCACCGGCTCGGCTGCCTTTGCTCCAATGCACCCCGCCTCAAACAGCAACAACTGACCCTGTGAAACCCTGTTGGTCCCACCCTCACCCTGCAAAATCCAAAGCTTCCTCCCACGTCTGCCGCCAGCCTTCAGAGACATCACCTGGGCGCCATGGAACATGCAACAGAGTCATCTACTGGGGTATCCTGGAGCCTCCACGATCAACGCTATGGACTGCCCACAACTCGAGATGCCTAGAGGTGCGGGTCATTGAAATCAAGAATTTGCGGAATCCTCGATGCCATAAGCCAGAAGGCCAAGGGTGGCGCTGTGAGACTTCGGAGACCCAACTCATCCTTTGGGGGTGACCCGTCTGGATGGCCCCTGCTTTCGTTCGGCTAAAAGCGGTAATCCTTCATAGGAATGTCATGTAGACCGTCTGCAACCACCTGTTGGGCCGGCCAATGGGAAACCAGGATGAATAAGCCAGAAACCATGGCTGTCTTTCGCAGGACAGGGACGTGCAAGATGCCAATTGCTACGATATTTAATCGCATTATTGTGTTTAATCGCCGTCTAGTTAACACACGCTCCGGCCCAAGCAAGCGTCAAATTCCCTAGCTGCTCGCCAGATTGCTGCCGAGCTGCACCAGTGCCGATCAGCAAACGACAGCCGGCCGTGCAACACATCCTTTTCCTCCTGGAGAATGAAGGCGGCGTGAGAACTCACATGGAAGGACTCCCCTATGTTTCGGGCCCTGCAATTGGTTGGAAGCCTCCCACCCGGAATCTGACAGGAAGTGTCTAGAAAACCATTGGCGGGAGGGTGCATGATTCGATGTCCAAGCAGTTGACATCCTGGCTCTGACTCACCTACTGCATCTGGGCACGGGAAAAGTAAATGCATGCCACAGGCTCCAAGTCGAGCTCTGAATGATGGAATCTTGTAGGCTAACTTATAGGCTGCAGGCAAGAAATGGAGCAGGAATACAAATAAAAGCCCAACTTGAACCAGAATCCCACCAATGATTCTGACCTTGGCTTTGGAAAACAGGCGCTGGAGCTTATGCGCCATGACAACCCTGGTCCTTGCAGCCCAAACACCCAAGCCCGAACACCCCAGTGTCCAGGAACGGGAGAAAGCCGCAAATGAGATGGTAGAAAATGATACCACAACCTGGGCGCGGCTTCAAATTCCCTTTCGCTCCTGTCGTTTTGACTTTGCTGGCATTCGTCTCTGCAACTTTCGGGCCTTGACAGGCGATCCAAGGCCAAAGGCCTGGCTCACCTAGGGTCCTCAAAGCATCCAGTGGCGCAAGAAAATGTCCATGTTCATCCGATTCCTGTGAAGCTGGGACATGGGACCCTTTCAGTGTTCTGGATATTCGGGTGGTCTCACGCAGTGAAGGCAATGCTTCACCGAGAAGACCGGGACCTGAGAAAGCCCGTGTCTGGGGCCGCAGACTCCAATAGTCACAGGCGCAGGTGTACTCAGGGCCTCGGCTGGACACATCTCAGGGGCGGAAGGAGTAAGCCAGCAGAATGGGACGCAAAGGCGTGACGTTTGGACTACCGCCTTGCTCACCACTTCAGTGAACATGTAGAAGGCATGGCCCTCGTCAAATTGCAACTTCTCAAACTCGAAGCAGGCCGAATGATTCTGCATATGAGGATAATCCAACATGGACACAGCTGCCCAAAGCCCAAGCATGGGAGCCAGGACCACGTCTATATCAAGTGCAGCTTGGTGCGCCAAAGCTAGACATCTTGGACACCTTGCACTTATCCGCTCATCTTAACGCCCCCAAACAATCCGCAAACGTTCACCTTGATTTCTGCAGCTACCGGTCGCTGGGCCGTTCTGCAAGCGACACTGCTCGCCAGGAAAGCAATGGCAAAAAGACCTGATACTTTTGGCTGAACAACAGATGGCCACCAACCCTTGAAAGGGTGCAATGGCAATTTTAGGTCTGAAGGAGCCATAACTATGACCTGCCCTGTGCAGCCAAGGGGCTAGTCAGCACCTCCGGAGCAATGTGCGTGATGGAGCCTGCTTTGCCTCTCAAAGGGCGTCCTCAGCATAGGAAGCTGTCAAGATTCCGGCAGGGCCGCGAGTTTCTAGAACAGTGGCCTTGGCTTCGGGGTACATAGCAACAGGTGTCACTGGTTCTCAAGGCTGCTTGATGGCAGTCTACTTTGAAATTGGGCAAACATGTTGTTCGCCACACCCTGACCCAATGATCTAATGTTTTTGATTCATGGCACCATCTTCTGGCGCATACCGGCTTCTCACTTCCTGAGAGTTGGCCTAAAAACATCTGAACTTGGCAACTATGCCAACAAAACGGTCTTCCATGTCTTCCCAAAAAGTCCAGGAACTCAGGGAGTGAGGCTTGCATAGCCGAATCGGTACCCGCCAGCTTCACAAACTCTCTAAGTTGCCGCAGTTGTTTACCACAGGCTGCGGCTCGTTTGAGACCTGGTTCAAAAACATCTCTGTTTAGTTGCCGGTGGAGCTTCAGCCACAAAAGCAAGCTTCAGGAAATACACCCTGACCCGGATGTGTCCGGCGCAAACCACAGCCGGCTGCCATTTGTTTTGCCACCTTCGATCCAAGCCCTGGCTCCAAGCCCCAAGACACCCGGCTGGAGAAGACTGCCGACCTGAGAGCTCTCAGACGAACATTGGCGCCAGCACCACCACTGGCTGCCCAAAATTGTCCACACAGTTGCTGCGCTGACAGCACAAGGAAATGTTCCCTCAAAGAACTGCTACCTGAACGAAGCTAAGCTATCTTAATACCACTACTGGGAGGGCTGGACATGTGCAGGCACAGCAGTTCATGAAAGCGCAGCACCTTCATGCCTTGCTTGGTCCACGCAGCTTGCGAATGCATCAAGCAGGTGCTAAGCAAAGCTACTAAGGTGGAAGGAATTCCTCCAGGACGTAATATGTTTTCACCGCCGTGTGCACCCGATTTGCAGCGCACAAACCCAGAAAACAACTCAAAGCAGTGAAAGGCAGTCAGACATGTCAAGCCGCCGAAAAGACAGAAAGGTCAACTTCATATGCGAGAAAAAAAGAAGAAAAAAAATAGGAAAACAAAATGTGGGGTTCATCTGGAGGGACCATCCCAGCAGGCAAGGTGCAATCCAAAGTCGCAAATCTTGAGGCGATTCCTGAGGCACGAGCGAGCAGGAAAGCTGGCCAAACGCTGATTCGCCCCGACAAGCTATGGGTTTTGAACCCTTCAGCAATAGATTGCACTATTGTATCCCCCAAGTCAGGTGAGATCTCAGTAAAAAAGGCATCCCCACAACTAAGCTGCAAAATGCCCGCCATACTCAACCTGCCAGGTGTGCATTTTACTTCTGATTCCAGATCGATCAGATTTTTTTTGCAGCAAGGGTGCCTTTTCGAACTTCGCTGGAAAACGTTGGAACATGTTGCCGATTGGTTGGGACAGTCGCCGTTTGGTCGGCGGACGTCGCGGTTTCACCTGCCTGGATTTGTCCCAAAAGGACAAAAATCGTGAAAAGTGCCCAGCACCCCCCCGGTCGACGTTCGTCTGGGGAAGAACTGTTGTTGCAAAGGCAAACCTGGCACACCTTGGAAAGCACGGGCTGCCTCAAAGCCATGTGCAGCCACAAGCAGGGGCAAGGGCTCCGGCTTTTGCAGGCAAGACTCCTTTCAGGAGGCCCCTGCGTCAGCATGAGGCAGTTCTCGCCTTTCAAGTCGCCTCGACATCTCTCACAAGGCCAAGAGTTCTAGCTGGTGCTTAGCATGTGAACACAGGCCTTGAATTGTGAGCAGGCGTTTCCAAAGCCAAGCTGGCCGCGCAAGCCAAATAAGTTCTGCCGCGAGAACTGAAATAAGCTAAACCCGTGCTGATCAAGCGAAGCTTTGGTGCAGGCGAGTCACGATGACAAACCTCAGCGTTGCATTGGTGCAAATTGCCTTTCCCAAAGCAATGCCCGAAACGGGACATTCAAAGCACGCCTGGAGTGGCTGGTATAAGTGGCCTCTCAACCAGATGCAAAGCTTGCAAAATCTGGTCACAAAGGTGGCAAAGGTGTGAGCTTGGTCGGGTGCCAACCAAATACTCACGAAAGGCCACAACAGCGGCAAACCGTAAGCTACCCTCGAACGCCATGGTGAAACATCAAAGAATTTGCGCTTGTGATCGTGCACACAAAAACTCTCACCCACACACCCACGCTACACAAACGTGCTGGCAAGCAGTCAAAAACAGAACCCTGCTATTGCAATCAAGGTGCATTGGAGTTGTGCATGTATGAAACTGCGCGCAGCAGGTCGCGCATCACGTATGCCGCCCTTAGCAAGAAGACTGTAGCCGAAGGGCCGAATGCCGTCACAGACTGGAACGCAGCCACAACCAGATGAGAAACACCTTTGCGGGGGGACTCTTCCTTGGGCGAGGACCCTGGTTCTCGCATCCTCAATTTGTAAACCTGGGGTGTGTTTGGCGCGCAGACCCCTGACCCATCTCTCTCGCCGGGGCGCTGCTTCTCGCTCAAGCTACACACCCGATCCACATAGAGAGTGAGGTGCGGTCCTGGCACGGGCTGGCCAAACCTGCCCATGGATACAAACTGAAAATACTGCGGGGGGGGGGGGGATGGGGGATGGGGGCGTATGGGGGGAAGGGGGGCTGGAGGCAAGACATGCACACTCAAACAAAACAGCTGGGATAAGGCAATGACCGCGTTCGATGGAGCCACGGTGCAGTCGGACGTAGTTGAAGACATGTCTGGACATGTTTACCATTTGTATCACAGTATGTGACCCAGGGCGGTATCCCTCCAGCGTGATGTTGGGAGCTTCTTTGCAGCCCTGACACGCTGTTCTGACATCTGCGCGGCTTGAGGCAAAGCTTCTCCCTGTCTCTGCCTGCTGTGCGTGTATGTGTGCCCCACCATGCCCCAATTCAATGAAGCACTTCTGGCTTCAAAACCGGCCCGTCCTTTGCAAAGTTTCATGGCCTAGGCACACCGACAACCGAAGATCCGCGGTGCCCTTGTTCAGCTGCTAGACCCAAGCCAAGGCAAGGGCAACAAGCGACGCAGTCAGCATCATTGCAACCAAGTTGCCAGGAAAATTGATGCTTTGTCCTCGAATATTTCCTTAGCTGTACTGCCTGTGGCGCAAACGATCGATGATCTGCTGCTGGCCTAATTCCCATCACCTGAACACAAAAGCTGGGAATCCTAGTCACACAAATTGGCGCCATAAGTTCGCAAACTCGAGTAGCCCCTGGCGCTTGTTGTCAGGCCATTTCAAAGCGGCAAATGGCACTGAGCACTCTCCGTCAGGCCAAACAGAAGGTACAAGGACCCTTGGCAACCCTAGATTTACAGTTCAGCGTGGACAACATGGACGTTTGCGAAGCGCCGCGGCACTTGTGGGGTGGATCTAGGGCGGGCCATCTTCGGGTGAACCTCTAGGGAATGCTTAATTTAATCTTACCTCAGCCGGATTCGGTCTAAGGCTTGATTCCTAATTTATTGATTTCATGGTTGTCCGACACTGTCCAAAATCGCGGAAGGCGCACGCCAATAGAAATGCAGGATCCCCAGACAAACACCAAACTTTTCTAAGACCCACTGTGTCGCCCCACCACGTCAACACATGTCAACGCAACTCTTCCTGCCCGCCTAAAAATGACACAGTGCATCCAAGATGCACAAATGGATACGAGATTCGGATGGTCCAACACCTTCATAATTTCCTTGGCAGACTCGCGAAGAAATGCATGGCTGCTAATCGGCAAGCTCGGCGTTGCCTGAAAGGGCGGTTTGTTTTCTTGGTTGGTAACAATTTAATCGTTCAGTCCGTAGCTTGGGAGGGGAAGCATTCCCAGCGACCAGTTTTGACCAATTTTGTGCTGACAAAGCCGGCACGAGGCCCATATTGCCTGAAAGGCTTGCATTCAGGGATGGCTTCCTGCTGCCTGAAGCTGCAGGCTTCATTGGGAGAGTCAGCACCTGGATATTGATCCCATACCAAGTTGCCACATTGCACAGTGGCATTTGGGCCATTTGCTGTTGGTTTGCAAATTGTAGTTTTATATTTTGGGTGAACATCCTGGGCGAAGGAACAGCCCGTCACCCTCACCACGAGAGTCAAGTAGCCACAGCCGTGCAGAACAACAACTGAAGATCGAAACGCCAATACAACCGAAACACACATGTTACAACCAGCAAAGAACAAAGACAACCCAATCTATACTGACAAAGAAGCTGCACACATTTTCCCAGACAAAAAAAACAAACTCAAGAGACGCCCGGCTACCGACAACACGCGCGACTGCCCCGAATTCGCCGGCCGGGCGAATAAAGAAACGACTCCGGGTGCCAAAGGGCGATCTCGGCCTTCAGGGCATCCAAATGTCTCTCTGTGGAGTTCTCCTGGCAGTTTGATTCGTGGAATCGGCGAGCGCAACTCTGCAGAAGGGCTTTCAGGCTTCGCTGGACACCAGGGAATAAAATCTGGGCACGCTTCGAGTACCATGTACTAAAAAACACTTGTACAAAATCAACATACGGCCAACGAATAGCGGATTCCCCGGCGTCATTCAGCATGCCTGCGGTTGGAGAATTGCATCTTGCCCGGCTGCTAGGCCCGGTTGTTCGCCACTTCAAGTGGAAGGTGACTCAGCAAACTCAGACCTCCTGTGAATGCGCGCATGTCTTGCCTTTTCTTAGTAGGGCGCCAAGCTTTGGATCCCAGCCAGCTGTTGACAGGAAGCCCTCCGAGCCGCCTACCGATGTGAACCTGAAGGGTATGCGGCCTGAAAAAACCGGATCCTAATGGTATGTCCTTACCCTGAATTTTCAATGTTGCCTGCTCTAATCATTGAAGGATGCCAGAGCGGAACCAGCCACCTCAGAAGGTCTTTCAAATTAAGTATCGTTTCACATCCACACACGGCAGTTCTTCTCTAAAGGGCAGCGGAAACGAGGTTCACAAATGTTACCCCCCCAACAAACGCATTTGGAGGGTACTGACCACTGAGGGGCCCCCACCCCTGTCAAAGCAGGCCTCGAGCCAATCTTCCAACTAAGGGGGTTCCGTTGCGTTTCACCAAAGGTTTCAGGATGTCAGAGGTGAAGTCTTGCCCATGAGCATATCGTCCTATGCCAATTCAGAATCACCAGCAAAGCGCAAGGACACCCATGGCACCCAAAGCAGCACGTCCTTCTTCTCTATCACTTTCACCTCGCGGCGCGCTCTGCCCCCCGCCCCCTCCGTTGCATTTCTTGACGTTCCTCACGTTTACGGACGCATCCTAGCAGTCTGTTTCCACGGAAACGGAACACCTGCTTTCGTGTTGCACCGCGCTGGAAAGGCAAACTGGAAAAAGGGAATGCTGCCGTCTCCCAGCCACGCGGCAGCACGCTCGGCTCCATTGGCGGTGATCATGGCACTGCCTTAGTCCGACATCCTGGCACGGCTTGAAGGGCAGTTTCAAAAATATTGCATTTGGAGAAGCCATAGTCTGGACACAGAACCAAATTCAGAAGACCTGTTTTTTTTGGAAGGGATTGACTGGTTCTCGAATGACATGCCTGATTTGGGCCCCATCCAACATGCAGCGAGGCTGACCACCTCCCGACACGTATTGTTGCCCAGCCGCTCACAGTGCCAAACTGCCCCGCCCCCAGCTTCTCCTGGCGAGGTTGCAATTTGGTGTCCCACAGCACTGGGTGAAAAGCGTTAACCCCTATCTAGATCCAATCAAGCACTGGCCCGCATTATACGCATATATACATATGTATATATATATATATATATGTATGTGTGTGTGTACATCAGTACTATGTGCAGGAGCCCTTCAAAGGCCCTCCAGTGCCCCCAGCGGCACGGGTCTCTGGCATGGCCGACCAGTCGGCCAGTGGACTTAAATGCATTGTCAAAATCTGGTCAAAAGGTTGATGCCGACCCCATGTTGCCACAAACAACACGATCAACCAGTTGTTGTTTTTGCTGCGGGTACAAAGTTCAATGATGCTGACCTGCAAGTGTTGCTTTCTCAACTCATACTGGCTTAATCCTTTTGTGCCGCAGGCTTTGCGCTGGTTCTGCCCGTGGCATTCACAAGGACAGCAAATCTGATCGGAAGGCCTGGCACCTCTTGGTGCCCCGTATTGGACCTGCTCCCCCTGGCAGCTCCCTCAGCCCAGATCAGCCCAGTCCTTGACAGTGTAAAAGGCCTGCAGGGCGAACGGGACGCGCGCCCCAAAAATTCGGTGTGGGCAGTCTGGGTAAGGCTACCTTCAAAGCAAAAGGCAACTGAGAGCAAAGTTTTTATGAAGCTGCGTGCACGTCACAACTCAGCTCCCAGATGTCAAACGAAGGCAATCGCAACCCCGAGGACGACTGTCTTACGAGATCCGTGGCCTCGAAGCCCCCTGGGTTCTCGATGACTACGCAGAGAGCCGACGAAGCTGTGCTGCAAGTGCTCTTGATGAAGAAATCCTTCCTGACGGTGCACAGCCGAATTGGCGAATTGGGGCGGTAGGTTTCAATGACCCCGTTTGAGAAATCTTTGAAGCACGGGGTGCCGCACTCAGCATGATCGCACCATTCGAAGGTGCCAACCGCCAACCTAGCGATCCACGTAAGAGTTGTGAGCGCGACAAGGCAGCCGCCAACAAAACCCCAAACGATTTCTGGAAACGTTGCAGTCCCAGGATTCAGCGCCATGAGCTTGAGTTACCCTCAGGCTAGAAGGCCAATGTGAGAAGATGTCTCTGCACTCATCTGCTTCGCCGAGGTTGATGTTCCCACCGGGCTCTCCCCACAAAGGACGAACAGTGTGTTGACACATTCTGCTGCATCTGCCTGTTTTGAGTGAATGTCATAGCCCTTGATTTGCCAAACACTCCGAACAGTCGAGAAAAGACTAAGCTGTGATCTTGTGCTCGGGCCGACATGTACCCAGTGTCTACAACCCCTTCCATGTGGTGCGTGTGGCTATCTGGTTGGGCTAAGCCGGGGGGGGGGGGGGGGTTCTGACTTGCTGTTGCCTCAAAAAATGGTTCACTTCTTTGAAGGCGACCTCAACTTCTTCCCACGTGACGAGGGCTGAACCGCGATAAGCAATGTCTTTCCACAGCCAAGTCCGACAACCGAAGGCGACCGGCCTTTGCCACTCCTTCGGCGAAACTACGTTCGGCACATCCTCTGAGGGTGGCGGCTTGACCTGTGACCATACAGCAAGTCAATTAGCTTTGCCCTCATGTCTCCCAACAAGGTAGCAGTGCCACGAGTACTTGAAACTGAAGTCAAGGACAAATTGAATCAAGTTCCACTCATCTCAGCTGATCTCTTTTGCCTTTCCCCGCAAAACAAAACACGCTTGACAAAAGCCCTCACCTTCGGGGCCAAACAACAAAGGTCGACCAATAACGTGAGAGGTCGGCCTGAGTATTTCGAGCCAAGACCTAGCCGGAGCCTCGTGGTCATCTTGCTGGAGATCCAGAACTGGCAACATCTGAACGAGTTGCAGCTCTTTGATCGCCTGTGCGAGAACGCATTGAAACTGGGCTGCCCTCAGATCCCCCACTAAAAGTTTAACCTTTAGTGGGTTAAATGGCTGCCACTAAACACGAAGAAGCTAACAGGCTAAGGAACCGGATGGCTGGGAGCCACCAAGGAAATTATTGGCTCGCTCGGCACCATGTTTGCCGGTGCCTAAATGCTGCCGCTTCAGCATGCCGAGGCAAAAGAAGCATGCCACATTGCAGAAAAACGTCGACTGGAAAAAGCGACCGGACAACCAGCGGCCTCGTCATCTTGCTGCTGGACGTTGTCAAATGAGTCTCCTACATTCAACGCCTGCCACCGGCGCGAGGCCCCAAATGGGCGACGCCAGTGCCATGCGTTTCAGGGTGCCTTTCCTCAACAAAGGACTCTTGACTTCTGTGAAATGGCTGGCTTGAAAAGGGCAATCTCTTATTCCATTCGTTTGGGCATGGAAGCGTGGCCTGGGTTTCTTGATTTTGTCACCTGCAAACACTGAGACGTTGGCCCCATCCCAGCCATCCATGTCTCAAGCCACCGAGCAATGGAACCCAAGCGCTCAGAAGGCGCAGAAGGCCTGCGCTTTGATGGAGATCAACTCCTCGGTGACACAGCTGCAGTTGATGCCCATGGACACCTAAGGGCAAGGGCCCGCGAGCCGGGGCTCAGGCCAGCTAGCCCTCTCTCACCTTTCCAGGTAGTTTGGCACCTGTTTCTGTAGGGCCCTTCCCTCTCTCTTCAAGAAAGGCACCATGCGCGCAGTATACGTCGTGAGCAACCAGTGCTGTTCAACTTTGATTGGCAAAGGGGAGGTCTCGCTCTACAAGTAGCCCCAAAAAGGAGCGTTGACATATGTGTCGTTGATGCATCAAAAAGTCAGCTGGCCATGTTGCCAAGAAGTCTGAAAGATTAGGATCGGTACTAGGATCAGGTTCTAACATTTAAGTCAACAATGGTTTAAGAGGGGCAATGCTACAGCTCTTGCTCAGATACAGCTCTTGCTCTTGCTCGGGTACAAGCCTGGCAAACAGTCAAACATGCTTTCAACCAAGGTGAGCGGACGGCCTGAAGAAGGTCTCAAAACGAGAACTCTGTGGCACTGGCCGCACGAGATTGCCCCACCCAACGGCCGGCACATGCGGCTTGGGGAGGCCGCCTGAGAAAAGGGAGGTAGGAGGTTTGGCAAGAGCACCGCAAAAAAAAAGAAAAAAAGGGGGAAAAGGCAAAATGCCCTTCCATGCCCTTCCAGTCGACGTCGAATGGCACTTCCCGGGAAGGTTGGCGAACTGGCTCACTGGGTGGCCGGCCCCAATCGCCGCGAGTCGACATTGACCGGGAGAACGCGGCAGCTGCAGTCCCTCTCTCTCTCTGTCTGTGTGTAGATGGGTGGATGGGTCGGTGGATGGGTGGATGGATGGGTGGGTGGCTGGGCTTCCATCCGAAGAAACAGAGTCCAAGAATCCTAGCTTCCTCCTGTCCAGATTCCAGGCAGGAAAAAAAGGCTCGTGACGCGGCTGAAAGCTGCTCTCGTACCAAACTGATAGATGGCTCCGGCAAGGGTACTGTTCACGACCCAGGCAATCCTCGCATGCAGCCCAACACACTTGCAACCACAAATGCACCATGTAAGCTTGACATCGACTCATCCTTGGCATGCAGGCCACGGGACCTAGTAAACCAACACTCCCCTGATCGCACACTATGTGAGCAACATGCGCGAGATTGAGTCACACGGCCTAGCACAGCCCAGCTTCCAACCTAATGATGATTAGCTTGTATACACCTGAGCTTGCTTACGACGGATGACCCCAGCGTGAAGATTTGGTGCAGAGTCCCCCGCCACCCACTTTGGGACCACAAGTTAAGTTTGTTTTGGGGCCGCTGTATTCCGACCCGTCGCGAGGCAAGACAATGACAGCGCATGAATGACCGTCTGAACATTCCAATTTGGAGAGAGCATTCCAAAGCGGTCCAGTGAAACGGTCCAACTCAACGTCCGCCGAACCCGGCAGAGGCGCCGGGCTACCGTGCAGTCATAACCTCGCCATGGACGAACATCGGGTTCTCAATACGAAGGATGGTACATCGGGGGAAGGGAGGAGCTGTCTTTCAAGTTGGCTGCCTGCAAAGCTCAGCTCTTGCAACACGTGGCCATGGCTGCGGCCCCCGTAAGCTAACACGGCAGCCGAAGCTCAACCTTTCAGAAAAATGTCAGGTCCTCAGCGGCAACCGGCCTGGGCCAACTCCATCTACATACAGCACCTGGCAAAGCTGGGGCTGAGTGCCTGCCCTACCCAAATAGAATCTTCAGCAGCCGTATGCAAGTGTAGCTGAAGAAAGTGTCTACTTGGCCCGGCTCCATAAGAGCCCCGAAGATAGTTGCCACATGTAGCCGCCCAAAGCCAACCTCTCCACTGATTTTCGCAAGAGTGGCGATTGGGGAACCGGAGCCTAAAAATGGGCCATGTCAGCGCATCCTGCTGCCCGCACTCTCGCGATATGCGAAGGAGCCCAAGTTGCCGCCCAGCTCGCCTTCTCGGGCGCATCCAGCAGATTCCAGTTGGGATCTGTGTACTTGGTGCCTTCGTTGCGGCCTGAGCGCAACCAGAAGGCTTCGTACTTCCCACAAGCATGGGCCGTTGGCTTGTGATAGCATGCCAAGCTCGACCAAGACATACAGTTCTCGGAATGTCCCTGGTAGCAATTATTTGTTCAGGTGATTCTTTACTGTAGCCTACCTCAGGTCTACCAATGTATACTTGTTTTGTAGTTGCCACGCTGTGTAGGTGAAGGGTAGCAGCAGTTCTTTCTGACAGTCAAGAGCCCCGCCAGGTCTTTTCCATGCACGTGGCAAGCCGTGAGCAAGCCAAGGTCCGCGGCATTTCTCGATGATCTGGTTCACGCTCCAGATGCAGTGCTCGCGGTTGCCCTGGCCAAGCTTGCAAGCAGGGCCTTCTGAGCAAGACCAGAGGTCACAGCCTGCCCAGTATCACTTGCACAGGGGAAATCACTGGCAGTTCCAGGTAACGAAGAAACCCGTGCCCTGACCCAATAGGAGGCACCCTGATCCGGCCTGCCGGCCCGCGTGGCAAGTCAGCAGCGGCGGGCAGATGTTTGCCTCCCTAACCTGCCCCAAGGCCCGGGAGTTGCAGGTCTCCAGTTTCCCTGAGCGGTTGCCACACTTCGTGTGTGTCTTTTTCTGAGGTAAAATGAGGGCACAGCCGGAGGCATTGGGCAAACAAAGGAACCCTTGAAAAGGTTCTTAAGGCGCTAGAAATCAGGTGGAATCAAAGGGCTGAAAGGCTGCAGAAGAATGCCGCATGCCGCAGCTCGGCTGCTCGTCAGAATGGGCATCCTCGCAATCTTGCTTGGCCCCAAACACGAAGTTGAAGCACGTGTTGGCTTCAACCCATTGATTGGTGAACATTTGCCCCCCCTTTGCAGCCACCCTCCCCGGAACATCAACACGCATGGCATCATGACATTCTTCGTGCAACGACATCTCAAAGCCACATACGCAGGGGGAGAATACAACTCTGGGGTGTCTTATTTGTTTGTTTTTGTCTTTCGCTCTCCTTCTCAGCCTGTCAAGTTCAAGCGCTTGCCACAGACCCTACCCACCTGCCACCTGCCTACATTCTCCCAGGCCACCCCTCCACACCTTTTCCACCAACTCCATGGGATGCTCCCGCAATTTCTGCAACTCTTTGTAGCTGGCTTTGGAGAGAACCACCTCAAACGCGCTCTTGTGGCAACTCTATGTTTTGCCCCTCCTAACAGCTGATTTACTTCTAGCTGCTTCCTGAGTTACAGGCCAAACCGGAGACGCCCGATTCTGACATATTGCAGCTGTCAAATCTCAACACAGGCCTGGTCTGAAAGCTTCTGGTGGGCAACATTTAAGCTTGCAAACAAACCACAAATAGTGATCACAATGCAGAATGGCAAAGAACAATGTTCAAGCCTTGCTTGAAGCTGCCTTACGAGGACCAGTGCAGCCAACAAGGCCCAGCCGGCAGGAGGCAAACTGATTAGGAACCGAGCCGTTCCGTCGTCCACCTCGGCAGCTGCCAACATTCAGCTGATGTGATGCATCCGAGCCACTCTCAAATTCTGAAGCCTAGATTGCAAGAGGCCAGTGCTACATGCACCAAAGATTGTTCTCTGCAATGATGATACACCCCTTGGAGCAATGGTACACCACCGAGCCTCTGCCGCCACCAGGCATTTCTCTTTTACCCCATGCCGCAGGTTGAACCTATTTTTCCACGCCGAGAAACAACGTGCTGTCCGACAAAGCTATGCCAGCAAAGACCTCTGGCGCATGCAAACAAGCAAATACATACATGTCGATTTCAAAGCGCGGACACCAACGATCCGGGGTCCCAGGCAACCTCCCAGGCCTGGTCTGCGGATTTCTGCTTTTGAAAGAGCCCCCAAAGCACCTGCAGAAGGCGTGGCGGAAGGGCTATTTCTTTTCCTAGGTTCGGCCAGCGCCAAAATGACGTATTTTGGGGCATTTTGCTAGCGAAATGCACCTGCTTTACACCAGCACCGTCAACATGTCCAGCATCGTTTTCAGCACCCCGGCGTCACGAGAAGCTTTGGTGTAGACTGAGTTTAGGGTGAGTTCAAGGATTGTTTAGATTAGGTTTGGGTGGGGCTTGGCTTTCTTTTGCCTGGGTGTACGGTTGGTTAGAAGCTTTGGTGTAGACTGAGTTTAGGGTGAGTTCAAGGATTGTTTAGATTAGGTTTGGGTGGGGCTTGGCTTTCTTTTGCCTGGGTGTACGGTTGGTTTAGGGTTTGCATACAGAGGGTTTAGGGTTGGTTTAGTGCTGGTTGAGGGCGGGCTTAAGGTTGGGCAAGGGTTGGTATAATCTTAGGGTTTGCTTACGTGGCCTAGGAATTGTTTAGTGCCGGTTTACGGTGGCTTTCGGGTTGGTTTAGGGCTGGGTTGGGTAAGGTTGGTGCATTGGGTGCTTCGGGTTTAGGCTGGTTTACGTTGGGTTTAGGGTGGTTGGCGCTGGTTTGAGGTTGGTCGAGGGCTGGTTTAGGTTAGGGTTTAGTTTTGGCTTTGGGCTGGTTTAGCGGTTTGCGGCTGGTTTAGGGTGTTTCGGGTTTCTACAGGGTTGCGTAGGGTTTCTTTGGTCGGGTTGGTTTAGGGTGGTTTTAGTTGTGCTTTGAGCTAGGCTTAGTGAGGATTTAGGGCTGGTTGTAGTGTGGTTGCTTGCTTGCTTGCTTGCTTGCTTGCTTGCTTGCTTGCGCGCTTGCTTGGCTTGCTTGGGTTGCTTGGCTTGCTTGATTGCTTGATGGCTTGGCTTGCTCGGCTTGCTTGGTTGCTTGGCTTGGCTTGGCTTGGCTTTGCTTGGCTTGGCTTTGCTTAGCTTGCTTGGATACTTGGGTACTTAACTTGTTTGGTTGCTTGGCTTGCTTGGTTGCTCGGCGCTCGCTTTGCTCGGCTTGCGTGGCTGGTTGCTTGGCTTGCTTGATCGCTGGATTGCTTGGCTTGTTTGTCTTGCTCGACTGGCTTGGCTTGCTTTTCTTGCTTGGCTTGCTTGGTTGCTGGGTGGCTATGTTGCTTGGTTGCTTGGTTGGGTGGTGACTGGCTTGCTTGATCGCTTGATCGCTTGGCTTGTGTGGTTACTTGGTTGTTTGGTTGTTTGATTGGATAGATGGTTGGCTTGCCTGGTTGCATAGTTGGTCGGTTGCACAGTTGGTTGGATGATTTGCTTCCTTGGTTGCTTCGCTGAATGGCTGGCTGGCTGGCTGGCTGGCTGGCTGGCTGGCTGGCTGGCTGGCTGGCTGGCTGGCTGGCTGGCTGGCTGGCTGGCTGGCTGGCTGGCTGGCTGGCTGGCTGGCTGGCTGGCTGGCTGGCTGGCTGGCTGGCTGGCTGGCTGGCTGGCTGGCTGGCTGGCTGGCTGGCTGGCTGGCTGGCTGGCTGGCTGGCTGGCTGGCTGGCTGGCTGGCTGGCTGGCTGGCTGGCTGGCTGGCTGGCTGGCTGGCTGGCTGGCTGGCTGGCTCGCGGCTTGCTAGCTTGCCCGTTGGCCAATTTGCTGGGAAGGGACGGCCTCGAACAAAGCAACCTTTACTCGTATAAGCATGTATGCGCAAGGCTTGAATAACTTCATTTCAGGGTTAGATTCGAAAATCGCTAAATCCACTTGTAATTCTTGGGAACCTTCTCATGCACAGGGGGATCCCTCTCTGCGACATGGTGTGCATTCCCTCAGCCCTCTTGACTTTGCAAGGAGCTGTAAGGAGTATGATGTGCCTTGGCTGAATGCGCTAGACAAAAACCACTAAAGCGAATGGACGGCTACCGGCACCGACCCATTAAATAGTTCTGCGCTACTTGCTGAGAGTCATCCACTGGTGAAAAGGCTTGTAAGGGATTCCTGGGAAAAAGGTCTTTGTCATGCATTGCCCATACCTCCCTGCCCGGGAGGCGTTGCACCAGGCACAGCTAGGCACTTCCAGCCTCAGCCACTGCCAGGTCCAGCGCGTTGTGGGTGGCGAAGGTCATGTAGCCTTATGCCATTCCAATTGACGAACTTAGCTCTTGACTCGGGCTTCGCACTTGTCCACGGGCCCTGACATAAAAAGGAGGATGCACTTTGAAGGGGGACTGAAAATGGACCGAAAATAGGAATGAAAGCAAAGATCCAGTCGGCTGTCAAGCAAGCAGGCCCGAGGTTAGAGGGCCCCGGCTGTCTCCGTCCGCCTCAGCTGGGGCAGTTTCTGATGGCCGCACTCCGCAGTACACATCGCTTCTCTGTCTCAACAAACCACGCGCTTTGCCAAGGAATACCTTGGGGGACACAAACCATGCGCAAGATCCGGGATTGGCTGAAAGCCGCAATCCCTCATCGTTGAGGCACGGCCCTCTAGAGGTGCAGCAACCCTCTTTACGGCCTCATCACAAGAAGAAGAGTTCCCAGCAAACAGAAACATGCCCGAGCATGGGCGCCTACTCGTGTATCGCACAGTTCCTGCCCTGTACCCGTGTCCCCCCCACACCGCATTTTCCCTCGCCGGCAAAGCATGCTTTCTGCTTCTTTCCGGCCCAAGGAGCCAGCACCTGGGTTGGGACAAGGAGACTGTTGAGATCCATGTCCCACCCAGAACCTGGTCTTCTCGGGGAATTTTCGGGGAAACCTCAAATCAAGGGGCGGTACCAAGGTTGGTATTAGGGTTCGTGACAGGCTTTCTTGCAAGAAACGGATTCTTGAACGTTGCGGCCGCATTCGGCCATCTTGAAACACATTGCTTCTTGGTTCAGGGGCATTATTGGTTCCACCGGTGCGCTGTTGGAGATGTGTTTCCTCTGGTAACCCTGGCAGACTGGACAGCATGACAAGGTCAGGCGTGATGTGTCGGGCCACCAAGCTTGAGGAGAGCCATGGCAATGGCAGGGGAACAGCATTGACACACCAAACCATGTGATCTCAAGGATCCTGCAGCCCAAAACAGCCTTAGACCAACAGCCAAATACATCCAACAGCACCCCAGCCAAAACCAACTGGGCCTCTCAAGGCTTGAGGGCTGAAACGCTTCCTTGGCAAAGCGATGAGCTGGGTGGTTTGCAAAGTACTGCATAGTACTGCAACCTCCATATTGCTGCAGCTCCATGATTCTAATGCGTCACTATGGCATAACCCACACTGATTGTTGGATCGCACGCGGCGCTCGGGCAGTGGCCTGTCTGAACACTCCGGCAGAATGTGCTGAACCCCCGCCCCCCTGATAGTGGACATGCTTCACCCAAAGAGATGTGGTTAAAGGGTATACCCCTGCCTGCCAGCTGAGCTGCTTTGGCCGGGCCTCACATCGTAGCGCAGTTGTCTGTTCGGCTGAGCCTCTTCTTCCGCTCCTCTGGTCACAAAAAGCGAATGCGCAAATGATTGGTCGGCTGCATGCAAATCTGTGGCAAGCACATCATTCTCTCTCCCCATCCGCTTCCCACGCATCTGCCATGTACAAACCAACAGGTAAATGTTGGTGACGAGCTTGCCAACAAGGCTGTAATTCGGGGGCACCCTCGACAGTTCCGATGCTTCATGACCGGCAGGTATTGAGCTCCTCCACTTGCTTTCTCAGTGTTGAGGACGCCCACCAGTCAGTCCTCAGCTGCAGCGGCTGTTTGCCTTCCCGAACCATTGGGGGGATGATTTCGAGACACGGGAAGTCCGGATCTCGATACCATCTTGGAGGATCATGGCACGACCATGTCATGAGCAGTTTTCCTCCAAGACTCTTTGAAGCTATCTCCTCCAACATCTCCAGGAAGAGTTCCTTGCGCACACCACCACGGAAAAAAGACATCTGTCCAGCCGATTCTGCTCTGAGGTCCAGAAAGCCCGTCCAGCAGATCCAGCTAAAGGAAGACGGATGTAGTTGCAGGGATTCTCTTACTTTGGCACCTGGACCCTACTGCCTTTCCTGGGTGCCCCTGCAAACACCCCTTGGTGAATGTGCACGCCTTTGGCGTGCGTTCAGGGTTCATGTCTTGAAGCTGTGACCCAAGCTTCTGAATGGATATCCTTGTCGGGCACGTTGGCATACAGTAGCCGGCGCTTTCCTTCTACTAAAGTGACTAAAGCATGGAGAAAGGATTCATCCGAGGCGCCCGGATCCCCGTGTAGTCCAGGGCGGAAACTTCCCTGAACTCCACCCTTGGTGACTCTCTGAAAGGCAATTGTCACTGGCCTCCATGCGTCTGTTCAGAAGGCGCGCCATCTCTGGAGAAGAACAGCCTTAAGCCTGTGACACATTACCCAAAAAACATCTCTTCAGAAAATGGCCTAAACTACTGGGAAAGCTGAGCGGTTGTGGAAAAATGATGGGTAAAGACCCCACTACATGAGTTCTAATCATGTCGTCTTTAGAGGATTCCTTTTGGGCGCATGGCTGTGCCAAAGCAAGCGGCTTTGGCGAAAAAGAGCTTCGAGGCAGGGTTGCAAGTGGACAAAAATTGGCTACGGGATCAGCTGGCAAGTAGTGTCCCCTTTAGGTGACTTTGAGCACCCTTGCCAAGTTGAAGTGACGCGCTCACTGGCATCCTAAAGATTCTCACCGCCCAACATCTACTCCTGCAGCCAAAGCAGCCCCTCCACATCGTAGCAGTAGTCGTTCCTAAGCTGCGCCATCTCTGGAGGCCTCTACGACCTACATTGGTGTCTCAAGGCCCGAGAATGCCTTCCCTGGCCCATGAAAACTAATGGCCTAAGCGCGCATGCAAGCAGCGATCACCGACCATTTCTGCGCGGTCTCTTTCAATACCCTGCCATTCAGCCGCACATACCTCGTGCATCCAAGTTGCGCGGCACGCCGCGTTTCCTGAGCGCAAGTAGGGCCCAACCCCTTAAACCTCCCTGTGGCGTCCTAGGCTGGAAGCATAGCATGGAGCAAACCGGCCAGCCCTGGCTGTTTGCTCCAGACGAGGCAAGCTCAGCAACGTCGCTGTATTGGGCGGCTCTCCAGCCAAGCATCTCTGAACACCTCTACGGTTTCCAGATTCTCTGTGTCAATCTTGTTGCACACCAACTTCACAGGCATACCTCGGCGCTTCCGATCAACGGCGATGCCCCACCAGCACGCGGCCAACCATCCGGACAGGCCTTCCCTGCTCTTTTCGGACTTTCGCCTGCTTCGAACCATGCCAAGCCCCTCGGGCACAGTGTACCAACCTGAGAGGCCAACGTAAACGAGTGCCAACATTGGGCCTGGACTCCTCTCCTGGACTCCCGGAGGAGGCTTTGGTTCATCCCACCCCTAGAGCTTCGAGCATTCACTCCCCCCCCTTCCACAAACCCAATCCCTCTCGCACATTCTCCGGGCCGCCCTTCTCCAAGCCGCTCCCGCTCAAGGCCCTCATCCCCTGCAGGCAGGGCCACGCAGTGTAAGGCTCGGAAGCATCGCATCCCTAGTCGGCGTTCGCCTCTTCTTTTTCCCTCCTCCTTCTTCTTATTCTTTTGCTTCTGTGTCTTCTCGCTTTTGGAGTGTGGGGGGAGGGGGGGGGCATGATAAGAAACTCCAAGGATACACCCTCAGGGCTGCAACTCTCGTCTATAGACCCGGGGCTGAGAAAACTCTAAGCGCGCTCAATCAGGATGTCTTCGCGCAGGGGATGCCATTGAAGGTGCTACAAAGACCTTGCCTGGAAAACCTGCAGACCTGAAGCCATTCCGAACCCGCAGGTCCCCCCGTCCTCAACCATGGCTTTCGCTTGCAAGAAGGACTCCATGCTGCCCCCATCAAACAGCACTATGAAACCTCGGAGACGCCACAAAGCACGCCTGCAATGTTGCTGTCTTGTTGGTTTTCGACAGTGCACTTGGCCGAAAGCTAGGCGCCGTGTGAAATTTGCCCATTCAATGCAATGACATGAAACGCAAAAGAGCGGCGAGGGGTGCTTCTGAGGGCTTGCGTTGTCTTTGCACACATTCAACGCAACCACATGCGTAGCTCTTGCGCCAAGCTTGATACAGTCGAGGCGCTTTGGGACGGCAAAAGAAAAACGCCCCTCAAAAATGGGCGCTAGTTTATTTGCTGATGCACAAGCAGCGCTCAACAAACTGAAATAAGCTAGTTCAAGATGGTTGAGACATAGTGCTCTATTGTGTGTCACCCAGGGTCGCAGCAGGTGCTGAGCGTAGCTGCACGTCATGGGTGCGGAACTGGGTGCATGGGCGCAGGTCAGGGATGTGGGTACGGGTGGTGGTTGGCGGAATGTCCAGAATAAACTAAGCGAAGTGGCATCACTTGGAAAAAACTGCAAACTTGCCAGCGCCCTGACAATTGAAACGCAGGTGATCGAGTGCGAGCCTACCCTTTGCTGTACCACGTTTCCTTGCAACCACTTCATAACACCATAGGCTCAACAGACACTTCTCAGAACCGTTTTCCAAATAAAAGCAAACAAATTCCGTATACTCTACGTGGACGGCAGGTGCTGCACACATGACGAACCCGCGTAAAAGAGGCATCGGTTGCGCAATTCCTGGCCTGCTTAGGACTAACGAAGCCAAGGCTTTTACAGCAAAGCTGTTTTTGCAAACGTACGTCCTTCTGGCAACTTGAAGCTACTGCAAAGCTCCAGCGTGACAGGCAGGCAAACCACAAACTGCGAAGAGCTAAACGCAATCCTGCTGGCTTGCCTTAAGGAGTGTCCCATGATATGTCCACTCTGTTATGGCCAGCGGATGATATCATAATTAGTTCTCATTTTGCCTATGAGTGTGCAACCTCATTGCGTGTTGGCAAACATCTAGCGTATTGATTTATAGTCAACATTGTAACTGCAGAAACGTGAGTACTGCCGAAACTCACAGCGAGACTACTCAAAGGTGGTTCCAAAGAAAAGGGCAACCAAGTTGTGCGAAAAGGGCAACTCCACACCCTAGAAAGATTGCCTGTAAAATGGCATTCGTGTGAGCAAGGCATCGTCGCCGAAAATGAATCTGTAGAATCAAACATTCTAGTTGGTAGAACTTTGGACCACCTTTCGTGTCGTTACCCTGGCAAATGTGCTAGCGGCTTCACCCGAATATAGAACCAGGACGCATCATTGGCAGTGGGTGACCCGTGCCCTGAAGCTAAATAGCAGAGCCTGTGACGAAGACACTGACACCTTTTTTGGCT
This sequence comes from Effrenium voratum, assembly GCA_963377175.1. Classification (NCBI taxonomy): domain Eukaryota; class Dinophyceae; order Suessiales; family Symbiodiniaceae; genus Effrenium; species Effrenium voratum. The sequence goes on along the minus strand of CAUJNA010003592.1, from coordinate 161,384 downwards.
ACACCGAATGGGTACCAAAATGGCGATTGTTTGTTCTGTTTGGAACCCCCTCTGCAACGCTTCATGCTGCTGTGCGCCGGCCGTTCAATCCTTTTGGGGTTCCAACTTGGCAATTGACGGATAGAAAAACTAGCCCTGAGTCAGGCCATACATTTCCTCTTTGGAGCCTGCATATTCAGCATTGGAGTGCCGTTTGCTCGTGCCCCTTTTTGCTTGCATTGCTAGGGAAACCATCAGGAAACCTGGGGACGCCAAAAGCCGAAGAGACACCACTTGTTACTTGCGATAGCAAATGCCGCCCCCAGGCCATTGCAAGCGTTTGGGTAAAACATGGGAAAAATCGAAATTACAATCAAAATGGATACCACACTTGACGTGAGCGAGCAAGGCTTAACAGGAGGCCACACCAGAGACCAAACAGAGGAGGGACCCTAAACAAAAAACAGTTCACAGGAGAGCTCGGGCCAACCGTCCTCCTACCAGAAGCACATCCATGTGCCATTCAAGCAGAAACCTGATCGGCAGCAAACAAATTCGCACAAACGAATACACACCGTGCACTCGCAGTGGCCGGAGGCCAAAAGTCAAGAAAAACATACAGGCCCAAAAAGCGGGCGGTAGCATCAAATATATACATATATATATATATGCGTACCCCCTCGCGGGTACAAGCATTTGCTCCAAGAAACCCACCTAGCATGTCGCATTTTTTGCGTTTTCCAGTGAGTGGGCGGCGGGTCGGTGGGATTGCTGACGGTCTAAACAGAGCAACACATCTCCAGCCAGCGGGTCTTGAGCACTTGGCGTTGCCTACGAAAGACTTACTTCACGCCAAAGCAGGCGACCGGACGATGGAGGCAGTGCGGAGTTGCTGGTTTTCGTCGATGACGTGCTTCCCGAAAACCACAAGCCTGCTACGCTGTCATGAGGCCACAATGCGACCCTTAAAGCATTCCATGCACTAACCTTGCTGTAGGAAACAAACGGATCTGGAATGATCCGGATTCATGAACGAAGCCCAGAAGAACAGGAGAAGAGTTCATGCGTAGCCCAGCCCAGCAACTGCATATTTTGTTACAACTTGCAAGCTAAGCAACCCATTCGGCTCTTTGCTTGCCGGATCTGCGCCTGGCAACCATGCTCAACCAATGATGAAGTGTGCCTTCCCATGCTGCGCGTGCGATATGATGGCTTTGCCCCGAATGGGCTTGGAGTTGCTGGTTCCTTCACATGGATATCCCTGAAGCTGATTGCGCCGCGGTTGGAAACATAAATGTGTGCTTGAGGGAAAGCGCGGTCGGGCCGCCACCACCACCACCACCACCAACAACACCCACAATGACCAACCAACAGTCAACGTCCAAAAACAAACAACAAACAACGAACAACGAACAAGAAACACAAAACACAAACGACGAGCAACCAAAAAAACAAAAGAAAACAAATTGGGGATTGTACAAAATTACTTTGCCGGGGGACCCCCCAAGCGCCGGCCAATCGCGATCCCACAGATTCCAATCGCGGAGCAACGTTGGTCATCGCTGCTGTTTCTGTTTCGCTTTACACTGTCTTCTCTCAAGCGCTGGCCTTCCTCCATCCATACCTGGAAACTGGAAGGAAGTGACATAGCTCGGATGGGCAGGGCCTCACTGGTGAAACTCGTCCAATCGCCGTCCAACCGCCATCCAATCGCGGTCCAATCGCGGAATTCGGCGGCGGTACTTCGGCTTGCAGCTTGCGGCTTGCAGCTTGCGGCTTGCAGCATCCAGCAAAAGAGAAGATTTAGACAGCACCCTGCGCAGGCGAAGTCAACATTCAGCTTTCCGGGAGGAACTTTTGTGCGAGCCCGTGCAGTCAAAATGAGCGAGACGGGCGTCTGCGCCGCAATCTAAACACCACGCAGCGATTAGATTTACAATAATTTCGTTGCCCTTTCGCGGTCCAATCGCCGGCCTTCTGCGGATCGAGTTTTGCCAACCGCGCGGTTCAACAAGTTGCAGCTGTTCATAAGTTTTAGACCTGCAACTACGGACGGCCCCAAATAACTAGCAACACGCAACAAACCAGCACACAACAACCAACAACACACCACCCACCACCCACCCAACATCCCACACCCACCACCCACCCACCACCCACCACCCAACAACAACCAACCGCCGACTAGCCCGCCAGCCAGCCAGCCAGCCAGCCAGCCAACCAAGCAGCCAACCAACCAACCAACCAACCAACCAACCAACCAACCAACCAACCAACCAACCAACCAACCAACCAACCAACCAACCAACACACCAACAAACCAACACACCAACCACCCAACCACCCAACCCACCCATTCCACCCAACCCACCCAACCCACCCAACCCACCCCACCCAACCCACCCAACCCACCCAACCCACCCAACCCACCCAACCCACCCAACCAGCCCAACCAGCCCAACCAGCCCAACCAGCCCAACCAGCCCGACCAGCCCGACCAACCCGACCAACCCGACCAACCCGACCAACCCGACCAACCCGACCAACCCGACCAACCCGACCACAACCCGACCACAACCCGACCACAACCCGACCACAACCCGACCACAACCCGACCACAACCCGACCACAACCCGACCACAACCCGACCACAACCCAACAACAACCCAACAACAACCCAACAACAACCACAACCACAACCACAACCACAACCACCACCACCACCACCACCACCACCACCACCACCACCACCACCACCACAACAACAACAACAACAACAACAACAACAACAACAACAACAACAACAACAACGACGACAAACGACAAACGACAAACGACAAACGACAAACGACAACCGACAACCGACAAACGACAAACCCAAACCACAAACCACGAACAACAAACCACGAACAACAAACAACAAACAACAAACAACAAACAACAAACAACAAACAACCAACAACCAACAACCAACAACCAACAACCAACAACCAACAACCAACAACCAACAACCAACAACCAACAACAACAACCAACAACCAACAACCAACAAACAACAACCACAACAACAACAACAACAACAACAACAACAACAACACAACAACAAACAACAAACAACAAACAACAAACAACAAACAACAAACAACAAACAACAATCAACAATCAACAATCAACAATCAACAAAAACAAACAAACAAACAAACAAACAAACAAACAAACAAACAAGCAAACAAACAAGCAAGCAACCAAACAAAAACAAAACAAACAAACCAAAAAAACAATAACAACAACAAAAAGAAACACACAAACAAACAAACAAACAAACAAACAACCAAACAAACAAACAAACAAAAACAACAAGCAAAATACAAAAAAAAACGCAAACACGAACAAACAACAAACACAAACAAACAAAAACAAACAAACAACCAACCACACAAACAAAAAACAAACGCCATTTGAGAAAAAACACGTTGCTTCGAGCAATCCCCACCCTCCACACTCACGAGCTTACGGCCGAGCTACTCTGGGATACTCAGCGGGATACTCGGCGGGATCCACCGGTGTACTGCTCCAATAAAAAACCGGCAGAATCCACTGGCGAGCCGCTCTGGCACGGTACTCAGCGGGATTTACTGGCGAGCCGCTCTGGCAGGATACTCGGCGGGATCCACTGGCGAGCAGCTTTGGCGGGATACTGGTCCACTGGCCAGCTGCTCTGGCGGGACACTCAGCGGGATCCACTGGCGGGATACTTGGCGGGATCCACTGGCGTGCTGCTTGTGGTACACTTGGCGGGATCCACTGGCAAGCTACTCTGGCGGGACACTCCCGGGATCCACTGTCGAGCTACTCTGGCATACTCCACTGGGATACTCGGATACTCGGCGGGATCCACTGGCGAGCCGCTCTGGCAAGACACTTGGCGGGATCGGCAAGCCGCTCTGGCGCGATACTCGCCGGGATACACTGGCGGGCTGCTCTGGCTACTCTGGCGGGATACTCGGCGGAATCCACTGTCGAGCTACTCTGGCATACTCCACTGGGATGCTCGGATACTCGGCGGGATCCACTGGCGAGCCGCTCTGGAAGACACTTGGCGGGATCGGCGAGCCGCTCTGGCGGGATACTCGGCGGGATCCACTGGCGGGCTGTTTGGCTACTCTGGCGGGACACTCGGCGGAATCCACTGTCGAGCTACTCTGGCATACTCAGCGGGATACTCGGCGGAATCCACTGGCGGGCTGCTCTGGTGGGATACTCGGCGGGATCCACTGGCGAGCCGCTCTGGGACACTTGGCGGGATCCACTGGCGAGCCGCTCACTTTACCGCTCTGCGTCTAGCCATGACCGCGGGGCCCGGCCGATAGAAAGCCGCTTGGCTGACTATGCGTGCTTTAGCGCTTGAGTATCTCGATTGAACTGCTCGCTGTAGGCGCCCGGAGCTCGAAGTTGACTTTTGAGCTTACCCGAATTTGAGCTTTGGCAAGGTTGTTTTAGTGGCTCGAGCTCTTCTTTCAACTTCGTCTCGCTCAAGCGCGCCTAAACGAGGTCGGCCTTAAGCAAGATTGTTTTAAGTGTTCGATCTCCCTTGCCCTCGCCCAGTCGGCCTTGAGCTTAATCGATCTTATTCGAGGTGAGCTCGAACCTGCTTCGGCGGGATCCACTGGCGAGCAGCTCTGGCGGGATACTCGGCGGGATCCACTGGCGAGCTGCTGTGGTGGGATACTCGGCAGCTCTGGCGGGATACTGGGTGGGGGCATGGTGTAGAAGCATCGCAAACGCGGATTCCAACATAAAATCTATCAACCCCTTCCTGTCGAGTGGGGAACAAACAAACAAACAATTAAACAAGCAAGCAAGCAAGCAAGCAAGCAAGCAAGCAAGCAAGAAAGCAAGCAAGCAAGCAAGCAAGCAAGCAAGCAAGCAAGCAAGCAAGCAAGCAAGCAAGCAAGCAAGCAAGCAAGCAAGCAAGCAAGCAAGCAAGCAAGCAAGCAAGCAAGCAAGCAAGCAAGCAAGCAAGCAAGCAAGCAAGCAAGCAAGCAAGCAAGCAAGCAAGCAAGCAAGCAAGCAAGCAAGCAAGCAAGCAAGCAAGCAAGCAAGCAAGCAAGCAAGCAAGCAAAAGCAAGCAAAAGCAAGCAAAAGCAAGCAAAAGCAAGCAAAAGCAAGCAAAAGCAAGCAAAAGCAAGCAAGCAAGCAAGCAAGCAAAAGCAAGCAAGCAAGCAAGCAAGCAAGCAAGCAAGCAAGCAAGCAAGCAAGCAAGCAAGCAAGCAAGCAAGCAAGCAAGCAAGCAAGCAAGCAAGCAAGCAAGCAAGCAAGCAAGCAAGCAAGCAAGCAAGCAAGCAGCCACAACAACCACAACCACGACCATCCCCACAATGACAACACTCGCACACGCGCGCACACGCACACACAGTACCCCTGCCTCCACTTCAAACTCAGCCAAGGGTTTCCTAAGCTGTGAGTTGCGAGCATCAAAACCGAGCTTGCCCAACACTCCAACAGGAAGCCTAGAGGTCAGCGGTACCAAGACTAACACAGGCCTCCCGCATCTGTCAGGTCACATCCAGCTGTGGGCTTTTCAGAGGCGACCCCATGCAGTACTCCCTCAAAAAGCAGCAGCCTTTTCAATCGCCCACAGGCCTTGAGAAACTGGCATTGAGAAAAGGCAAGGGCTGACCATCCTAACGCACCGCGGGTACAGCTTCTGAGTTTAAGCAGGGCCGCTTGTAAGCCGATGCGATCGTGAGGCCGCCTCGCGTGTCCGGCATTCCGAACCTGCCAGCTGCGCAAAACGATGCCCCCCTTCGGCATCGTCCCTATTTGTTGGTTCTGTGGGAGTTGGCTATCAAGAGGGGCCCTGAGCACATAGCATCTAGATGATGATATCTTCAAAATGGGTCCGCTACCTCAGAATATCCGGTGACGTTCGAAAACACAATGAATGCATGTTTCGAGAATGCAAGATGTTCCAAGCAGCTGGGCAACGACCATCACAGCTGCCAAAGGAAAAGGTGGCCAAGCCTGCTGACGTACTCCGGCAACACCACGTGCTTGTGCTCCCCGCCCTCATCTCACACCAACTGCAAAAGAATCCAGATGTCCATGCTTCAACGACGCATCCATTCATTCATTCATTCATCCATCCATCCCATCCCATCCCATCCCATCCCATCCCATCCCATCCCATCCCATTCCATTCCATTCCATTCCATTCCATTCCATTCCATTCATTCATTCAAGTGGGCAAGGTGGCTAGCCTGGGCTAATGGTATGCTGCTAGCCACCCAACAAAGCAAGGTAATCGAACAATGGCTGTTGCGCTCTGCGCTTCGACTGAAAGCATCCAAACCTTGCCCCGCATGTAGCCGACTGTAGGCCATCAAAGCCCCTCGACGCACGCGACACTCGAAGCAGTCAAGTGGCGACATTTTCGACGATCGCAGCATCCTCAAGTTCAATGAGCGCAGTGATAGCCTCACCTGCGGCATGTTTGTTTGGTGCAGCGGATGAAATGAGAACTTCATCTGTTTCAAGAGGCAGGTCCCAAAATAGTTTGTCCGGCCTCTCCCTGATATGAGTCGCGCAGGGCATGCTGAAGGGCCATGCTTGCCACTTTTCAACTTCTTACATTCAGGAGGGCGAACCTCTGTCACGTGATTAATTAATCGGAAAGAATTCTGAAACAAAATGACATTCAGCAAAAGAAGAAAGACATAAGTGCCATTTTTCAGCCCCAACTCAGCCTCTCTCCCTGAAAACTCCTACAAGCCATGGTTCCCGGGTTTCCCTCTCGAGCGCATCTTGCGGCCGGCCATCATGAAGGGCATTGGGCAGCAGCAGCGCTCGCCGGTAGAGCTGCCTCGAGCGCAACTCCAACTCGGCAACGGCAACCGGCCCGAGTTACCTGCAAACGGCCGGAAGGCGTGTGGAGAATCCCACCTTTTTGGGGATGTTGGAAGGAAGGGTCTAGGATGAAGAGGCCGACATGCATCATCAGCATCGTACAAAGTAGCATTGGACTCAAAAAGGTTGGAGGGCCCCAACTTCGCAGCTGCCAAAACTGTTGCAAAGCAAGCCGCGCCAGGAAGGGAGGACCTGCGTCTTGCGCCACGCCCCTAAAGCCAATTGAAGCCGAGATACGTGGCCGTCGTCTGGGAATAAACCTGAGCAAATGGTCACCATGGGGCACTCGACTGCTCGGCGGGACCTGCCCTACCCTTGAAGGAGGCAACAAGCCAAACCACAAATTCACCAGATCCGAATCACGGCCCACTGCCGGTGCCCCGTCCAACGTGCAGTCATAGGTTGTTTGTTATGTGTCTGTCGCCTCTCACGCCCAAATACATGCTGGTTTGCATCACTATGTAGGCCGCGCAGCAAATGTTGCTCTGTTTCACTTGAGCCAGCCTTTCACAACAAGATGTCTTGCACTCTCTCTCTCTCTCTCTCTCTCTCTCTCTCTCGTGCCATGATGTATTGCACTGTATGCTGGGAACTTTGCGCCCTAGTTCCCCAGACTTGCTGGCCAAGCAGCCACCGGGATCATGTTGTTCACCCAGGAGTTGATCACACCTCAAGTTGCGACAGGGAACGAGCAATCAGAATCCACCCAGCAGGTCTCGACGCAGAAGTCAGAAGAACCCCTCCCAGAAGATGTCGCTATGTGTGTTTCTGATCAATAGCTGCACTGCTTGCAAAGAAGATGTGGAAGCTGAACCATCAACAGTGACGCCCTTACTTTGGGTCAGTCTCCACGGTTGGCTCTGAGCACCCTAGCCCAAAGCACACCCCTGCGGCAGGCTCACCCCAAGCACCTTGAGGGGCCTGAGGCCGGGGCATGTCTTTCCGCTGCTGGAGGGCCCCATCACGCTGATGCACAGGGCGGGCACAATGCTCTCCCCCGCATCAGCCATGGCGAAAAGCAGCCGCTTTTCGAAAACAAAGCGGGGTTGCCGAGCCAAAAGGCCTACCGGGCAGACTGGCGCATAAATACATCAGACTAGACTTTTTGCCATTGGCGGGCGGGCACGCTCAAAGGCTGATGATGTTATTTCAGTGATCGACTGACATGGGAGGCGTTCTGTCAACAAGGAAGGAGGCACTGCAAGGAACTTTAGGCTGCGCAAAAACCTTCAAAGAACGCGTCTGAGGCCATCAACCAAAAGCGCAACATTGAGGCAGCCCAACATCAATACTGGTATAAAACTCCGACGTGCAAAACGTACATCGGCGCATGCATGCGCCGTGCGCCCAAATGCCAAAGGGCCCTAAGGGGAGCGAACCAATTGGCCCAAGTGGCGCTGGCGCAGGACCCCAAGGCCGAGGCAATCTTCTTCTTCGCCTTTTCCAGCGTATTGCAGACATGGCTGAAGGACTCCGCGTCCTCGAAACCCACCCGAAACCCGAAGCTCCCGAAGCTCCCGAAGCAAGAGGCACTCGTCAGACCCCTCGCCCTGGCGGGTTAAAGCCGATCGCTTCTAGCTCCGGGCTGGCGTAGATTGACACCCAGCAGAAAACAAAAATTAGAGGTCCTACGGTCCTACGGACATGTGAGTCTTTGATTGGCAGGACCAAGGGCAATCAAGTTTTCTGGCATTCCTGTGCTCATGCGTTCTCTTTGCGAGCTTGAAGCTAACATTTGCATTTGCATCTTCAAAAGTGCGAGTGTGAGCCTCACTGTACCCATTGACGTTGAAGAGATGCTTTGGAAGTCGGTGGTGCACTATGTCCTGCGGCCCTGGACGCAGTTTCCTTGGTGGAGTGGCCAGATGCTCTATTTGGATTTCCGCTTGTCCTCGAGCTTGATCCTTGCACTTGTTGGCCATGCATTTGCTAGAGTGCCCCAGGCTTTGGCAATTTTGGCATCTGAGTAGCTGCTGCAGTCGAGTGTGTAATGTGTCTTGGTCCCATTGACAGGTTTGCATCCGTGAGCGTTGCTTGGCCAGAAGCTCTCTTCTGCACGCCGATGGTTGAGCTTAAAACTTGCACCCTTAAAAGAGCGAACGTGAACTTGGTTGTGTTCATTTCGCATAGTCGCAATTCACAGCCAACCGTGCTGTGTTTGCGCTTTGTGCACTAATTACTACTGCCAAAGTGCGAGCCCCAGATCATCTTTTTGACCTTTAGTGTGTTTGACCCTCTTCACTGAAGTGGACTTGCAAGGCCTGAGTATGCCGACTAGGTCCACCACACAATCCCCGAATAAGTCAAGGAATGCATGCCTCCATTCATGCTGCATGACATGTTGACAGTAACTAACGCACCAATGCATTGGGGAAAAACGGCGACATTGGCTTGCAAAGTCGCATTGGGGGACAGCGTGGGCTCCATTCCCGCAAGAGAACCAGCGTGAACAAGCAGCCCCGTCCGAATGCTTCATGCCATGCTCATCCAGGAAGCACTTCAGAGGCACCATTGAACCTCGCGGACAAGGCAAACCGCAAAACTCCCTACAGTTTGATAGGCAGGCGCCGAAATTCCCCCACGGAAAAGGGCAGCACCTTTCGGGGCAGGAAACGTTCACCAGTCAAACATGAACCACCTGAAACGCGTGAACCACGTTCCAAAGATATTGAAACAATCGCTCCGCGATCGACAGACCACAAGCCCATCACGCTTGCACTGCGAAAAGCCCATGGCTGAGTCGCCGTTTTTCCGCTGTGGCCCTGGCTTTGGTCCACCTCCATCTCTTCCTGATCGGGCTACCGAAATCTGTCCGGTGACTGGGAGCGCGTTGATGGAAAAGTAGGTGCCCTCAATAAACCCCAAAATGAGCATGTGCTTGGTGCAAATGCTAGCTAGTTCTTTAGCATTCCTGCCCATGCAGGCTGATGGCAGAAATTGCGAGTGCTCAGATCTCCTTCCAATTCCCCAAACGCCCTCACCCGTCAGCCATGCTGATGTCCAAACCCCAGCCCCTCTTGAGGGAGCTGCCAAGATGGGGCGCTTGTGCCCGCAATTCCGGCAGAAGTTGGCATCCGGCATGTACCTGAGGCACAGGACGCAGTCACCATGGCGACATGCTACAAAATGGGCAAAATCCCGGTCAAGCAAAGGCAGTCGGGGCGGTCAACTGCCGGGGCCCCGCGCTGATTTTGGCACTGCACGCAGTGTTTCTGGCGCGAATCAAATGTGCTGTGAGTCAGGGGCACTTGCAAAGCACGGCACTTGCAAAGCCTAGTGCCATGCCTAAGAAAAGCTGGGTCCAAATTGCCGCCAACAGCATGCCAGCACTCAATCCAGGCAGGCCGGCCCGTCTCTGTTTCTTCTCGAAGTGTGCGAAGCTCGTTTTTGCCTTGCAATGTGCAGGTTGAAAGACGGGGCATCACAAATAGTGGAACAAGGAACTTGCAAATCTTGCAAAAGCATTCCAAAAGCATAGGTGACTGGACAATTCATTCAACTTTGGGCGGATATGAATTTAGAAGCACGTGGACGCATGAACAGCTGCATGTTTTTTGGGCATGTAAGCGCGGCACTGTATGATTGAAAGAAAAAACTGCATGGAAAAATGGAGTTGTAGACGTCAGGAAAAATGGACAATTAGGAAAGAATGCCAACAACTCTAAAGGACCAGGTGCGGGGATGCGCACACATGTGCCCTGCAAGGAAGAGGTTCTTCGAACAGGCTCTGCAAGACATTGTAGACCAAATGAGAAGAGGTTTCGTGGAGTTCCTGTGGTTTGCCACACTCGCCAGCCGTAACTACCTTGCAACAGCACAGACAGTGCAACAGCAGCCTTGCAACAGAACTGGGCAACAGCACCCTCCTGCAGCACCCTGCAGCAGCACCTTGCGCAACTCTCAGTCACACTCTCCAGCCGCACGCTGCAACAGCACCCTGGCAACAGCACTCTCCTGTAGCACCCTTCACAACTCTTAGCATGGTACAGCACCCTCCCTCCCGCAGCACTTTGCACGAGCATTCTCCACACTCGCCAGCCACACCAGACACAGCCCTGCAGCACCACCCTGCAACACCTCGCGCATCTTTCCGTCACACTCGCCGGTGGCAAACTCCAACAGCCAACAGCACTCTGGAATTGCTCCCTGCAGCACACCTCAGCTCGCCCAGCCCCCTGCAGCCAACATGTTGTGTCACACTCCTTAGGTCCTTCGCCTCTTGAAGTTAGAGCCCCCACACCTTTTCAACTACTGGTGACATAATGTTGTACTTTACATTTATGTGGTCATGATATAGAATGTAATAGATGCATACATATATATATATATATCATACATGTAGGTGCGTGTGTGCGTCGTGCCCTCAGCCGCACCCACCTCATCTGCATCGAGCTCCAAGAGCCGACTAAGCATCATCCACTCCTTCGCTTTGTGAATGTGAATCGACCATGATGCAATCAACTGAGCTTTTGCTCCCTGGGGAAAATAGTGACATGCGCAACCAACAAGTTACTGCGCAACTGCGCACTTCGTATTTATGTTTCTAACTTACTCCACTTCCGGTCACAAAATGCGAGCATCGTCACACTCTCCTCGAAGGAGATCTCCTCGGTCAATTCCGATGCCTTGGCGTGCGTAGAGATCCGCTCAGCCTGGCACGGCTCGAGCAGCTGAAGGAAAGGAGCATGCTCCTTAACTCGCTTAGCGACACGGAATGATGCAGGTTCTTCAGGGCTTCAAGTGGGTGTATCCTCACCTGATTGATTCTTGCAGCAGCAGCTCCACTTGGGCAAACCTGCTACATTTACTTTACATGTGCCATGGCGTCAAAATCTTTACGTGCGGTTTCTGTGGATTCTATCGGACACAGATCTCAAGTGGGAGGCGTCCAATTCTTAGGCGCTACCGACGCCCAAACACACACACACACACACACACACACACACACACACACACACACACACACACACACACACACACACACACACACACACACACACACACACACACACACACACACACACACATATATATATATATATATAATACACTATGTGCCAAATGCGTATATACGTATATGATCGTATATGTATGTGTGAGTGCATTGCACAAGAAAATACAAGAGTTCCACAACCTGCAATAAGGTCTGCCCCATGACTGCGGGCTGCGCCCTGTGCTGCACGTGCCAGCGGTATTTGTTCCGAGCTGCGGTGGTTTGTCTAGGTGAAACGGCAACCCCGTGCTGTGAGGGATCTCTGGGCTTCAGCGATCGGCGCATTTGATTGGACCATGCTTGTCCTGGACTAGGCAAGCTTCGAGGTAAGGGGGGCCGAATGCACAAATGACAGGGGCTTTGAAGTGGGTTGGGGAGGCATCTGTCGCAACGTCTGACCCTATCGCTTCGGCTCCACTGAAAACAGTCAGCAAGGCCCAACCCATCTTGCTCGTCTTGCATCGCCGCGTGCGTCTTGCCACGGCTCGTCTTGTTGAGGGGCTCAGTTGCCGCCTTTCCGCTGCTTAGTTCCCGCCTGCGCTCTGGCCTTGGCAAAAGCTTCTGCTCGGACTGCCAGGGAGAAGCAAATCATGGCCGGTGCCTTCCAAAACTGGAAGGGGAAATGTTCCATGCCTCGAAATCGAACTGATGCTTTTTGGTCGAATGGTCGAAACAGTTCCGGGTCCTGACCTGCTTTCTTGGCGCAAAAGAAACGAGAAGCCAATACTTCACCAAAGCGTGAACCCTTTCGACCCCGAACCCACCCGGGGTTCGAATCGCAATGGCCAATGTCTCTCTTTGCGAGAGCCGCAAGAGCCCCTGGGCTTACACCCACCGTTTCGAAACAATTGCCTGGCGCTGCCTTTGCTTAAGGACCCTCATTCCCCAGCAGGTTTCAGGTTTGATTGTTTGAGGAATAGCTTTCCGGGGAACGGCCAAAGGCGTCATTTCATCCCGGCGAACCTCTCACCCCGGGCCCTGCGGGCCCTGCGGCCCCCTGGGTCCCGGGCGACGAAGTCATCAGCATCCATCTTGCACCGCTCTCTGTCTTCCACCAAGTTGCTGAGGTCGTCCTCGTGCGCAACATGCTGCCCTGCAGATTGGAAGAGGTGGCCGGTTGAAACATGCAAACGAACCACCAAACTGTTCACACCTCCTCCTGCATGCTGATGCTTGAGCAATGAATAAAAAGTCAAATCCAGTAAGTGCTGTTTGGGTGGCACGTGCCGGGTTGAACCAATTTAGCAACCAACCGTCCTCTGTCCCGTCCCCCTGCCGTGAAGTCGGACGGCCTGGCTGGCTTGCGGCTTCGACACGTGCTGAAGCTTCAAACGCCTACCCGCCCCCAGTTCGCGGAAAGTATGAGTGGGTGGACTTTTCCTGGCAAACAAGCTGGGATATCCTGTCACCAAAGCATCAAACGTGACTTGGGCTTAAGGCCTACATGTTACCCTTCTGGCTGACAACTTGCCAACTGGCTGAAGCAAGTTCAATTCCAAATGCATCCGAGAGCAGGGTCTTGATTTGGCAGCTGGCAGGAAGCCACTCGCATAGCAAATATAAACTGCCAAAGGCGAGAGGCCAATCCCAGCCGGAGGAAACGGAGTCTTTGGCATAGGTACTGCAGACTTTGAGCTATACCTTGTCGTACTATTATAGGTAGCATGTGTACAGTGCCCTGCATTTAGTTATGCCGCGTTTTTTTTGTCGCTTATCTAGGATCTTCAGAGCATTCCGAGCGACATGGGGTTGAATGAGACCCTAGATGGCCGGCAAGCTGCGCCTTGGTCATTGGCCTGCGCCCGGCAGTTGTCCTTCAGGAATCCGTGGTTGTTGAGAAGGTTCTTCTGCTCCTGCATTTGAACGTTGTAAGATTCTCAGCTTCTTTGATGCCCCCTGCACGGGAAACGGTCTGGGTTGCCTAGCCAACCATCTCAAACTAAATGCAAAGGCTCGCGAATGTGGCCGGGCTGGCGGGGCGCCAAGCCCCACTGGTTTCTCACGGCTTTGGAAATGCCAAGGGCGTCCTCTTCAAGATTCGGCCATGTTTCCAATGCTGACAGTGACCATTTTTTCCATGTTTATGGAGGGCTTGTCACCAAGAGTCACTCAATCCAATCGCGAAAAGGGGGACGAGTTGATGGAGTTGAGACCGCACCTGGGCCACTCAGAACTATTGCACGGGGGTGGGGCAACATGTTCATCAAGGATCCTTCCAGGAGCGATCAAGCCACAGGTACGTGTTGCCCAGAATGACTCGATCTCATTAAAGGTCCACAGCCAGGCCGATGGCCCCTCGTGATTGTGCCTTAAGCTGGCCGCCTCGCCTCATTCTCCACCTTCTCGAAGTCTCTGAAGGTCTTGCGGTTGATCTTGCCGGCGCTGATCCTGAGTATAGCGGCAAACGGACCTGAGGGTTCCAGCTGGGCAAGCAAATGCAAAAAAACAACAACAAAAAAACATGAAAGCCCAGGTTGGCCACAGGGCGCCGAAATGCGCCCAATGAAATTCGGGCAGAACGGTGGCCCTTGGCTTTGGAGGCACCAAAGAAAATGCCTCCAGGATACCATTCAAAAGGGCCCCCCGGAGTCTGCCAACTGCGCAAATGACATCCGCGCACGTCTTCCAAGCTTCTGTTCCGAAACCTTCTTGATAAACTTCCTGACTGCCGCTTCCATCTTCCGGAAGAAAACTGGCAGGTCTGCAGGTGAATCGACCTCAAAACACGGAAGGCGCCAGCATCAAATCAGCACGTTTGCTCTAGTAGAAAAACCATCCCCAGAATTGAAGCAATGCCGCGTGCCGTCTTCTTCATTCCCCCCCCCCCTCCCGCCTTCACCGGCTCCTCGAACTTGGACAGGACCGCGCCCATCCGGGCCTAGGGCGCGGCCCCAAGTCAAGTGACAAGCACTTGGTACCCGGCGTCGCCCATGGGCATGCGCGCCCTCAAATGGCCATGGGTCAAAATCCAAATCGTACCCCCAGTGAACATCCGATTCAAGCCAACCACTAAAGTTGGTTCTAAAATGGGTGGTGAATTCACCTACCCCAGAATGGGATCCCATTGGCTTTGACCCACATCCAAATGAGCGGCTGCCTTGACTGCTGGGCTTGGGCACTGGCCGCCCAGCGCTTCATGTGCTCGGACTGGAGGGTCGTCTTCTGCAGCCGCACCCTGCAAGCCTGCAGGGTTCATGCCCCGATGCCATCACTGAAGAGGTAGCTGAAATACAACGACCCACCTTGGAAAAAACAAAAACAATACTATGACCGAGCCACCAGGGGGGCAGCGAAAGACAGAAAGACGAAAAGACAGGCAAGCAAGCAAGCAAACAAGCAAGCAAGCAAGCAAACAAACCAAAAACAAACAAACAAAGCAAGCAATCAAGAAAACAAACAATCAAAGACCAACCACACCAACACTCAAACAAAAACACATGCCGCAAGATATGACATCCTGACCATAGGGAATCCCTAGGAAGAACAAGGGCCACCCTTGGGAAACCAAAACAAATATGGGGCCTATTGGCCTTCACCCCACTCCGAGAGCTCTCTTTACCAGGTGCCTCCTGCTCCTCAATAGCTTCGTTGAGCTTGTGCTCCGCTTGCTCCAGGTCCTGTTGCGCTTGCGAGTGGGCCCCAGCTGCCGCACGTCCTCGTTTACAGGCCTGGCCCAAAGGATGTCATAACCTCCGAACCAACTGCAAGAATTGAGCCAAACCAAGAGCTTAGAGCTAGCCCTGTGCCTGCGCGAGCAGGGGACTCAAAGTCAGACCCGGCAAGAAGCCAGAGCTTTGTCATCTGGGCAGCCTGCTTTGTGGCAAAAAAGTGATGTTGGACTCAGCCCGTCATTGCTAACTACCCTCATCGCTCCTCTTCAATTTGCTTCGGCCGCCTGCAAAAAATAGAAACGTGTCCAGTAGTGATAGATTCCCGTTAAGATCAACAAGCGACAATTCAAGAAATACTTGAGCAAATGGAAGTCCTTGTTCAGTGCCATGGGGTCGTTCATGTTGTCCACCGGCAGACCTACGAGAAACCCCTGGCGGCCTGTGGTGCCACATCAGGCAGCCTGCTATCTATGTCTTTTCCCTGTGCTCTCCTCAGGTCTATGTCTACCGGGTGCTGTTTCATTCCGCCAGAAAAGACATCATTTGCAACATGCCGCCAACGTGCCCCCTAGATATGACCACCTCAAAAGATACTTGAGAACTGTCCAGTCTTGTGTGGCTGCTGGCCACATGAGAGAACCGAAGGCATGGGCAGAATCCGGACAGACTTCTCCAAGGGCCGACGCAAACGAGAGTGGCCACGGACCAAAGTCTGCATTCCCACGGGAAGGAACGAAATGCACAGCTTTTGCTTTTTTGTTACTTGTTTGTGGCCAGGCTTTCATGGGCCGGAGGGTCCTGCGACGGTCCTTGCCTGTATTACGGATGTGCAAACTGCCAACCCTGCGCAGGCGCGCACCTTCCATCTCCTTCTTCAGTTTCTCATGCTTCTGCCGCAAGACCTGGCCAGCCATTCCCCGCAGGCAGTGTCCCCTGTGCAATTCAAGGGGAAGATCAAGTTCAGCCTCAGCGAGTTGCATTTGCTATTACACCCCCTTGCTGCGAACAATGCCTTCCAACTGCGCTTAACCCCCCGCGGGTCCGCGGTCTGCAGCTTTGCGGCCGAACATGGCAGTGGCAATCACAGCAAATGTCGCCCACCTCTAGCTGCACCTCGGCCTCCTTGACAGAAGCCTTGAGCTGCTCCTCGCCAAGACAAACGAAAAGCGAATTGATGGGTTCAAGCACTGTTTGCTGGGCCTTCCACAAGGGGTCGCAGCAGGACCTCTCTGAACAAATGTTTTGGCTATCCCGTCAGATATGGTTTGGATGGGCAGGAAAACGAAAAGAACCAGCCCCCTCTAACCTCCGCACCAGCTCAAACTACCAATTTGGGGGCATCTGCGTAGCATCTTTCATGGAGCTGGAGCGAGCTGGAGCCTGCTCGAGATCCCGGTTCAGGAACTTGTGCACAATATCCATGACCTGTGTCGATTGAAGCACGGGCTTTTACCCGACAATTGAACACTTTCAGGCTTAAAACTTGGTATCACCGACGTTTCACTCATCTCCCCTTCCTAGGCGCACAAAAAAACGAAAATTCCAACTGAAGTTGAATGATTCTAGGGACCCTGCTTGCCCTTTGCCAGTTCTGCAATCATACATGGTTGTTTGCAACGATCAAGCTTCTCCGCGTAGCAGGGCCGCTTGGTTAAAGCCGTTTTGGAGTGCATTTGCTACAAGCCCTTGCTGGCGTGACCCGTATGCCCAACAATGCAATCACGCAACACAGTCACAGCAGAAAGTGCGGGAGTTCTGTCATTTGCAGCCTTCCTCACACATCAGGGGCTGAACCATTCAAACAACTCTGAAATCAACGGAAGTGGGTGAAGTGAACCAAGTCATTCCGTGCACAGCACCTGCCGAGTGCAGCTTATAGTCCCATATTGATCCAAGGCACATCTGCCAAGCCGGTGACATCCCGAATCTTCTGAAAGTTGTCTTCGGTGGTTTGGGAGCGCTCCACCTGCTCAAAGGTCGTCTTCTGCAGAAAGTTCCTTGCACAGCCCCCAGCTCGCAGGAATTCGCAAGAGACCGGGTTCAAGACAGGCAAAGAGGACGAGTTTCCAGCAAGCCTGACGCTAGAAGGGCTTCTATTCCCCGAAGCCGCTCTTCTTCTTCTTTTCGTAAAGGGGTCCTGGTTTCCCACCCTGGCACTGCATAGAGCTCACTAGCCCCAGAAGAACTGCTCACCGAGGTGCCCTGAGAGCTTCTCGATGGCGTAGAGCTTCCGGAGCCGCCCTGCGGAGGCGTTGAAGGCCTCGTTGGCCGCGTCCAGCGCCACCTCAGTCGCCCGCCGGCTGGTTGGCCAGGCGGAGGCCGGCGGGGGACTGGCCCCTCCGGTCAAAACCTCTGCAAAGTCGTGGGGGGGGTACAAGTTGAAGTCATGATCCATGATCCAAATAAAAGCTTGCTCAGCGATCTAAACTCCTGCCCTCCAAAGAGGGAAGAGGACGGGACAAATCAGCCAGGGTACCCTAGCCCTAGGTAAGCCATAAGCACCCTTCCAAGCGCACGCTTGCTTTGGGTGCCCGATTCAATTCATCACAGCACAGCCCCCCACCCTTTGCCACACTTCCCACGCGAACCAAGACAAAATCCCATGGCCCTGCCTTTTGTGGGACACTTGTGAGTCCCCCAATGTCCCTCCCAAATTGACCACACCCCGGCACCTAAATGGGGCAACCATACTGTGGATGGACGAAATCCTGCACCACTTTGAAACCAGGGGTTCCCATTGTGGGTTGATATTTACCGGGGAATCATCCAACCAAAGTTTCTTAGGTGGCGCAGCATTTTGTCCATCCACAGTAGCTTCGACAATCCGACCGCTTGGGAGGATCCTGCCTCGTGGCGCCAGCTGTCGAAATCAGCCCGCCTCAGTGGCTGAGCGGTGCGGAGCTGAGAGGTACCGAGGGGCTGGCCCCGCTTGGCATCGCTGGGGGCCTTAAAGTGGGGTGCCAAAAAAACATGGGGATCTCCTCTTGGAATTCCCTTGAAGCCGCTCAAACACAACGCTAACACTCAGTCCAGCGGATACCCGTTGCCACTGCTAAGCGAAAAGTTGATCCTCGCCCCGGCGGGACGGGCGTCTACGACCCCCTTGCCAGCTGGAACGTGGCGCTTGGGGTCGAGTTCGAAAACGTCAGCAACTACCATGGACAAACACCAACCGAACCGAACCCAAACCAAACCCAACCAACCAACCAAACCAAACCAACCCAACCAACCAACCAAACCACAAACCAAGCAAACCCAACCAAACCAACCCAACCAAACCAACCAAACCAACCCAACCAACACAATGGACAAACACCAACCAAAAGAACCAAACCGAACCGAACCGAACCGAACCTAACCAAACCAAACCAAACCCAACCAACCAACCAAACCAACTAAATTAAACCAAACCAACCAACCAACCAAAACATAAACTAAGCAAACCCAACCAAACCAGCCCAACCAACCCAACCAACCCAACCCACCCACCCACCCACCCACCCACCCACCAACCAACCAATCCACCCACCAACAAAACCAACCAAAACAACCAAACCAACCAACCAACCAACCAACCCAACCCACCCACCCACCCACCCACCCACCCAACCAACCAACCAACCAACCAAACAAACCAAACCAACCAACCCAACCAGCCCACCCACCCACCCACCCACCCACCCACCCAACCACCCAACCAACCAACCAACCAACCAACCAACCAAAGCAAACCAACCAAACCAACCAAACCCGACCAACCAAACAAACCAAACCGAGCAAACCGAACCAACCCAACCAAACCAACCGACCAACCAAACCAAACCAAACAAACCAAACACAACCAACCAAACCAACCAAGCCAAACCAAACCAAACCAACCAACCCAACCAAACCCATCAAACCAGCTAAACCAACCAACCCAACCAACTTCACCCGCCCACCCACCACCCACCCACCACCCACCAACCAACCAAACCAAACCCAACCAACCAACCAAACCAAACCAACCCAACCCAACCAACCAACCAAACCATAAACTAAGCAAACCCAACCAAACCAAACCAACCCAACCAAACCAAACCAACCAAACCAAACCAACCAACCCAACCAAACCCATCAAACCAGCTAAACCAACCAACCCAACCAACTTCACCCGCCCACCCACCACCCACCCACCACCCACCACCAACCAAACCAAACCAAACCCAACCAAACCAACCAAACCATAAACTAAGCAAACCCAACCAAACCAACCAAACCAAACCAACCAACCCAACCAAACCAACCAAACCAAACCAACCAACCAACCAACCCAACCCACCCACCCACCAACCAACCAGCCAGGCAGCCAACCCCAGCCAGCCAGCCAACCACCCAACCAACATGGGAGCAAATGTAACGACAAAACCGCCGCCCGACGCGCAGTTTACCGGCGCGCCTTCCGTTGGCCTCCTTCCGCTTCTCGAGCTCTCCTGAGCCCGCCCGACCGCCAGCACTCTGCGGGGCTGATCTATACTGCCCTGTGCAAGCAACGCGCCTTTCCGGCACTGACTTCCGCATGGGGGCATGCCAAAAAATAATGCGTTCGTCTTCGGCATGGGCATTGCAAAGCTGTTCGCACGGCGATTGAACAAGAAGCGCTGTTAACTCCCCAACAGACCTGGCCCGCCAGAACCCCTACTTCCCTACCTTGGGCTGTGTTTGTGCTGATCTGGGTATGTCAGATCAAATTGGCCCATGGCAGACCAACAAACCATTTCCAGCTCTGGACATCTCTGGCATGGCTCCATTGATGGCTTCCAGGGCGGACTTGCACACGTCTCGCTCCATTGTGGCCTCGCAAGGTTGCGCCCACAGCTGGTACACATGCTTGCTGCAGCTTCCCTCACGATGGCAACTGGTTTCCTAGAGGCACTGGTTCTTTCTGACTTCCCAAGCTTTTCCCAGGTGCTGCAAAATGTTCAAATCCATTTAGCATGTGGAGGGCCAGGTGGCCAAGCGGCCAAGCCTGCAACTACATAGCACCATGGACCATGGCCTTTTCGGGCTCAGAAGGCCCGCGGGCTCAGAAAAGGCGAGCCTCCTCGCTATAGGATTCCAAAGTCTGGTGGATCTGCACCTTGGCGCACCTGGCCACGTCGAAGCTGCAGCAAGAGAAAAAAAACACGCTTGGACGGTGTGTAAGCCGTGCCTCAAATCACAACTAGAGCCAGAACCTAGTTTAGGAAACCAACCCGCACCCATACACAGCCCGGAAAGTACTTCGCATCATTCCAACTGATCGCTTGAGCCGCTGACAGAAGCATGCCTCGTCTCTACAAATACTCTCAAAGATGAGACAATTGCAACGCTTGAGCTGCAATTCTTGCAACATGCCGCACAAGCTGTCGCTCATACTGGGAAAGAGTTCGGGATCACCAAACATTCGATCCAAGCTTGATCCCAAAGGCGGTGAGGTAGCCAGGGTCTTTCGGTCTTTCATCTCATTGCTTCTATGGAGGAAGTCTTGCCGCAAGATCACGACACAAAGAACAAGAGGACGTTCTTCTGCGGGATGTGAGCATATAACAGCAACATGCTGTGTTGTCCTAGTGCATCTCCCCAAATCTCCATGCTTGGTGCTAAGCTACCGTTGGGCCTCACACCTAGGCCTCAAATCTCATGCCTTCTCCCAAGCCATGAGACAGGAACAAAGATCCTATCCGTGCTAGTCCGTTGGGCCTGGCTTGCTCGCACTCAGTGCGCTTCTGCTGGAGCTCACGCTTCTTTCTCTCCAAGTGCTCCTGGGAGCGGTCCAAAGGACAGTTTTGTTAAAAGTTTTTTAGCCGCACGGGGACCTGAAGGCCAGCGAGAGGCCCATTGAAAGGGAAAGGGTGCAGGGGGCTCCATGCCAAAACCCAAGCGCTTACCTCCCCACAAGGGAAACAAATCTGAGCTG
This sequence comes from Effrenium voratum, assembly GCA_963377175.1. NCBI lineage: Eukaryota > Dinophyceae > Suessiales > Symbiodiniaceae > Effrenium > Effrenium voratum. Next base: position 139,957 of record CAUJNA010003592.1, on the reverse strand, counting down.
TACAGGAAGGGGCCATGAGAGAGAATGTACATAAGCGGAATCATGCCAAACCTCTCCACTCCCCCCTGAGTGCGAACATCTGACCTCTGATCAATGGATGCCGCCTGAGAGGACATTTAACAGCGCAGTCCTGCATCTGAAAGAGCTTCTGCTTCAGAATCGCCTGTTCCCGCTGGGTGCGCTTCAGCATGTGCTCGTAGACCTTGCGGCTTGTCTCTGACTCCTGCGACGAGACTGCCGGCCTTCACATCCCCAGCCACATGGCGCAGTTGGCGCAGCCAAGGAGAAAGGGAATTCTAGGAATTCTAGCGTCATTTGGAAGTGGCCTTCGAGTCCCGTGAACCCTGAGGATCGGCGAATGGTCCACACTGCCCAATCCAAGGTTTCAAGGTGGCAGCTTCTTCTGACTTTGCCCACTGGGCACAACACTTGCCACTTATACGCTCGACATCGAGCTGCCGGGTTTCCATCTGGTGCTCCATCCGTGGCACAAGGGGTCCTCCTTCTTCTTGTCGACGTGCGCGTCCTGCGTCTTCAAAGCCTTCCAGGTCTCGTCCATCTTTTTGCTCCAGTCACCTGCGGCCAAGTTACTTCGATCAGCAAGAGCTACTTGCTGTGGGCGGTCATGTCAGTCATGCTGCTCCGCAGGTCTGGAGAAGAAAAAAAAAACGCAACCCTGCCGCGTTTGCATTTTTTTCGGTATGCCTATGCCTGGAGGCTTGGTGGTTTGAACGTCCATAGTACACACATAGCTGAGCTACTTGTGCCCCTCACCTGGATGACCGGAAAGAACAGCCAAGAATCTGCCTCTGAAACCACTCCGAATGGCAACGCATGATCTTCCGATCTAGAAGAATACCTTTTGACGGCGCTATCCTTGCGGGAGCCATATGCGGGCGGAGGATACGCTCGAATTTACCGAGTGCCATTGTATGCTATATGCGGGGGCCTTAAAATTCCTTGACAAAAGCGACTAAACAAATACCATCCCCACCCGTGTACGAAGAAGAAACGCTCTCAAACTTCAAGGCCATGCCAGAAACTCCACTACTCCGTCCTGCAGCCCTTTCCGCGCCATTCTGAAAAAGCGCCCCGGGCCTTTGTTAAAGTGCTGCTGATCTGCTGTGCGGATCTCCTCCCTGAGGCGGTTCAGCCGCGCTTGCTTTGTCTCTGCCTCCTCGTGGACTTGGTCGTATTGTTGGTGCACCTGTGCCGGCCGGGCGGTGAAGACCCACAAAGGCGAACTGCTTTGGATGATCACATGTAGAGGGTCAGGTCCCGGCTGTTCAACAGAGATGAAATTGCCTCCTTCAAAACGGCATGGTGGACATGCAATATTGGGACATCCAGGCGCATGTTGTGCCAGAAAGGGAAGCCAAGGCACTTCACCAGGAAACACAGCCCGATGCGCAAGCAACAGCTCCATGCCTGGATCAAAGCCTTCTTGACCTCTTCCAGGGCACCGTCATCCTTCGTCACCAGCGCGTTGGTGGTGCGCTCCACCAGCCTGGCGTGATAACTTCTGCTCGCTTGTTTCAGACGACATGAAAGCAAGAAGCGGCATGTGTTCGACCCCTTCCGCAAAGTACTCCCTTCTGAACATCCGCGGTCTTGGAAAGAGTCACATGCTTGTAGCCATGAAGCCCAAAGCCGCTCCCTGTCCTAAATTGGATCGCAACTATCTTGCCATGCGGATAGGCAGACCACCAGTCGCCCGGTGTGAGACCGTTGGCTGGACGCCAGCACCGCCCATTCGGTCTGGGTTGCTCGTTTCAAAGCGCTGCGCATGACACCGGCAATGCTTCCTGGATATCTGCAGACCCGCCTTTTGCGCCGCTCCGCTCCGCTCCGCTCTCTCTCTCTCTCTCTCTCTCTCCCTCTCCTCTCTCTAGCTCTTTTACAACAAACAAACACCGTGGAGTTGGCGACGGAAACAGGAAGGACGCGGACTTCCGCGAACTTACTGGCCGGCGGCCTGATGAACTCGTGGCTGCCCATTGCCGGAGTGTAGGCTGGCGGCATGATGCCAAACTCAGCGCACCGCCACTGAGCCAAGCCCGAGTGAATTCTGCCTGAAGGTAGCCGTTGGTTGGGCGGCTGGTGCTCCTTCTGAGGCTAGATCTCATAAACAGGTGTCCTCAAAACTCCTGAAAATGCCCGAATGTCTCCATGGGTTTGTAACGATATGGACAGTGGGCGAGGCCGATCTCCTCGCTTTGAGCGAGGAAAGCGGCGTCGCCTTTGAGCAGCTGCGATGGCAAAGGGCGCAGGCACAGTTGCAACAGCCACAAACCCCGTTGTCACACAAAAGCTGGCAAACACCTGGCATTCATGGCCATGCTGTTTGTTCGGCTGGTCTGGCCGCTGTAATGGCTAAGCCCGCCCCGGAACGAAGTCTCAAACATCTGAATGCAAAAGAAAGCCATGAAAGCATCAAGCAAGGCTACGTGGGCTGCATGCGGGCGCCACTTGTAGCGGGGGTCCGTTGCTACTCTGGCTACCAATTCATCAGGTTCCGCAAAGCTTGACCGACCCGCTCCCTGCGTGGGGGCTTTTCAGCGCTTGGCCCACATGCGGCCAGCTGCCAGCAGCGCCGCCAAGGATGCCAGCATCAGTGGCATGGCCCAAAGGCCTCAGTTGCATTGACCAAAAGTCGTGGACTGGCAGGCAACTCATTCAGAACGGAAAGCCCTCAAAAGTGGTTGGCACACCTGAAGGGACAAGAAATCATACCAAACTGGCAATCAAAGCTCCCCACCTCGCCTCGGGACAAAAGGACGGTCTGGGCGCATTTTTCCTGCTTGAGGACTTCGGCGCTGTGTCAGGAGCAAACAACTGGCGGCCGTAGCTTCGACAAGGCGCGGAGTGGATGTTCCGGCACCTTGGTTGCAAGGCTTTGCCGGCAACTTCTTGGAACTGAGCATAATGCCCGGCGGGCGCTGCGTTGGTGCGGCAGCTGTGCGCACTCTTGATTCGATTGCCCCCGAAGACTGAAAGTGACAGCCCAGACGGCACAACAGACCCTCTCTTTCATGTATCACCGGCCGCACCTGGACCTAGGCCTGCCTATTGGCTCTGATCTGGTGGCAGTTGGGACTTGAGCAGATCTAGCTCAATTCCGTTGGGTTTTAGGCTGGCGTCGATTTTCATGAGAGCTGGTTTTGGGTTCCTTAGGCTAATTAGGCTCGGCAAAGAGCTGATATCCAGGCTGCTGTTGGGTAGGTTTAGGGTTGGCTTTGGGTGGGTATGTCTCACCTAGCGCTGACTTGAAAACTACGCGTGAAGTCCCGCAGCTTGAGGTTGCTGCAAAAAGCAATTTCCATATAAATCTGCCCAGTGAGTAGATCCACCACGTCCGACCCAGGCACCTTCTCCGGCTGGAGGTTGGGTCTCTGCTCCGCAGTTTGTTGCTCCGCCCTCTTGGCTTTCACGGTGATGGCGGCAGCGGCCTTGCCTTGCAAACTGGGGCTGCATGCCAAAGAACAAACCGCAAAACTAGAGAGCAGCTCCGCGGGGATTGCCCATATTTGCAGTCATGGGCAGAAGATTGGTGCAACTGTGCTATGCCCTCCAGTCACGTTTGGGCACATGCTTGCATGCTTGAGAATGTTCAAGAACGGCTGCGACGGGAGGGGGCTCCCTGAGAGGGCCTTTGCTCCGCCATAAGGCAGCAAACAAAAGCTCGAGAACCGCGCAGAAACGCTATCCAAGGAGCGTTGTCTGCTCAGCCAATTTGTCTCCTTCCACTCAGGCAGCAGACATCTTGAGAATAAGACCCCGCCCCGACTGAACCTAAAAAAACCTGAAGCTAAAGATGACACATGGAAGACATTACCTATTTGTCTGCTCCTCCTGGCCTGGGCAATCCATTGGCTCTCACGGCAAGCTTCCTTTTGCGCCATGCTCTATCCCCATGCGCACTCACCTTGGCACACCTTGTCTGCACATTTGGGGTCTGACTGACAGTTTCAGCATTCCAAGACAAGTAAAATAAATATCTATCGAGCGGTGTTTGTGGCAGAATGCGCAAAGAAAATACCTAACTCGCCACGCGGAAGCAACCAAGCCCGTTGCCCACCCTACAGGAATTGAAATGCACCAAGGTGGTAGCTGTCAGTCAGGCCAGGGAGACCGTGCCACCGCTGGATAAACGCACGCCCCTCTGGACGCGAAACTTAACCTTTGCAGTGCACACGCGCCTTCCGCTGGCTTCCCCACTCCTTCCGCCCCAGCCCACTCCATCCCGTCGTCCTCACTCCCGAAGGACTCCATATCGCCAGCGCTGGCGGCTGGAGCCTGGGAGCTTGAAGCTTGGCTCTCCCTGGGCTGAGCCACCAGAAGCAACCAACACCCTTGAGACCGCTTTCGACCCTCTCGGAAAGGATGGCCTTCAGGAATCCAGCCTAAGCACCTGAACTGACCGACCCTCTGCCCCTTGGCGCCAGATCCGGCGCCACTTCTTTTGCGGCGCAGGTTTGCATCGCGGGGGGCATTATCGAAAGCGCCCGTCCAGGCACCCAGGGCCGGCGCTTTCAAATCCACAGGCGAGCTGCCCTCGCCCCGGAAACAAGCGCCAGAGCTGGCGCCCCTCTGACTGCAAACGACTGGGCCATCGATCCTGCTGCGTTTCCAACGAAGGGCTGAACTTTGGCTTCCCATTGAAGTCTGCATGCTCAGCAAGGTGGCTTCTCACACAACGGTCGGTCCTCCAGCAATAGCAAATCGGTGCAGTAGTTGTTGTTTTTCTCCTTTGATTGCTGTCATTGCAAAAAAGTTGTTGGCCAGCATTGAGTAAGAACAAGTCATGAGCCGCCAGCGCAAACGCGCCGAGCAATGTGCGGAGCTGCGGGTGAAAGCCAAGAGTGAGACACCTAATCCTCAGAAGAGTCATCGGATTCATAGCCACCCAGACCTGCCAGAAGTTCCGCGCTCACATGCCCAAAGACATTGGAATTCGGTGAACGTTTGGCAGGTTAGCCTTCCACCTTCCCCGTGTACCATTGCATGCCAAGTACCAGGCTCGCATCTTCAAATCCCAGATTCGATTGGGCGGATGAGTTTGCGGTCCGGAAGTGGACACACGCACAATCACGCACACCACAGCACACCATTTCTCAACACGAAGCCGTGGCATGAGCGGCTGGCAAGTGCCTCCAATGCCAGCCACGGCAGATGTGGTAGGCGCGGGCGAAGCCGCTGCCTACCAGGCATCGGCTGAAAGCGCCAAGCTCCTTTTGCTTTTTGAAAGGATGGACACATTCAACTGAGGCTTCACGCACCTCTCAGGAAGCAGTGGGGTTGTGCAGCCGACCAGCAACCAAAATGTCTTGCGCCCGGGCTCGGCAGCTGTTACCTGAATCATTTGCGTATTCTAACCGCAGCGAGCTTAAGTTAACATTCCAACCGCTATCCGCTGATACTCTGTTGGCGAGCGTCCATTTGTTGAAGCCAGCAAACTATCAAAGTGCTATGCTTAACTGTCTCATCATCAGTCATGGCCGTGCAAGTGCACTAGCCCACGGGACAGTGCCAAGCAGTGCAGCTTCCATATTAGGAGAGGCATGGCAAACAAATTCAGGCAAGACGAGGCCTGCCTCCGCAAACTTTAGTGAACACGGCTCGAAGGAAAAAAAACTTCGGGGGGAAAAAACTTGGAAAACGGCTGCATGGGCATGTGTGCTCAACAACGGGTTTTTTGTTGCGAGCTTGTACACCAACATGCCACCTTGGCATGAACATGCTGGCGCCAAATTGCGCGGCCCTGCCCGCCTCTGCCTCTGCATCCGCTTTGGACCGCTTGGCTGCTGGCTCTGGCCTCAGGTCTGCGTTCGGCCTACAACGTCTCGTGCAGGACTGCTTTCAGCTTCAATTCAAACACGAATCAAACACGCCACTCTTGCATCCGTTAGACCGTGATGTGTATCTTGCAAGGCTCACACCTCCACTCCCCAACCGTCCCAACCTGCTGCAGCCAAGCAGCTGAGCCTTGGCCCCTCAGATCTGCACAACGTGTCAGAAACGCCGACGTACAAAATAATCAAAGGTGCGGGATTTCGTCCACTAGCTGTGCCAGCCGCATCGTTAGTATCTGGCCATGCCATCTCGCCTTTCCTGCCTGACATCGCACGCCCCTTAGCAGGCATATGGAATGTGCCCCCCCCCCCCCCACTGGTGTTCTCTGGCGCAATTTGGACTGCTTGGCGCTGCACCCCTCCTCAGAGCTACTCTGTGTACCCAGAACTCTGCAGAAACCGCACTGGACCACCAGCCTAGTTGGTCAAAGGCCCCAAAGCTTTAAAGCTTTTAGCTGTTGGGGAACAAACTGCGATTAGACTATCATGGGCTTCCTTGGTCGATAGGGATCCTTAGTACTGTTGCTGTGGCCATCCCCTTGCCATCCCTGAATTCCGCCAAGCGTCCACCAACCTTCAGAAAGCTGGGCAGCTCCTCAACAACCGCCCGCCACAGAATCTCAAGAATGGCAGGCGCTCGGCCCTAAAGCCTCGAAGATCTGACAAATGGAGGACTCCACTGGCACTCCCGGGCTCCCCGCTCCCTGCTCCCCCCATCCCCCTCGGCCCCTGCAGGCAGGCGGCTCTTTTCGTGCCCTTCGCCGCGGCGCGCTCCGCGACCAGGGAGGCCAAGCCGCCCTGAGCCATGGGGTGAGGCATGGCTGGGGCCTCGCCCCAAGCGCTAGTTACGGGGCTTGGCACGCAGGTCGTGTGTGGTAAATGTCCTAGGGCCTGCTTCAAAGATATGGAGGCATTGGTGGAAACTTCGTCCATGTCTTCAAGGGGGCGGGAAATGTAAAGGTCTTTGTAGTTGGATTAGGCTATGCGCGGGATGAAGTACTGCAACTGCAAGGGCATCAGAAGAACTCTCCAGGAGAGGAGTGTTAACATGGCCATCTGTCAATGCATCGATGAAGGACCCTAGAAAAGCGCTGCCGTGTGACAAGTCAGCAAAAAATGCCTGCCAACAGGAACCAGGTGCAACAATATTCAATTGCATGGGCTTTGGGGAACTGGATAACTCACTGCTGGATGGAAAGCCCCTGCCCCAAGTCAGATTTGTTTCTGGAAATGAGTTGTTGCTCGGAAGCCACGCCTAGCCCAAAAGCCGAATTTTGCACTTGCATGCATGGCGCACTGCAGTCGGCAAAACAATCCCGCAGGCAGGGGTTGAGCACAGCCTTCATCAACCACCAAACACATGGGACGCGTCAAAAAAGGGGAGGCCGAAAATGGCGGGCAGCGTTTAGCTTCCTTTTGCCTACTGAAAAGGGCACCCTCAAATGTCACATTGCAACTCGGCATTGCGGCAAGGGACTTTGTTGGCCTCCTTCTTTTGCGTCTGTTGCAGCTTTGCAAACTCCGCCAGTTCCTTTGCGCGTGCCCGAGTCTCCTGGCAAAGACAGCGGCCGGCAGCCGAGTACCCCAGAGTGCCAAGATCAGCAACAGTGACCAAACTCAACTCGCCAGGCAACTCGCCATGTTCACAAAGAGGTCCCTTTCGACTTTTCCACCTTTGCCCTATGAAAACCCATGATGCAGAAGACCAGCTCTCTCCACAACCGCTTGCTTTCAGCACGAGTGGGTTGGGGAAGGTCCCGTGTCTTCAGCTGTGTCGGTGCACTTTGCCGGCAATGTGTTCTCTCCTTCGCTCGCTGATCTAGGACCTCCTTGTTCGGATCCTTGGCATCGCAGCAGGTCTCTAAGTCTCTTTCCCGGAGCAGCAAAGGATCCAATGAACAGCACTGCACCTCCACATTCCGCCTCTCCCTGGTGACCAACATGCTAATGCAGCGAAGAAACATCATCTACAATACCAGCGGCCTGCGCGATATCCTGCAAGCACTGGGGATTCTGTGATGCCAACCATGGGAAGAAGGTGAAGACACCACGTTGTCCGATGTGTCCGGAAAGCAACTTAGCCCCGCGCTGGTAAGATATTGACAGTCTGACAAGGTGCGATTTCAAGATCTCAGCCCCAGCAAGGCTACCACACGAGCCGTCCTCATCAAAGCCGTCATCAGTGGTGAGGGAGACGTCCTGCGTGGCCCGCTTCTCCCAGCCTCAGAGATCGGACAATGACGCGGCGGTTCGCCAGAATGCTACTGGTAGCATGTAATCGCCCACTATTCCTGGTAGAAAAAGCGGGCCTGCTCGGCTAATATCCAACATGACATGGGTGTGTCCCCGACCGTTTGGAAAGCCAGTGTCCACGCTTCTTGGTCGGGTCTTGATCTTTCCAGGCAAGGCTGTTGCAACTGGGGCAGGCCCCAGCCAAGGCATCCATTTCACCCCTGACCCCTGGGCTTGGGGGCCCTGCCGTTTGTGGCGAGGCCGCCCCCATAGTCCCGCGCCGAGAGCCCCGCCATGGGTGCGTCCTAGGCGTCGTGGCTTGCAGCCGCGTGACCCACATGCGATCCAATACAATCTTGATTGTGAGGATCATGCTCCGCGAAGGGCTGATGCTGGCCCTCTTTTTAAGCCACAAAGTGATGCCGCACGGTCGAAACTTGTTCTGGGGCTTACCCCATGCAAGGTTGATGAATGATGTTGGTACCCCCACCCCGAAACTGAAGCAGCCCAGGAGGATTGAGGCATGGCAGGGGTAGCGGAAGGAACGGTGGCACACCCCTTCCCCCTTCACTGCAGACTTCTCAGCCGAGCTGCCAGCTGGCCCTCAAGTCGCCATGGATCTGTGCTGATCCGAAAGCCAGGCTGCAGGCGGGCATCGCAACTTTCCAGACGAAAGCATAAGGAAATTCCACGTAATTGTGCCCCTTATGTGAATGGACATCTTGTGTCTGAGGTGGTAGCAATACGTCAGTCAACTCTTCCAAACGCCTGGTTTGCCTTTGTGCCAACGGGAATAAGTAGTAAGGGCAACCTCAGGTAGTCGCGGAAAAAAAAAAAAAGGAAAAAAAAGTCAACACAGTTTCAAGCCCTTGGCATGATCTCACAACCGAGCGCCCCACCGTCCATGTCTTCCGTGTCTCACCCCACTCCTTGAGGACCTGTCGCTCGAAAACATGAGCCACCCTGACACGCACCTTGCGAGTGCAACGCACAGGCGCCACGACGCGGATGACAAGATTCCCTGAGCGTCCCCTTCTAAGCGCACCCCTGAGAGCCCAAAGAGATGGCACCTGTAGGAATGGGCGGCTGTCTGCCCAAACGGATCCTAGTATGCCTGCCCATGTCCATGCTGAAGACAGGCACCAGCATCGTTTATTGGGGTACCCTGAACTTTTCGACGCCCAGCTCACTTTATCCGGATGATTGCAGTAACGCACAGCAGGCCCACCAACGCCACGCCTCTTCGATGCTGTTTTTGCCTGAGTGGAGCGTTGGAGCTGAGCCGTGAGATTCTGGTTCTTGATCCAAGTCAGTACTTGGCGTCAGTGTCTTTGTGAGGCCTCTTATGTTTTGTTCATCCATTGCTCTGTTCAATTGCCTCTCTGGCCCGTCCTTTCTACGTAGTTGTAGCATTGTAGCTTTTGCGCTTGGAGGGAAGGTGGTAGCCTTCTGCAGCAAAAACCGCACAGCTCAGTTTGCCGAGGTGCCATCAAGCAGCTTTGCCACCGCAGCTGCCTTCCATGGACATTTTAAAATTGGACCGGTGTGACTCAACACGTCTCTACAAGCCTGAGGAACGAGTCAACAAACGACAAACCAGGACACTCGTTACTATGCGTTGTAACCCACATGGTTGCCAGTGCCCGATCCTCCTAACAAACTGAAAAGGGGTGTGAGTGCGTGGGTGTGTTTGTGTTTGTTTCCTTCTTCGTTGCCATCTGGGCCGATGCATGACGCGATCAGGGCAGACACGCAAAGGATCAACCAGCATGTCCTTGGGCTGAGGCCTCCTCGTAACCCACGACAAAGCCACGAAATCCAGATGACTTTTATCAAAACAAGGATGGTGATCCTCGTAAGACCTTAGCATGGCAAAGCCACGCTCTCTCTCTCTCTCTCTCTCGCTCTCTCCCTCTCTCTCTCGCTTGACAACCATGTGTTTGGCTTCTCAGGCATGTTGCAGTGGAAGCAACACAAGCCGATAGAAAACTGTCGACCAACCCGATCACACCAGCGTGGCACAATATAACGGCACTGATTCTCCCCCGCTGAACCCATCCCAAGGCAAGCTCAGACTCCAGGCTGACCCGAGCCCACCCCCTTGCGGCTCCTTCACAGTCCCCCCATGCCCCCCCCCCCCCCCTGTGGCGCCCGGGCCTGCATCAACGTCTGCACCGCCAGGGGCCCCTTCTGCCGCGCCGCCAGGTCCCGGCCCGTGTCGATGGCCAGCCTCGGGGCCAAGGGCTGAGTGGTTTGAAGCGCAGTCGGCATGGCTGGGGGCAATAGAACCGGGAGCCACAAACTGTGAAGCACCCTGTCGGCTTGCGGCGCGTTGCTCAGCCCTCAGCCCGTTCCTGGTGCAATCCAGCGAACTGGAAAACAAGAAACATCCAGCCAAGCGGCTGGCATGGCATCTTCAGCACCAGGTCCAGCACTTCCAAAACAATCTTTTTGGCCACCTGGCATCGAGAGTGCAACACCAAAGGCTCCAGAGTGCGCATCCCCTGCGTTGGTGAGGGGCATTGGGCCTCACGGCATGCGCTGGCCTCGGGGTCCGGGAAGGCAAACTCATTGGCCAGCGCAAAGGACAGGCCGTGGCGGGGATGTTGGGATGTGAACCTTGGCGCACAGGGCAGGCTAGCCGTCAACGCACTGTTGCTGAATCCACAGGACATCGCAGCGACTAAGAGCGCCAGGGAAAAAAGAATAGGCCTTCTCAAAGTCGAAAGCGAAAGCATGTCATGGGACGTTCTGGGCAACAAACGACTGCATTCAACCAGTCTCAAGCGACCAAAGCGAAGTGCAGTGAATTGCTCGCCTTCCCCCTACTGTACATAGACATTGCCCTTGCATCCATCCACAGTCTGGCAAAATTGCAGTAATTTTGTCACACAAAGTCGAATCGCAATCTAGCAATTTGCCCGTGCATATCTTGCCTCACATTTGTACAGGTTAATACTGTGCACCCAGCACAGAGCGTACAAAAGGCAACCAATCGGTCTCCCCATAACGCGGCCATGAGGACTGATGGCACTTGATGAGCTCATGCCCCTCATCCTCACGGAATTGGTTCACGCGCCATGAGCACAACACCACCGCCACCATTGGGGCCAAGGCATGGATGACTTGCAAAGGTTCCCAACCCCGTCAGGGAGACAAGAAGGTCGCATTGGAACTCCAAGCTTGCAGCATCTTGCAGCAATCGAGAGGTGGGCTTACATTTGCACGCCACGAGAAAGAGTCTGCCACTCGCTGCGACATGCATGTTAAATTTCGGGGGGGCCATAAGAACCCCAAAGTGCAAATTGCTTCGTGGACCGAAGCACTGCTGTCTTGCCGTCGCGTCCTCCTCCTCCAGGTCTCCAGAGCGGGCAGCTTGCAGGGAGGTCGCAGCTTTCCTTAGAGTGCAGTGACGCGTGGGCGGCAGTAGTTGCAGGCGAACCATGTGCATTTGCATGCAGTCCTGGCCAAACAACTGCCCCAATGGTCACCTAAGGTTGTTGTCTCAACAGGATCAAAAGTTGCCAAAACCGCTTGGAACGGGCCCCGGCCAGCCAGCCAGCCAGCAAGCAGCAAGGCAGGCAGCCAAGCAGGCAAGCGACAAACAGATATGTAGACAAACAGACAGCAGTCAAACAAATACTCAAACAAACAAATGCCAACGAACAAACACACAAATTCAGCAACCGCAAAGAGCTCGTGAAATTACGCCGGAGAGCTGCAACATGAACATGGCCGGCTTTCCTCACAGCTCCAACATGGGCTGTCTGTCATGCGACCTTCAACATTGTTGGCTGGTCTGTAAGCGGGGGTGCAGACAGCAGCCAATCATCTGTGGGTGTTCGGGGAAAAAAGGCAACTGCCTCTACGCCTTGACATCGGCGTTGAGGTTTGAGCTGGCCGCCTTGGGTTGTTTCGGGGTGACGTGTCCCCAATCGTGGCCACGGATCGTAGCGCCTGTCGTGAGAACAAGGTGATCTGGCGCCTCTAGGCCAAGCCCCTAGCTGAGGTCCCTCGGTGTACGGATGGCAACGCCAGTGGGGCGTTAAGGCATATTCGACTGTCCATCCAAGAGCGACTTGGCTTGTTTGTTCGGAACGAGGATGGCGCCTCCCCCCCTCCCCCCGCCGCAAAAGAAGAAGAAACCAGTACCGGGCCCACCCCCTCACACCCCGCCGCCGGCAAGCGACGCCTCCGCCTCCCGCAGGCGCCGCACCTCCGGCGCTGGGGGCTCCAGGCCGCAGGACAGGCACCGCAGGGCGGCGCCGCGCGGCAGCAGATCCCCTTGAGGAATCCCCGAACATTTTGTCGAGAACAGCTTGGATTGTCAAAGTTTCTGAGGCCCAACCAGCGTGGATCGTCTATAAAAACGTGGGTGGGGCCCTTCTGGGTCTAACAATGGAGGTCCAGCCAACAACACTGAGATTTGAAACAAGCCAGAACGCATCCCTTGCTTGACTGTGCCCGCACCCCCCGGCACCGCAGCACCGTACGCCTTTGCAGCTGCAGCAGAACCGCTGGGTGTCATCATCTGAGGTGCAGCGTAGGCAACGGCACCTGGCTGCGGATCAAATGAGAGCCTTCTTCTGCCCATTGCCATCGCCAAGCAGTCGTTGGTGGTGTTGTTCGGCAAGTGTTGCAGAGTCGGCAGTTGTTTGGTGGCGCTTGTTGACCTTGTGTTGCATGCAGCAGCGAAAACAGATGTAAGATATGCTGGGAAGGCCACCTGCTTATTGCCAAATGCGCAGTCATACAGGACTCAAAGTGGGTGAGATAAGCAAGGCATCGATCTCCAGCTTACAGCAGGAATTGCAAGGCTGCTTGCAACTGCGGTCACTGAGCCCTGCCTGAACTCGTATCGCTCCTGCAGCTCCTGGCAGGCGCTTTAGCACAAACAGGAAATTGTCCACCAGCTGAACCAACCCTAGGCTGCAGAAAAACGCTGTGCAAAATGCAAGGCGCCAGAATGACGTGCAAACCAGCGCTGATTCCCCAATTTTGTGCGACAAGACTTTCGCATGGGCCTTTGGGAGAGCTATTCTCGTCTCTTCAGAGCTCTCACGGAACTCACAACCAGGGTGACAGAACGTATCCAACGCCATCCACGAGATCATCTACATCGAACACTGTCAAAATGGTCGAAGTCTTCGAGCCCTGCATGAAGCTAACGGCTGTCGAACTGCAGGGCCGGAATGCCCTCCTTCTGCCGGGACTTAATGTCCAGCATCAAGGCCGCATCGTCTAGGTAGGACACGCTGAGTTCCTGTTCGTGATATCCCATGCCCGCGCGAGAGCAAACCGGTGGAGATACGTTGCAGATGTCATAAACTGTGCTTCCAGGTGGAGTCATGCAGGGAAAAATTCGGGTTGACTCAGGGTGGGCTAAGGCTCAGCTAAGGTTTCTGGTTTCGAGTTGGCTCCCCCCACCCTCCCACTCCTCCCCGGACTCCACCGGGCGCACGGCCCGCAGGGTGCCAAGGTCCCCATCCACCAAGCCTCAGAGCGGTTCTCAAAGGAGCAACAGTTTGGGCGGCACGGAAACGAATTGGGAACATGGCTCCCCGACACCCGCCAGCCACGACAGCCGAGGCGCAATTGGGAAGGCAGGAATGGTTGGCCCTCGCCAGGGTGGGGAAGACCACCTGAGCCAACAAATGCCTCTCCAATAGGCTCTTTTGGCTTGACGGCTCGCAAGCTTCCAGCCCTCAAGACTTGACCCCGAGTCAGAACAAAGCACTTCCCCGAAACGAGCGGGCTGCTCTTGTGTTTGCCTGCCGGGCACGGGTATGCTACACATCAAACATGTTCTGGCTGGTCCAAGCTTGGTCAGCACATTGGGCCCACTTCATTACCCCGCCACATTGCAAAACAATTGACCAACTGTGGCCCCCCATTTTGACCCGGGGTACTGCTTTTGGTGTGGGGCCCTTCTCACGCGGTCCATGTTCGCCTGTTTGGGCTGTTATTATTCTCTCTGACCATGCCGTGCCTGGTCCTGCCCCGCCGTCCCCGCACCGAAGGAGTTGAAGTGCAGCACGGACCGCAGGAAGAGCGCGGCGTCGGGATCTGCCTGCAGGTCCCTCCCTCCCCCCCCCCCCCCCGCTAAAAGAAAAAAAACACCAGCACGTGCCAACGCACGCCAGCACCTGTAACAGCACTGCCCGCTAAGAGCACCTCAACCAACACCCCAAACAGCATCCCAAAATAGCACCTTGTACAAGAATGCCCAAGTTGCATGCCCCCCCGCATCTCGCAAAGAAACACGCCTGGCCGTCACCAAACCGCCATAAAAAGCACCTGCACCAGCGTCAATCTCGCAGAAACGTGCACGCGCCCGTCACCCCCCGCCCAGAACCACCCGCACCAGCACCCCAAACTGCATGCCCCCTAGCACCCTGCCATCAATCGAAAAAGTGCGCCCACACCCGACTAGCACCCCAAACAGCACTCCCAGAGCACCCGGCCGTCAATCTTGCAAAGAAACTTCCCAAAACAGCAGCCCCCCCCCCCGTTGCACCCCCCCCCGTTGCACCCCACTGTCAATCTTGCCAGCGGGAGAAAACGACGCCCTGGACCCTCCAGATCCCCAAGCTCAACAAGGCTCCCCTGCGGCCGTGCCTCCCGGGCCACCGCCGCCCGCATGCGCCGCACCGCCAAGCTGTCCGCCGTGGGCACGAAAAGCCGGGCCTGCGAGCCAACAGGGCCGACGCGCGATGGGCCGCGCAGAGTCACCTGCAAAACGCCACAGAAGGAAACTGCCTTTGAACTGGCCCATGAGAGATACAAGTTGAAATCTGAACCAGTTGTGCTTAATCACCTTTGAAGCGGCCAGTCTGCCGGAAGAAAATGCATCGGAAGACCCGTCGGGCCCCAGTGGCACTGTGCAACCCAACCAGCCAGAAAACTTTGTTTGGCGCTTTGCTGGGCCCTGCTAAATGGTTGGCTTCTTGTTAGTATGCAAGTGAAACCGCATCAAAACGGGGCCTTCCTCTACAAATCCGGCTGGGGAAAATTGCAAAACCCACAACCAATGGATGGCCTTTGCCCTGACACCCTACCCCCGAACCAGGGGCGGTGAAATCTACCCTACCGGCCTGAGTGCACAGCTGGGCATCGCTGTGCAGGCATTTGTTGTAAAGCGCATCTTCTATGACAACTCCCGAATTTCAAGCAATCCTGGCAGCGCTGGCGAATTCTACCGCAGCCGCATGAGGAGTTTGGTCGCGTTCTGAAGCACCCGATCTTGTGTTCACTGCTGAATGTGCACCTGTTTCGGGTTGCCCTTTCATGCTGTTGCATGCTGCTGCTTTTGCTGCTTCTCTTTCCTTTCTAGTTGCTTACCTGGCCAACTTGCTTGCTTACGTTCTTGCTCGCTCTCGGTCGCTTGCTCGCGTGGTCAATGGGGTGTAAATGAGGCTGGCAAAGTCATCGCTGTTTCTTGGGGAACCGTTTGCTTGACTCGAGGCTTGCCTGTCCATTGGATAACTTGCAGAAAGCGCTGGACCCACCCTGCGGACGCCCAACCCGCGCGCCGCCAAGGTACCCCTCCGCCTCCCGGAGCCGTGGCACCTGTGGCAGCGCCTCTGCCCACTTCCGGCCCCGCAAGCGTAGCAGCGGAGCCTCTTGAAGCACCAGGTCCTAAGCGCCGCACAGCACCAGCCCTCGAACACGATCTTGAAGAAAATCCTGCCCCAGGCTACACGTGGAGCAGGGGCAGCAAGTCTGACCACGTTTGGAATGACCACCGGGGATGGGCCAAACAGCCCCGAACTCACTGCAAACCCCTCGCTTAGGCCCCCTTCCAATTTCAGGTTGGCCTACTCCGAGGCGCCCCGGGCTCGAAGCGTTGCGTGGCGCGGAGGAAGTGCCCCAGCTCCGGCTGCGAGGGGTCGGACACCACTTCCATGGCCCGGCGACGGCTCAGAGGAGCGGGGCAGGCGGATTGCAAGAAGTGGGCTGCTTGCGGTTCATGGGGGTGGGTGTTGGGCGAGGTTTCTCAGGCGCTTGAGCTTTCGGTGCTCGAGGCTTCCTGCAAATGCGCGAGGCACTTTGAAGATTGATGCAACTATTGCAAGCCAGGTGCCTGAGAAACATCCAAGTATGACACAAGTCAGCTATGTATTCCTGAGTCTTGAGCAGGCGGGGTAGGTATTTGCCTACTGCAGGGATGCCCGCGGCATCTTGAATGCACTCCGCGGAGCAAAGGAATGCAAAGGAATTTCGGGGAGACCCCTCACACCGCAGGCGATCCTGACTTCCCGCTATGCATGTGGCACACATGGCATCAGTTTTCACTCGCTTCCAAGCCCTGAGGATGTCTGGGCGACGGAGGAGGGCAGGGACAGCAGGTAAAGGACAACCAGCAAAGGAGCATGCTTTGCAACCCCCCAACCTGTTTGTCTGACCCCTTTACAATGTGGCTAGCAGCAAATCACATTGGCATTATGGCACAGCCTCGCTTCTCCCATGCGTGCTGGATAGAATGCATCAATGTAGAAAGACACACTGTCTGAATTGCCCAAGAACTGTTGAACATCCTCACCGACGTTGGCTGTTGCTACTTGCACAATTGCCTGGTCCCAACCTTCAGCTTGCCATCGCAATTCAACACGTCTGCGCCAATCAACGCCCATGCCTTGATGGTGGGGTTCGTGCACTCATCCTGCAAGGTGACTCACCCACTGGCGGCGAATTCAGCAGGCAACCAGAAGCACCCTGGCCAGTTTCACGTGAAACGTCCCAGCCCAACCTTCCACCCGACCTGCTTTCGGCTGACAAAACTGTCACCTGGACCGTTGGTCCCAAACATGAAATCCACAGCACTGCCAGGCCTCGCTGTCTGAATCGTCCTGGCCAGAAAGCTGGCACGCGTGGTTCAACGACCACAGGAACTCCCAAGTGACCGAAACAACTATGGGCGACATGGCGGGCAGCCCAGGGCAACCAGCTCCGGTCCTTCTCGGCCCCTGGCATGGGTTCGCCCTGTGGCCATCGAGCTCACGAACTCATGAAAAATGTTGTGTAAAGAGCAGCAGCACGACTTCCAAAACGGCAACTCTCGGCCTCATCTTCCGCCGACATGATCCAGTCCTCGGCGTGCTGGAGCGCAGAAGCTCCAGGAGACACTTTGGCCACACAAACCCTTTGGAAGCCCCTGATTTACGCTACTTCAACCGTGTCCGGTTCTCGTCGAGGTCCCAGCAATAAAGTGACTGATGGGCACCTCTCCCGTGCTCTTTCCACCTGCTGCCACGAACCTTGGCCGGCTGGATGCTCCAAGCCAGGACATAATGAGGAAATAGCCAACATTCTTGCAAGAGCCAACAGCCTTGCCCCTGCCTCAGTCAAATGGGTCCGGAAAATCATGACTTCAGCTGGGGAAGACTCCCCCACCCACACCCACCCACACCCACCCACACCCACCTACCACCCCACCCACCACCCCGGGCAGTCCGCCCCTTTTCGCACGCAGGCCACCTGCCGGATAGAACACTTCAGCCAGCCAGTCCGCAGAAGCTGCCTGGCCCGCCATGTCGCCCCTCGCGCTCCTCCGTGAGGATGTGCTATGCGGACTGCCTTCAGGGCTTCCAGGCAACGTCCGGCGCCAGAAGCTTAGGCGCTGAAGTGAATTGGAACTTTTGGGCTGAGACACAATGGATTTGGTGTGGCTTGGTGCCTCGCACCAAGTAAAAGGGGGGCCTTGGCAACAATCGCTGGCAGCACTCTCTACATGCTTTGCACATCATGTTTGTTTCTTGTTCACCTGAAGCTGCGTAATTGTCCTTAACCTCGGACGAAGTCGACATACTCCTTAAGCGACCACGGAAGAAGTGGCCAAGACGTTCCATGTCAGAGTGGCCATCACCCTTGACAACGAAACTTGGGCAGGGCCATCTTCGGAAGCAATGGTAGGAAATAATAGCGTGATGAAAGCCTTGCAATTCCGAACGGCATGATGGTTGACGTTGCCAGGTACCGACTCAAGACTCAAGATGGAGAAGCTGAACAAATGGGGTCCATCAAAATGACACAAAGTTGGAAAGCAGGCCGGGAGGTTTCAATGTGCAGCCGCCTGTCATCATCGCAGCCGTCGGCGCAGCCTTACCCGGCCGGAAGACGTCACAGACATCATGGCTCCATGCACTTGGCAAGATGGCGCCAGATCTGCTTGCATTCAAGAAAGCCCTGACCCCCGAATAAAAAGCCCCGAGCTCCCCACAACGACACTAGAGTCACTGGAGAAATGGGCTTGTCAAACCAAGGAGGTGTCCTGCCACATTGCCTGGAGTTATTTGGATGAGTTGTTGGACCTGCCAATGCTTCAGGCTCGGCCCAGGTGCGCCAGCCACAGCAGCACCAGAACCAGGCCCAAGGTCCGCCAGGGCAGCCTGGAATCGGCGACGGATGCTAAGGGAAGCGTGGCCAGCGGCCACATTTGCGTGTCTTCTTCACCCGTCTTGAGAGCATAAAAATAAGACAGGGGAGAGGGGGAGGGAGAGAGGGAGAGGGAGAGGGAGAAGGAGAGGGAGAGGGAGAGGGAGAGGAGAGGAGAGGGAGCGGGGGGAGAGGGAGAAGGGGGAGAGGGAGAGGGGGGAGAGAGGGAGGGAGGAGGGAGGGAGAGAGAGCTCTTTCTATCTTCCTGACAAAACGGAAGCGCTGATGAAGCAGCACGTGCAACTCCCAACTTCAGTCCTGCGGATCCTTGCCAACACTGACGCTCTGCTGCCTGGGGGAGCGATCGGCTGCACACACGGCAGTCTTCCCCGAAAGGTGAAGAGAAGCTGCCATCAAAGCCACCTTTTACCTGCAGAAACCGGCACCAAAAAAAAGAAAAAAACGCGTGGTGCAAGCGGCAACTTGGCGAGTGCAGCGAATTCCGCTTGAAAGAGGCAACTAGACCTTGCACCCATCCTCAAGCAAGGGCTCATCTGGGTGAGTATTGGCCGTCTCACCCACGTCTCAAAATGGGAACGCCCAAGAGGAATGAACCAAGGAAACAAGTGTAGTCTGCCCAGCCGCTGGGCACCGGCTCCTCCGGCACGTGCTTCCGCCATGCCTTTCCCAGGGGACCCCTTGGAACCAAACCCATTTTCCCACGCAATCAAGATGTCTGGGGACCGGATATGGCAAACAATCAGCACCAGAATCCAGACATCATCCTCACGCGCTCTCTGAGCGAGACCGCGAACGAGCGAACGAGATAGCGCATGCGTGCATTGTTGATGTCTTGATGTCGGGCCTACGTGAGCCAAAGCGTCAAAGGTCATGAGGAGGTTCTAATGTTGGCTGGCGATCGAGGATAGAAAGTGCAGCTCCCTTCACAACTCTTCAACTGGCGCGGCCACGGTGGCAAAATCGCAAGCCCGTGCCTTGGCGACCACACCCTGCGGCGGCCCAGAGTCGCCACACTTTTTGCAGGAGGAAGCCTGCCAGCAACAGCTGCGAAACTCAGATGTCCCAAGCAATCAAGTGATGTAACATCTCGCTGTTCCCTCCCCAGTGCGCCTTGGACACGTTGTGCGCAAGACCTCAACATGCCAGGACAAGGGCAGGTGCCTACATCGCCCTCGAGCTCTAAAGGGAGCCCAACCCAAAAAAAAAAAAAACGTTGCCCTACCAAAACGTGCTTGTGCCACACGTGCTTGTGCCTGTGCCCAAACGATGTGTTGAACATTGTTACAGTATCTTTTGTTAAGCCACTCTTGTCTCATCTTTGGGCTATGGCTTCTCTGGTGGCTAACGCTAACAAAAGGTTGGGCAACATGAGGCTCCTCTTGGGCAAAGCCAAGGCCTTTGTCCAGCTCCATGGCTAAAGTGTGGGTTTGCAGCAAAAGGGGAACCACCATCTATATATATATACATATATATATATATATGTGCATGATACATCTGCCAAGGGGCAGCCGCTGCAAAACCAGTCGTTGGCGCGAGGACCAGACTTGGAGAGCAGGGTCAAGTTCTGCCCGCTGATCTTGCCTCATGAATGGGCCCGTGTTGAAAGAGGGACACCATGGATTGTCAAGCTTTGGGCTGTGGACGCCCTGAAGCACGTAGCATGCCCCGTTGGATAACAAAACCATGCATCTCAGGTTTGCACAGAAGCAGCCAGGCACTCCCAAAGTGAAAGGGGCCCAAACACACCGCGACGCTCGTGATAGAAAGCCGTAGCTCCCCAAGTGCTCGAACGACTGCCGAGGCACAGGTGGAGAGCTTGCCAGCTGCGCCCCAGAGGCACAGCTGCAAAACCTCCTGTGAGTCGGTGAGTGGTGACAACATGTGCTCGGTAGCCGGCCTGCTTCAGCCTGTTTTCAGCACGGGCCTCCCCTTTGGGGAACTACATGCGGGATGGGAAAGCATGATTGACGCTGTGGCCCGCCCCATCCCTGCACTCGAAGCTGAGCCGTCCTCTTTGCCATCCAAGTCCCAGGCAAAGAAGCCCGAAGGCGGCTTATCCTGTGGCTGCGTGACTGTTTGCACATATCCAATTCCCAACACCCAGCTGTGAATCCCCAAGTGCCACCAGGCAAATTCCAGGACAGCCTTTCCCATCTTTGGACAGCTTGCCCTCGCCTCCGCCTTGGGCCACTTGTCCTTCTCTCCTGCTGCAACATGGGAATGGGCCAGAAGGTTCCCCCGCTACCCAGCACCAGAAACCACCAACAGGAAGGCCCAGAAAATAGCCAGCTCCCTTGTTGTCCTCTGCTGGGCTCTGCCAGAAAAACCGTCACCAAAAAAGCAAAACATCAGGTTGAAATTGCTATGCGCAAGATGCTCTGAAGCTCCTCTCGCCAGCTTCTGCTCCCGAGCGATGCTCCTCACAAACGAGGCCCTCGCTCGAGCATGTCGTGGCGGCTCGAAGGTGCTGGCCCTCGCTCAAACCCTGCTCAAACTAAGAAGAGCGCTCGTCTCACAAAAGTGGCAGAGCGTCACAAAAACCGCTAACTTCATGACAGACCCGGGCAGCAGCCCGTCCTGACAAGCAGCGGCCACAGGATCCCAGTCTTCTCCATGAGGCGGGCGATGCGCCCTGGGGCTCAATTGTCAAAATGGAGAAGACGGCTTCTGCTGCAATGAATACCGACATCCTGTTGTTTTGCAAGTTCAGTATGGTTGCGGCACGTGATCTGGCAATCATAACATGCTCACAAATGCGCATGCGGTTTGGGTGCAGGTTCTTTGTGTCTATCCAGGCCCGGGAAAAGGTTGTGTGCGACTCAGCTTCTGTCGCAGCATTGTTGCCCACATGCGCATGGCCATGCAAGACTTGAACTGAATGAGAGACCCATTCGACGGGCAGCCAATCCTACAAGCACAACTCAATCCATCGGCCCGCGCCTTCGATCGGGTGGATGAAGATACTGCTGAGGGGAAGCGGCACCCTCGGAAACGATGGCACTTTACCTCAATTTAACCCTGGCCCCTTGCAAGGGAAACCGGCGCCAACCTGCTTGATTTTCCGGTTCCATCACTCATGGCCCCCGCTTCAGACAAGTGGTTGGTGCTAGAACCGAGAAACAAACATAACAAAATAGTCAAGCATGGGGTAAAGCTCATTCTTCAGTCAGCATGGCTTCTCTCCAAATCGCTGGCACTCGTAGGGTCGCCAGCGTCATCCCAGTCACCCTCTCCACCCGCCCACATGAATGAGATGGAGAGGGCATGGAAGGATTCTCCATGGACCACGCCTTCGGGCGTAGGCCAAGTGCTCCTCGACCGCGACATGGTATTGGAACTGCACACCCGCCGCAACAGCCTCCCGCACGCGGCACCGCATGTTCTCGCTGTGCCTTGGGAGGCACCACTTCCCGCTCCGCTCTGTAAGATGCTAGCTCATAGGCGAGATGCCCTTCATGCAACTTATGGCGAAAGCAGCTGGCTCGGCTGTTTTCAAATGCGGGCATTTGGGGGCAACGAGTTTACACTTGTTAGCCGCTAGCCAAAAGTTGTCTGTTGAAAGCATTCATGTGTCATCATCCGCCCAGACCAGACAAACATCAACCTCACCCCCTCTCGCCCCCCTCCCACCCATCCGGCTTCACATCGCATCAAGACCAGCCTCTGAAGGTCATCGGGGCTGAAGCCAGGCCGCAGGTGGCTCAAAGTCAGATCCTCTCAGGCCAACCCAGCGTCAACAGGCCGTGCGCTCGCGGAAGCACATGAACACTGGAACCCCTGGCTGCAGTACGTGACCAATCAAACTGGTCCGATGGCAACGCACAAGGCGTAACGCTCTCACCGTATTATCACCAGAAGTGGGGATCCCCACCAACCGTGTGGCCTGGAGCAATGGGCCAAAATGACAAGCCTTGCCGCCTTCCTGCAAAGCCAAACCATCCTAAGCAGGAAAACGTGCTGGCGACCTGCAAAATCTGGACAAGAGTCAGTCTGAGGGCCAAAGACCAAAACGGAGTTGGCCAGGTGAGAGTTCGACAAAGCCGCAAAGCCCCCCATAGACCTTGGAAGGCCGCAGCGCGCCTTCCCAAAACCTCCAATCGCGAGTGCCAACCGCCTGAGTCCAGCTTGTGGACTCCAACTGGTCAAATTTCGTCTATGCCCCCTAAGCAGTCCATGGCCAAGCCTGTTAAATCCAATCTTGCCAAACCCTCGCCAAACGCGCGGCTTGCCGCAGTGCAAACACTGCTGCACGCCGAGCCACACGCCCAGGAAGATAACACGGCGATAGTTCTTCACGAACCTGGGCTGAGCAATGGGCCAACGGCAGCCAGTCATAGGCCTGTTTTGCTTCGAGATTGGCCGCTCATGCCTAGCAGAGAGTTTGGAACCCGACAGGCCACTAAAAATTAACTGAAGAAATGCAATTTGAGGATGCACGACATGTACGATTTCCCTGCGCACTTGTCAACCTGTTTTTCCAGGTAGGAGGTTGTGGGGATGTGGTGGGGTTTCAAGATACCAAAGCTTAGACACACTTAGAAACAAGTGAGCGGCTCTTTGCCCGCTTTCCCATCCCGGCGGGTTGGGCCAAACCTATCCAGTCAATCCCTGCGCCCTTGCAAATGTTGAATCGCCTTTTGTTCCTCAGAAAAGAATGCTGTCCAGTGAATGCGGGAATGGCCCTGCCAATTATTCCCTGTTGCTTCACACCCGCGGGTCGCACAAAGCATGGCGCGTCACCAACCAGGTACTTCGTTCAAGCCCCTCCTCTCCGAACAACCTCCACGCTCCCCCTGTTCGGAGACCAGGTCCTGAGCCAAATCCTCCCTCGGCCTTTGGCCCAAGCGTCTCCCGCAGCTTGCTCTCCAACTGCAGCTGCTCCCTCTCCGCCACGTCGCAATACCACTGTGCTCCCGTGTCGCAAAGGGAGAGGACGTCGAAATCCCCGAGCACCGCGCCGTTTTGCCTGGCCCACGGACATGAATACAAATGCGGGGACTTGAGTGGAAGGGAGTCGCCTCCAAACAATGGGCCTTCGTCAATGGTGTTGGTGTTCGGCTTCATACGTGAAAATCGGGTGGGCTCTACACTGCGATGGGGCCGGGTGAAACGTTGCATGCCTCACTGACAGGTTGAAAAGCTACCCACAATTTGTAGAATGTTGCCGGATGACGAACGGATGCGAACGGAAACGATGTCATTCTACTCTATGTAGTAGTGGCAAAAGAAGGCCGCACTTACGGCAAAGCGCATTGCCAAACCGATCCAATCAATCTTTGAGAGGACGTTTGCAGACGGCCAAGGTGCCAAGGTGCTGCGGCCGAAGGCAATACATATGACAGAGGAGAGCCACACATGTCTCAAATGCAAGTTGCACTGCTCGCTCTCGAAGCAGGCAGTTCATCTGTACAGCATGCATTTGCTCGGGTGCTTAGGGAGACTTCCCAGGCCTACACAGCAAACTAGTTGGTGCCATGGCATTCTGGTAGTAAGCCTGCAATCCTTCGCTCAACGCTTGCAACCAGCCCAATTGGCATGGGCCCTGCACCCGCGTCGACCCCAAGAGCTGAAGCCACGCGGAAAAGGTCAAGGCATACACCGCAGCCAAGCAAAGCGCTTGAATAAGACAAATCCGCCCGCACCCCCCACTTGTGGGGCACGGGCGTCTCCCTCCCACCCGAACGCCCAGGTGAAACTGCCCGGCCCGGAGAGGTGGGGCGGCCCCAGCAGCCAAGCCGTGGAAGCCAGCTTCTCGTTCAGCTTCTCCGTGCCCTCTCCGTGCAGCCGGCCTGGGGATGGTTTGCTCTTGAGCTGAAGAGCCGCCATGTTGCTTCAGGTTTCATATTTCTCCACAGCCGACTGGGGGGGGGGGGTGACTACCTAGCCCTAGCTGCCCCCATGGCTAGCCGAACTCCTTAATTCGAGCCAAGGGAAAACTGGGAGCAGCAACGTTCTTCAGCCCACGTCCCACGCCAAGCGTCGCATCAGTTCCGAGAAGCCCCCGAGGCAGTCCATGGAGATCTGGGCTTCCGCCTCTGCGATGGAGACCTGCCCCGAATAGACCTGGCTCAGCACCTCGGAGCGCCAGCCAGTGAACCACATGCCCCGTGGAGTTGAATGCCGCATTTCTTGGCGGACTGCTTTGAAAATGTGTTCCCGCCAGCTGCCAGCCAGCCTGCTGCGGCATCAAAGGACGCACACTCCGTTTGGAGGACAACTGGGCGTCCGTTTTCAGTTCCCCTGAAGGGCCCCAAAACAAAGTAAACTGGCCCTCTGAGCCCCCGCGCCCCAAGCCACTCCGGCTCTGCCTGGCTGGCCGCGAAGGCCACCACCAGCACCTCCTGAGCTAAACCCATGGAACCCATGGAACCCCCCGTCTGTTGCTACCTGCGCGAAAGCAAGAGAGGCGACACCCGGCAGGCCCGCTTCCCGTGACTTGCGCTCCTGGTGTGTGAGGGTGGCCGGGCAGGGCGCCAGGCCTCGTGAGGCCAGGGTGAGGCGGAACAGGGAAGTGATGCTGTCGCCTCTTTTCAGGGAAGGTTAGCTTGTCAGTTTCTCTTGAAATTGGGAAGAAGAAATCCACGTAACAAGGTGACTTACAGGTGGGGCCGAGAGCATGATCCTGTCGTGCCGTTGTCCCTTGAACAATTTCAGGATGTCGCCGCATGGCGTTGAACAATTTCAGGATGTCGCCGCATGGCATTGACCATCTTGGCTTGATGCATTTCAATCCTTGTTAGAGCATGCATTGCAAAACCGAAAGAAGGTGCCAAAACTGAGCCCACGCTCTGAAACTCCTCGCCCTACAGTGTTGTCCACTCCAGCTGAGCCATGCTGACTCAGCCTTGGCAAAGCCCTTGAAAACGCTTGGCAGGGCTCACTCTCAAGAGGAACTTGGCAGCCGAAAAGCCAAGGATTGAAGCTCGCCCCACCGAGGCTCCGTGCCTCGGCGGCGCTTCAGCTGCGAGGCGGGCTGCAGCTTGGCATACAGCCTCCCAATGGAAGAAGTTGCGACCCCAGCGAGGAAAGAAACGAAACAGCTGGCCAAGCGGTTGTGCCCAGCTGCATAGCCGGAAGGCCTGCAAAGATACAAACACTGCATGTGCAACATCAGTGCCTTCCGCCAAGCCCCTCGAGCGATGCAATGCGCGCGCCTGCCCCATGGCAGCATCCATCCCACAGAGGCCTAGGAGGTACATTGCCACCATCACATCGGTCGCACGAAATCCCCGGCGCTTCTTAAAAGAACGTGAAAAACGAAAGTGTGCCAACATGCATTTATAGGGCGCTTGCGGTATACGATAGGAGGGTCTACCGTGACGTGTGTGTGTGTGTGTGTGTTGGTGTGTGTTGTTGTTGTTGTTGTTGTTGTTGTTGTTGTTGTTTGTTTGTTTGTTTGTTTGTTTGTTTGTTTGTTTGTTTGTTTGTTTGTTTGTTTGTTTGTTTGTTTGTTTGTTTGTTTGTTTGTTTGTTTGTTTGTTTGTTTTGTTTGTTTGTTTGTTTGTTTGTTTGTTTGTTTGTTTGTTTGTTTGTTTGTTTGTTTGTTTGTTTGTTTGTTTGTTTGTTTGTTTGTTTGTTTGTTTGTTTGTTTGTTTGTTTGTTTGTTTGTTTGTTTGTTTGTATGTTTGTTTGTTTGTTTGTTTGTTTGTTTGTTTGTTTGTTTGTTTTTTTGTTTGTTTGTTTGTTTGTTTGTTTGTTTGTTTGTTTGTTTGTTTGTTTGTTTGTTTGTTTGTTTGTTTGTTTGTTTGTTTGTTTGTTTGTTTGTTTGTTTGTTTGTTTGTTTGTTTGTTTGTTTGTTTGTTTGTTTGTTTGTTTTGTTTGTTTTTTTGTTTGTTTGTTTGTTTGTTTGTTTGTTTGTTTGTTTGTTTGTTTGTTTGTTTGTTTGTTTGTTTGTGTGTGTTTGTTTGTTTGTTTGTTTGTTTGTTTGTGTGTGTGTGTTTGTTTGTTTGTTTGTTTGTTTGTTTGTTTGTTTGTTTGTTTGTTTGTTTGTTTGTTGGTTTGTTTGTTTGTTTGTTTGTTTGTTTGTTTGTTTGTTTGTTGGTTTGTTGGTTTGTGTGTTTGTTTGTTGGTTTGTTTGTTTGTTTGTTTGTTTGTTTGTTTGTTTGTTTGTTTGTTTGTTTGTTTGTTTGTTTGTTTGTTTGTTTGTTTGTTTGTTAGTTTGTTTGTTTGTTTGTTTGTTTGTTTGTTTGTTTGTTTGTTTGTTTGTTTGTTTGTTTGTTTGTTTGTTTGTTTGTTTGTTTGTTTGTTTGTTTGTTTGTTTGTTTGTTTGTTTGTTTTTTGTTTGTTTGTTTGTTTGTTTGTTTGTTTGTTTGTTTGTTTGTTTGTTTGTTTGTTTGTTTGTTTGTTTGTTTGTTTGTTTGTTTGTTTGTTTGTTTGTTTGTTTGTTGTTTTGTTTGTTGTTTTGTTTGTTTGTTTGTTTGTTTGTTTGTTTGTTTGTTTGTTTGTTTGTTTGTTTGTTTGTTTGTTTGTTTGTTTGTTTGTT
>CAUJNA010003592.1:100000-112896 GCA_963377175.1 Effrenium voratum | reverse complement strand
CGTGGCGCTAGCGTCGACGTGCGGTGTTGGCGTGCGCGTGCGCGTGCGCGTGCGCGTGCGCGTGCGCGTGCGCGTGCGCGTGTGCGTGCGTGTGCGTGTGCGTGTGCGTGTGCGTGTGCGTGCGTGCGTGCGTGCGTGCGTGCGTGCGTGCGCGCGCGTGCGCGTGCGTGTGCGCGTGCGTGTGCGTGTGCGCGTGCGCGTGCGCGTGGCGTGTGCGTGTGCGTGTGCGTGTGCGTGTGCGTGTGCGTGTGCGTGTGCGTGTGCGTGTGCGTGTGCGTGTGCGTGTGCGTGTGCGTGTGCGTGTGCGTGTGCGTGTGCGTGTGCGTGGGCGTGGGCGTGGGCGTGGGCGTGGGCGTGGGCGTGGGCGTGGGCGTGGGCGTGGGCGTGGGCGTGGGCGTGGGCGTGGGCGTGTGTGGGTGGGCGTGTGTGGGTGTGTGTGTGTGTGTGTGTGTGTGTGTGTGTGTGTGCGCGCGCGCGCCGCGCGCGCGCGCCACACAACTGTGGGACATCTCTCCTAGCCGTTGGTGTCTTGAGGCTCCCTTCCCAAAAAAAAGAAAACACGCTGTCGCCAAAATAATAAGCTCAGGCGATATCCCCAACAGCACCACACCCTCCCAGCACCCTCACGGAACCTTCGTGGAACCCTCCTCGGAACCGCGTCCCAAAACCCTGGCGCACTCTCACAGAATTCTCGTGGAACCCTCGCGGAACCCTGCGGAACCTTACCTCAGAGCCGCCCAAATCCTTCATGGAACCCTGGAGAAACCCTCGGGAACCGTATGTCAGGGCCGCTCCGGACCACCCCGGAGCCTATCTGGGCTGAGACCCCAAAGCTTCAGCTGCTGGGGAAAAACAAGCCTTTTCAAGTTGCCTCCCCGCCCCTCCGCTCCAAGGCGCCACTGGTGGCGGCGGCACCTTGGCTGCCTGGGCTGCGTCCAAGCCCAGCACGCGCACGGACCGCCCGGCCGCACCCAGGTCAGCAAGCGCCGCCTGGCCCGGTCGCCCCGAAGCCACAAGGAGAACGGCGAATTTCCACTTCAGCTTGCCGATGGGTGGTGTGGGTTGGTGGTTGCAAGGTGCGAGTTCCTGAGTTACTCCAAGACTCCACCGATTGAGCGTGCATGGTCCAATGGTAGGGGCTCTCTTCACTTTGGAATATGGGCATTCTTCCTCGTGGAGTCTTGTCAGAGACAACGGTATTCTCTGTGTCCTTCATTTGGCCCAAACAAGTGCATCCGCATTTGGCAACGGCTTCCGGGGGGCGGGTTGTCATAGCAAGGCAGGAATGGCACACTACGCTCACTCACTCCTGGCCTCGGACAGCGGGTTGGCCTCCACCAGCAGCCGCTCCACAAGTGGAAGCCTCCAGCTCAGGGCAGCTGCTTTCTAAACGGATCCGCACAAGGCCACAGAGTTGTCAGGACGGCCGTTTGAGGGAGCAAGGGGTGCTTGGTGCACACCCACCTCAGTCAAAAACATCAAGAGTTCTGGACACGGGAAGCATGCAGCAACCAGCGGCCCTTGACGAATTCCCGGCGCTCTTGGGCATTGTGCTGATGAGTGTCAGCTAGCTCGCCCCTGGATTCACCTTCGTGGCTGCTTTTATTGTTTTGAGCACTTCACAACTAGTTCCGTTTGCTTGCGAACAACCAGGCCAACTCCATGGCACCCCTTCCCTCCTAACAACTCACAAGCGCCGGCATTTTTCTGGCTCTCGCCCTACAGGTACAGGCTCAGGTTGCCCAAGGGCATCCGCAAGGCGAAGGACGCGGTATCCCCCGCGCCGTAAAAGACCATGAGGTCGGTGGGCGCTGCTCCCATGGCGGGCAGGTGGCCGGCGAGGAGTTGCAACTGCACGGGGAAGGCCACTAACGTGGTGAAGACGGAGATGATGGCGTCCAGCGGTAGCGGCCGCTCTGACACCTGGGAGTTTTTGGCATACAAATGAGTTCGGACAATGGACTGGGACAAATGTTTCGTGACCCATAGCATGTGGCACGAGTAGGCAATGCTGACTGTTGAAGGAGCGGCTTGGCACCCACCAAAATCCCCCTTAATCAAAACAGTCCCCATTTTCCAGAAGAACCAAAAAGGCAAAGGAAAAAGCACACATTTGAATTACAAAACCTATTGCCAATGCTTCTGCCAATGCAGTTTTAAGGGTTGCTGTTCCCAAAATTCTGGAAAAGAACACAAACTCGTAAAGGGTCAGTCCCCGAATAATACAACCCCCCCCCTTGATCGTCCTGGCGCTCTTCCTTGTCGACCTTTGGGGGGGACATTCATCAGTAAACATTGAACTACCGCCAAGGTTTGCACGTGTTTGACTCTGAAGACCGGGCCCCTGTTGTGGCCCCTCCACCACGAGCCTTCAGGATGCTGAAGGGGGGCTGGCCCTCAAAAGCGTACAAGTAGCTTTCATAGACGAAGGGCAGCTCGCCCTGCTGAGTCGTCCGAACAAAATAAACGAACCCATTTTTTGAGAGGAACGTGTTTTGCGCTGCAGACAAGGCAAAATGAAAAATGCACCGCCCCCAGCACAGCCCAGTCCGTTTGGTGCATGGGCCCGTGCTGGGTGTGGAGAATCGAGAGGTAGAAGGGGGCCGTCAGGTTGAGGCCAGCAATGGAGTGGCTGATGAGGACTGCGCTCACTCCGCCGTGTGGCGACCTTCAGGTTCCCTTTGGATTTCCTCTGAAACTACCCGTAAAAGGGAGCTAAAGCAAACAAACTTTTCCAGTTGCTAGTGGGTCTTGGGGCGTTTGCCCTGAGCAGTGAGAGTTGTCACGCTTGTTGAGTTGGATCCATTGCCGGTGCTTTGCATCCATTCCCATCATGGCCATCTAGCGCCAGCCAAGGGGACACATGTTGTCTGATTGGCCGCCGGGCCGCCTGTAGCCCTCCTTTCTCATCCTCTGGCGCCAGGTGCGCATCGCGGCGGTGGACGTGTTGTACACCACAGCCCCCGCCACCGCCGCCTGCGCGTCCAGGTCCAAAACCACGTGCGGGTTCACGTCCTGCACTGCGAAGAGCCGCTGGTTGGCCTGGACTCGAGCAAGCCTGCTTCAAGGTGACCCTCATGCGAACTTGCTTGTGGGAGGTGCGCAGGGCAAATGAACCCCCATTCAATTTGGGGGGAGGAAAGCCAATGACCACCGCATGGCCCAGCAAGAGAGCAAGGGCCCTTGTGACCAGCACCCATGCAATCCTGCTACGTTCTCGCATTGGAGCTGCCTTCAACGGATGGCATACAGGCAAGAAGCCCCCCTCCCACATACTTGCATTGAAGCTGTCCGAGGATGCTTCCATGATCGTTTTCCAGCGCATCAAGCAACCAAAATCAGAAGCAAGCCCAAGTTTTCAGGGCCGCACTGAAGCGCCGAGCTGCCCCTTCCGCGTGCAGGAAAGGCGACCAGTTCTTTTCGTAGCCGCCCAAGGGCCTGCCACGGATCTCCGCCGGCAAGCCTGCTTGCTCCGAGGGAGTGCGCAGGACCGAGGTCCATCGAGGCACCAGGTCCTCTGTGAGCTCCGACAGATACATCCGGCCCTCGGTGACATGAGCACTTCAAACTCGCCTAAGCCGGGAACCCCTGCATAAGTTCAAAGACAATCCTCTTCAATGGGCCTTCCACATCTCTGAGCAGAAGTAAAGGAAGAGGAAGGCAGGGGGGCCTATAAGCTGCATACCTTTGAGGCTCCACTGGCAAAGGCTGACAGCCCCCTGCCTTGGTCGCGGGGCAGCTTTGGTCCAGCGACTGCTGCGGCGCGCGGGCGTTGAAGAACATCAGCACCTCCGTGCACGGCCAAGCGTCCGCTGAGACACTCTAGACACTGGAACAATGCCCTGCGTTGGAATGGGGTGCACAGCTGGTTTGAGAATAAGTTTTGCCCATGACACACGTTCCTTCGTCAGGGATTCGCAGTTCGGCAGCATCCATCGAAAGGGGGGCAGCGGCGACAGACCGTGCCCATCCCACTGCATCTGGATGATGAAAATTCGGAACAACAAAAATCCAAACCAACATAGGGTGACTGGTGAAGCATTGGCGGCATCGCGCCTTGCCCTGGTCTATGAAGAGCCTGGGGTCCTCGGGCCCAAAGGCAAAGCCACGAGGATCATCCTGGCCTCATTGAGGGAAAGAAGTGCAAGCAGCCTGAAACTTGTGAAGCATAATCACACATAATACTAAGAAAGTCAATTGCAAAGTGGAGCAGGGCGTCCACTCAAACACCAACATGACCTGACGCCGGCGAGTCGCACTGGAACTTCTCTTGCAGCAAATCCCCCACGGTCACGACCTCCACCGGCCGTGTCATCCGCATCTCCGCGTCTAGCACCGCTAGCACCTGGGGCACATGGCATCGGCAAGTAAGGACAAGGCATTCTCATAAGAAACGACTGAGCTGCACCAGTGCTGGTAAGCAAAATACCATCGCACATGCAAACACATATATAAATACGTATGTATGCATGCATAGATATATATATATATGTATATATATATATATATATATCATAGGTGTATATAGCATAAGTTTAAGCTTACACATGTCATTGTGTAAATGCACACTGTGGATTGAGACCCTCTTGCGGACAAAGATGGGAAACTGTCGCAAACTGCTCGCGAGCATGTCGGTGGCTATGTCAAAACTGGGCACGGTTCCCACTGCACTGCAGACATTTGAACAACAAATAAAGTTGTAGCGACCCCGACCCTGCAATGCAGAATCCTCAAGATGCAACATCTGTGGTAGGCCTGGGTGGCCTGCCCCACCATGCTCCAGGCAGAATGAGGAATCCAACCTCACCCTGCTTAAAAGAAGAGCTTGGCAGAGAAACAGGCACAATCGATGCTG
Source organism: Effrenium voratum (assembly GCA_963377175.1). Lineage (NCBI taxonomy): Eukaryota > Dinophyceae > Suessiales > Symbiodiniaceae > Effrenium > Effrenium voratum. The sequence goes on along the minus strand of CAUJNA010003592.1, from coordinate 108,041 downwards.
AAGGCATCCAGCACCACACACACACACACACACACACACACGAAGCCAGCCCGAGGGGCAATGGGAACATGCGAGAAAGTCTATCACTTGGACCAAACCAATGTAGTCTGTAGCCTTCATCGGTCATGCTTCGATGCTCAAGCAAACTGAACTGATTGAGTAGCCTAATGTGCCCAATGATAGGGAAATGCCCGAGCCAGCAATGCGTTCGGCTACACATGCACAGAAAGCGGTCAAAACTGGGGGGTCTTCCCTCTTTGCACAACGGGGGAGAAAAAAAAGAGGAACAAGAAACAACTCCTAACCGTCCTAACCAGTTGCTTCAAGCCTTACCCCCCGCTCAATCCTCTCGCCCTTTGTGAATGGGCACGACGACGCTGGAGCCCCCTGCCAGCATGCACCAAAAGCTCACGGACCTTGCGAGCTCCATGTGCCGGAAGGCCGCCAACCATACCTCGTCATCGCCCCTCTTCCAAGCCTTCGGATGGGAAGGCTTGAGTCTGAGGCGTCTGGCCGAGAAAGTTCCAAACATCAAGACGATCTCCACCGAAAACGGGTCAAAGCAAACACCTGACACCTCCATCTTTACCTTCCGCCTCGGGCATGGGCACCACCGAGGGGTTGAAGAGGTTCAGCTCCAGCTTGTCTTGGCTGAAGCGCATCAGCTCGCCCTGCCGCAGCTCCAGCAAGACCTGGCCCACCTCGGGTCGAATCGTCGAATCAACTCCCCAAGCTTGGGGAAATTGCGGCCAGGTGCCAACCCCAATGCAGCTCAGGGTGACCTTTTTGCTAGGGCGGCAAGCGACAATTATGCTGCCTAGGGCTGAGTTGAAAGTTCCACATGATGAGCCAAAACCGAGGCAGCCCGTCCCAGCACCACGCCGCAAAACCGCTCTACTGTGCTGTGGTTCTGGGGGGGTCCCCACGAGTCTTCTGCACACCCTGGTGCACAATTGCGCGCTCGCCCATTGTACCTACGCGCGCTTGACCTATGCTGTAGCCAATGAAGCGCCCACCTGCTTGCCTGGGACAACCATGCCCTCATCAACTCCATGCCGAATCTTACCTATCAGGCTCTGCCAAAGCAATATCAAGCTGACGGGCCTTGCCCTGTCAGTGCGAGCGCCCAGTTGTGGCACATGCATCACCTTTAAGCATTTGCCAAAATTGGGTGGCCTTCAGTTTCCCTGTAAACTTCAAAAATCATCAAAAAGGGCCCCACCCCAATTTTTGCCCGACGAACCGATTGGCCCTTGGCCCAAGCTGCCCATGTCTGGTTCTTTTCTTGCGCATCTTCTGCCAGCCGGAGCTGCGATTCCTGGGTGCCGCTGCAACGCGAAGGGGGAGACGGCCCCACCAGCTTCAGCATCTCTTTGGTGGGCTTGAAATGAGCGTGGCAAATCAACCAGTTGAATCCAGGGAGGGGCCCAAAGAATTTCAAGCCGTGCCAAGCAGAAACACGTCTGCTTGTCCAACTCTGCTATCCCGGCTTTGTTATCCCGGCTTTGAAATCCAACTTCCCTCAGGCATCCTTCCACATTGCCTGGGCATGGTTTTATCAGGCTTCAGGCTTCCATGGGCACTGGCTTGCAAATCAAACATCTAGTTTAGCACCGGAGATCCCTCATCAAGGCAATGATACTGTGGCATCATGTGTCATGAACAAACGAACTGAAAGAATGTCCAGCCCAAACAGCCACACCAAGCCTTGAGCAGAACATTCAGGTGCGCGCATGATGATCGAAGCACCACACCCCCCGCCCCATATTTTTCTGCTCACTGCTCACTAGCCTTTCCAAGGCGCTGCCTTCTGCCGCAGCACCTCAGCCCTGTGCACGGCCACTTGCACGCGGCTGGCATTCCGCAGCCCCTCGCGGGGGTCGCAGTTGCTGGCCCAGCTGTACGGCTGGACCACAGGCACCTTAGGGAATGGATGCTGCTGGTGGTCGTGCTGGTGGTGCTGGTGGTGGTGGTCAAGATTGCGCACTGGCAATAAGAACAATACCATAAATATGTTACAAAAAACTACAACGACAATTAAAATGCAAGTGCTAACGATGGTAATAATTAATGATTCATGATAGCAATAATCATCATAATCATATTGTGCCGGACTAGGAAATAGAATATGTTTTCAACTTGTAGTTGGTGAATGCTTTTTAAATCAGGGAGGCATTCTAACTGCAAGAAGACCAATGAGTAAACGAGTAGATTCTAACTCCAACGAAATGTGATCCATATTCTGACTGCAACGAAATGTAACCCCTTCCTTGGTTCTTGGTGGTGGTGGTGGTGGTGGTGGCGGTGGTGGTGGTGGCGGTGGTGGTGGCGGCACGGCGGCGGCGGCGGCGGCGGCGGCGGCGGTGGTGGTGGTGGTGGTTGGACGTATGAGTCCCCATTTGCCCTTGTTTTCTTGGTAGCACGCTAACAAGTCGTTTAGGCCTTACCATATCTCGGTACAATGCGCGAACCTGCGGGCGCACTCAGCTGCGGTTGGAGGTTTTAAGCTACCGCTTTGGTCCAAGGCACCACCGGTGGCCGCTCTTGCACCAGCCGCGGCCCGGGCTCCTCCAGCCCCAGCTTCCTTTGGAAGCCGTTCTGCAGCAGCGAGGCACAGCTCGTTTGGCTCGCTGCCAAATGAAACGCCAAGGACGGGAGTAAGGTAAGTAAGGTGAAGGCGGCCATGGCTTCGACCTATCTTGGTCTGACAGATCCAAATGGCCTCACGGCACGTGGTATTTCTGAGGGGCCAGCGGGCAACCAGGGAAGGGCCTGCTACCCAACAACCGCCCCTAGTTTGAATCAATAGTGATGGGACAGTCATGGACAGTGAAAAAACAAGCATGCATGCAAAACGACCGGACAAGGCTAAAAGGCCCTTCTTAGTCGAGCTTCTAAAGAAGTTCATACATCCTGAAGGGGTTGATAGCGAATGTAATGTTGATTCAATCCAGCCAATCAATAGTGGTCTCACAAGCACTTGTATGGCACATGTCAGGAGATTGCTCAGGACCCGTCGTCTCACACGCCGGCCCGCCTGCTGAGCCCTGCTGGCAAGTCCTGGGAATACCCTACATGTGCCAAGTAGAAACGGCCTAGAGCGGATGTTTGCTAGAAACCATTCAAACCGTTCGACTGAGTTTCCCCTCTGCAACAAATGATGTTTGGAGTACCATATGAATCCCCCCCCCGGAACTGGGCAAAGTACTTCTTGGAGTAACCCGACCCCAAAGGGGATAGGATATGCCTCAAGCCCGGGCTGTGCAACTGTGTGACTCACTACAAAGTGTTTGACCGTGGCCAGCCCCTTGCAACTGTGCGCAAAGGGGATTGAACACAGTGCAAATGCTTGGCACTTTCAATTCTTAGCTGGGCAAAACACCACTACCCTGGTACGAGGCCATTCGGGTCAAATGCGAGGCTACTTAGTTACTGTTACTTTTGCAGTCCAGTGGAAAACGTCCTATCACTTTTTGCTGGCAGGAACGCTCAGTCGCCAACGCTCAGTCAAAGCAATCTCCTGCAAACGGTTGTTGTAGAGGTAAAGCCACCGCAGCTCTCGCCTGCAAGCGGCTTTAGGACCTTTTCCCCCTGAAGCCAGCCTGTCTGAAACAACCATGCGAATCTGGCCACTGGCCGCCCGGCAAACCATGTGGAAAGGGAAACACGAACACTCACCATCACAAAACCAAAAAAAACCGTTCTCAAGGATTCACTCCTTTTTGCCGAATTCAAGCGAGGTGGTTCGTGACAAACCCAACCGAACCAAACCGATACCGAACAGAATCGCTAGTAAACCGTTTCTGTGTGGCACCGAGCCGAACCGAATTGAAACAGCCATGATCATGAACATGCGCTGCTTGCATCATGAACTGGAGCTTAACAACTTGCATCAACGTGGAACAACATCTCAAATGAGGAAGTTGCTGTGCCCCTGGCTACGCCCCTTCCAACAGCCGGCCCCCGGCTCAAGCAAATTCATGCCGGAGCAAGTCACCAGCAACTCTCCAAGTCATCTTGGGAAATTGTTTCAACCTGTTCGGGTCACGCCACCCTCTCGAGGTTAGCCAGGCTGCAGCTCCGAGACCGAGGCAGGCAAGGACCGAAGGTTGTTGTCATGCAGCGACAAGTACTGCAGCTGCCTACGGAAGCCATGTGCCGACATGTGGTCTATCAACCCCATACGCCTGGGAACGGAGACGGAACTAAACACACTTCGAGCCAGGCCGTGGCTGTCCTAGCTGTCTTCTCCAAAGCTTGCGTTGCTCACCCCCGCTCCCCCCTTCCAAAACATAGCCTCCCGCCGGTGCCGGCTGTTGTTCCAGCTGGGGACCCCCAAACTGCAACAGAATTCCAGGGAAGGCACATGGTCCCAGCCCTGTTCTTTCCAACTTACGGCTTGAGCCAGGCCGCTGCAAGGCACCAAGTCCCGCAGGCAGCCGCTCCAGGCGATTGCCCTGAAGTGACATCTCCACAACCCGTGGCAGCTCGCAAATGCTATCCTCGGTCAAAACGCGAAGCGGCGACCTTGCGCCCAAAGGACAGTCAATCTTCTAGCAGGGCAACCACAGAGCCACACACACACATCACATCAAAAATACTTCCACCCAGAACCTTCGCCCATTGCTTCTGCACTGCGGTCTGGTACTTGAGCCATTGAGCCCGGCTGGAGCCATGTGCCATGGGGGCGAAGAGCGCCTTTTTTGGATATCCACTTTTGTGTGAAGAAACTAGAATCAAAAAAAACAACAAGGCAATCCCGCGCCAACTTCCTTGGCCAAATGTGTGCGCCCAACCAAGCAAAGATCAAGCAAAACCCCTAACGCAAAGCCATCAAGAATGGCAAGGTTCTTTCAGCCTTAAAAAAAGAAGCTTGCGCACTAGTTGCCTAGCTCACTGTGCAGTGATTCCGGCTCTGGAAAGCGCTGTTCAGAAGCATTCTGCAAGGTTTGTACATGGATCGATCCCGCTTCACAGAATGAGCAAAAAATGCCGACGAACTGAAATGAAATCGTTGGCAAATGTTTGCTGCAATATGGTTCGTGGTCGCAGTTCTCATGGTAGCCCTTACGTTGTGCAGCCCCTGTTTGCAACCTATCAGGCGCACCGGCCAGACCCACCTTCAAAAGGGAATTGAAGATCTCATTTTTTTGTTCCCCCTCGGCTTGCTGTCCTCGCTGAGGCCAAGCTACAGGGATGGACTCCAGCTGGTTGGCATACGCCCGGATGTTCGCCATATCCAAGCACCCGCCTCGCAAGCTGAAGGCCAACGTATGCACATATACGGATTGCTTGACAGGACGCACATGTCCACACGTACTTGTGATTGCGGTGATCGGCACATACCTGCTGCCAATCCTTCCGAGAAAAACTACATTGATCTTGCACATGCCCATATGTCCAGGATGAGCTTGCCCAATGCAGCATCACTTGTATTTAGCTTGTGGGTTAGCCCTGCGCTGCATTGACGTATGCCCAAGCCTAGGGCGTTCGGCAGCTGCTTCAACAGGTTGCCAGAAACCTTGGCTATTGACTACAGCAAAACAAGCTATCAACACCCAAACTGACAACGGAAATGTTCTTTGATCTCTCTTGCAAATGAACCCTGAGGACAGCTCCTTGAGCCCATTCAAGCGCGGAGGGAGCTGCGGCAGTTCACCCAACCGGTTGCCATCGATGTAAAAGTCCCACAGCTGCTCCAGCTTGCCTCAAGGCTGCGCATTTCATCGTTTAACCTCTGAGAGCCAAACGCGCGCAACTCAATTTTTACCTCGCGGGATTGCCAATGACAATGCCCACGGCAAGCTTGGCTTCCCATCTCTGCATGCAGCCATGGGACACAGCTGTGAGGGGAGTCTGCGGATTGGACAGCAGCTGACAACGAACCTTGGCTGCACGAGCACAAAGCAGGGAGACGACAAACTCAGTTGACCTGGATAGAACTTTTAGGACCTCAATGGAAAATGGACCAAAATTGGAAAACTAAAAGCTCAAAAGGTTGGCTTTGAACATGACTGTGACGAGCGCTGCTCCTGCGTGTCCCTGCGCTTCCCACCCTTCCCCACCCTCGAAGTTGGTTCCGAGGCACCCTTCGACCTTGGACCTTCAAGGGCTTGAAGGGCTCTTCAAGGGCTTCAAGCCCGGGGGGAGGACAAAGGTCCGAAGGTTGAAGCCCTTGAAGGGCTTTGAAGCCGAAGGTTGAAGGGCCTTGAAGGTGAAGGTCGAAGCCCTTGAAGAAGGGTGCTTCGAAGGCTTCGAAGGGGGCTTCGAAGGGGAGGCTTCGAAGGCTTCGAAGGGAGGCTTCGAAGGCTTTGAAGGCTTTCAAGGGGCTTTGAAGAGGCTGCAAAGGCGGCTTCAAGCCCTGACCTTCAAGGGCTTCGAGGGGAGCTTCGACGGGGGACTTTCAGGTGGCTGCCCTGAAGGCGCAAACGGGTTGTCCCTCCCTGTCCTTGCTCGGTTGTCTCCAGAAACACTACACGTCCATTTCGAGCGTCGAGGAAGCACAGCTGCGACGCAACTGAGAGCGCGCGGCTCCGCCATTGCACTCGTGCGGCCTGCAGACGGGCATAGACTTGGATGAGTTCTGGAAGGACCCGCTTGACTAGAAAAACCAAAGGCGTGCCATGCGGGTTCGTGCCCATACCTGCCACCGCCAAGCCAGCAAGGGTAAGAAGGCGAGCAGCGCGAGCGAAGTGATGCAAGCGCTCGCTGACAGAGGTGCCCGCCAGGATCTCTTTCACCTCTGCATCGCGGAGGAACAAGGAGGAATCGACCCAAGCCGAGCGCTTCCGCCGAACAATGGCCGAGCAAAGCCGCAGCAAGGTGGCACTCTGGTCCGGAGCCAAATTGGAATAGGATGTCAGCTCTTGCTGAAGCACCTGCCCCAACTGCGCGCGCACCGAAGCGCGACCCACTGCGGCCTGACCAGGGCGAGAGGGCGCGGCCGCATCTTCACGGGGGCGCCCACGGGGAGTCTCGGCACGCACACTCAGGTCCCGAAAGAAGGTGGCAAGAGCAGTCGATCTTGTCCATGTAATTCGACAGCAGCCGGCCGAACTGCAAAGCTCGCAAGGAAACCTCCACCGACCAAGCTTCTGGGGATCTTTGCAAAAAGCTTGCTCGGCCATGTGAACCGCAAGGCTGTGGCGGAGAAACTTGGAGTGGCCTTCGAATGGTACTTGGCGGAGGTCATGTCCACGAGATGGGCTTCCTTGTGCCGCGCGGTGTGTTCATTGTAGATGCGGAAGAACTCGCGGGCTGCGTCCTGCGACAACTTGTACACGCGGAAGCGGTAGCCTTTGAACTCTTCAAACAAAGCCAGGCTGGCAGCGTGCACGGGATCGTGCGCACGCCAGCATGCTGGAACTTCTGCTGCAACAAATGCTCCACCCCACGGCGAGCAGCTGTCAAGGCTGCTGCGGCGTCCTCCCCCTCCTGAGCACGCTTGAAAGTCGGACGAGCGTAGAAGAGACCCAAGCGGCCGCGTACTCCTAGAGGATCACTCAACACGTACAGGTCAGCAACGTCCTCCACACGCAAAGCGCCTGCCGCGAGGAAAAAGGGGCACTGAACCGTGAAGGTGCGGCGTTGACCTGAAAGCGCAACGGCCAAGGCGCGCTCCCAAAAGCTCTACAAGCCCCCCATATTTACTTTTATCAAGGACTACTAGAAAAACTCGAACGCCTGAACCCTAATCCTTTAGGGCTCAAGTTTTTCGAACCCCTGAACCCTAATCCTTTGGGGTTTCAAGGACTACTAGAAAAACTCGAACCCCTGAACCCTAATCCTTTGGGGTTCAAGTTTTTCTAGTAGCTGATGCCAGCCAACTGTTTATGGCCCCTTCATCCCTCGTGCGGACCTTGCCTCAGGTTCTTGCCGACTTTTGCCTGCAACGCTTGTTCTTAGGGGGTGCATGAGAAGGAAGGGGCCAAGGATGCTTCCACCACCCAGCCAGCCACCCACCCAACTGCTGGCCCACCCACCCACCCACCCACCCACCCAAACAACCAACCAACCAACCAAGCACCCGTAAGAACAAGAA
>CAUJNA010003592.1:0-95000 GCA_963377175.1 Effrenium voratum | reverse complement strand
ACCAGATGCACATAAGAAGAAGCACAATAAGATGCACAGAGAGATGCACATTAGAGATTGCACATAGAGATGCACAAGAGATGCACATAAAGATGCACATACAGATGCCACATACAATGCACATACAAGAATACACATACAGATACACATAATAACATACATAACCACATAACATTACAATACAGACAAGAACAAAACAATTACATTACATAACATAACATAACATAACATTACATTTACATTACATTACATCATACATACATTACATACAAACATACATACATACATACAACATTCCATACATACATAACATACATTACATACTACAAACATACATACATTACATTACATTTACATTACATTACATTACATTACATTACAATTACATACATTACATACATACATACACACACACACATACACACATACACACATACCACATACACACATACACACATACACCCACATACACACAATACAACATACACACATTACACACATACACACATACACACATACACACATAACACACATAACATCACATAACATCACAATAACATCACATAACATCACATAACATCACATCACATCACATCACATCACATCACATCACATCACATCACTCTCACATCACATCACAATGACATACATCACAAGAACATGACATGACATCACATTACATTACATTACAAGTACAAAGTAACCGTAAATACATTACATTACATTACATTACATTACATTACATTACATTACATTGCATTACATTGCCATACGGAAATACATGCATACATTTACAGTGCATTACATTGCAATTACATTTGCATTTACATTGCATTACATTACATTACATTACATTACATTAGCATTACATTACATTACATACATACATTACATACATACATACATAATAATACGTTAAACATAACATACATACATACATACATACATACATACATACATACATACATACATACATACATACATAAAACCATACAATACATACATACATACATAAAAATATAACATGCATAGCCGGCAGTTTGTTGCTTCTCTGCTCTTTACTGCCATTTGCTCAATGTTTTTCCAATGTTTTTTTTCTTCTGTGTGTGTTGTGTTTGTGTTGTTTTGTTTTGTGTTGTGTTTTTGTTTTTGTTGTGTTATGGTGTTGTGTGGTGGGTCAAGCCCTGCTCCTCGAACATCCGATGATGACATTCATCCTCCGTGGCTGAAATTCGCCCTGCGCTACTCTGATTGTTGGCCAAGCTGCTGTTATTTTTTTTTTTTTTTTTTTTTTGTTTTTTTTTTTTTTTTTTTTTTTTTTTTTTTTTTTTTTTTTTTTTTTTTTTTTTTTTTTTTTTTTTTTTTTTTTTTTTTTTTTTTTTTTTTTTTTTTTTTTTTTTTTTTTTTTTTTTTTTTTTTTTTTTTTTTTTTTTTTTTTTTTTTTTTTTTTTTTATTTTTTTTTTTTTTTTTTTTTTTTTTTTTTTTTTTTTTTTTTTTTTTTTTTATTATTTTTTTTTTTTTTTTTACTTTTTTTTTTTTTTTTTTTTTTTTTTTTTTTTTTTTTTTTTTTTTTTTTTTTTTTTTTTTTTTTTTTTTTTTTTTTTTTTTTTTTTTTTTTTTTTTTTTGTTTTTTTTTTTTTTTTTTTTTTTTTTTTTTTTTTTTTTTTTTTTTTTTTTTTTTTTTTTTTTTTTTTTTTTTTTTTTTTTTTTTTTTTTTTTTTTTTTTTTTTTTTTTTTTTTTTTTTTTTTTTTTTTTTTTTTTTTTTTTTTTTTTTTTTTTTTTTTTTTTTTTTGTTTTTTTTTTTTTTTTGGCTTCAGGTTGGTCAGACTCACAAATTTTCCCTTCTGGAAAGCTCTTGCCAGGCTTGCGGGACACCACCACCAACCTCTGAGCATCGGTGTGCGACTTGCCCACTTGAGACTTGCTGAACTGGCTTGCATCCAGAGCCAACAGCAAGCACATTCGCCCTTTCAACCGACCATGTGCCCAAACACTGAAGCAAGCTCGCGCCTGCTGAGGCACTTGAGGGAGCCATTCATCTTCGGCAGCTGCGTCAAGGGGTGGCCCGTGAAGTCCAGACATCGCAGGCCTGCGGTTTGCGTTTTGCCTTCTTGCCGTTCATTTGGGCCACCTCTCGAAACGTGTCTCTTTGAAACGTGCACTTGAGCAAGCACTAGTCCTCCCGACGCAAGAGCTCAGCCTGGCTTGGCCCATCCGGCCTGTGATCGCCAAGATGCAGCTTGGCACAGCATGATGCGGAATCATCTCCGCTCCTGTCTTGATCTCGCAGGCCCGCCAGAACCTTGCGGGGCCACAAAGCAGGCTGGGGCCAGGCTGTTAGGCAAAAACTAGGCTAACCAGACAAACACCGCGGACATGCCACCATCTAATCAGTGTGATCATTCTTGTCCGTGGCCCCCCCATATTTCTGTCAGTTGCCCTTGCACCTGGCTGAAATCTTTCAGCATGCATTTGCACCTACCAACCATTCCTGGCCATATTGTGACAGGTGTCTGCGGGCCCCAGGTTGCAGAATGGGAAAAGCGATTGAAAAGATCGAATTCACAAGCCCGTCAGCATGTGGACAAAATCACGGAGTCCAGCACCGCTTGACTGCCTTCTCGCTACGAATTCGCAATGGGGTTTCAATTTGGTGGCCTAGAGCCCCAATTGGCTTCAAAACCCACGTCCCACCGACCAACGGCAAAGGCGAGCAACTCGTGCGCCAAGTGTGCTCCCAAGTCCTGTCACGTCCCAACGCTTCACCTCCTCACTGCACTGCGACTGCAGCATCCGGAGGCCCGTGGGGCCGCCCGCCAACCTGCGGAAGCAGGAGAAGCAAATTTCATGCCATGGCAATGGCATTCGCCGGCATGCACATGTGCAAGAGCAGCTCCTTGTTCAGCTCCAAGGCAAGTATCTCACTTTGATTTAGGAGGGGGAACTGTCATTTGGGGCCGATTCTAAGATGTGCGCGCATGCCAGCTCTGACAAGTAGAGAGTTAAGTACCACCACCACCAAATATGTTGACCATAGAACGAAACCTTCCCGTCTGCGTCGTGGTGCGGTCGTGTTGGTATCCAGCTAGGCTTCATGAAACACTTGCTTGTGGAACTTGTCGACTTGAGGTTCTTGAGCGTGCACGCTCCAGGTCAATACAAAAAGACACACCCGAAAGAAACTATAAATATGTATATAATCATATATATAATATAATAAACCCAATAGTGTGTTGGGGTGTGAGATATGTACATATATTTGACTCAACACAGCCAACCTGCTTTCCGACAGTGCCAGCTCCCTAACCTGAAGCTCTCGGCCACATACCCTTCCGCCAAGAAAAGAACGCTTCGCACTCTGCGCAACTGAAGGCCTTGCCCTTTGGCTTCCTTTCAGCATGCAAGCTCCATTGGCGCCGGCATAACAAAACAAACCACGTGCATGTGAAGGCATTGCGGAAATGCTTGCCCCGAGCAACAGGTGTAGAACAAGCATGCTGACATCCAGGCACGTTGACCTACGCAGTGACATGAGACTCCCTTCCCAACAATCTGTGGTTTTGGAAGGCCCACTGAGCAAAAGCCATCAACTTGACCGAAGAGCCACAGGTGGTGTGGGGACGTCTGCAAATTGAGCATTTGAGCTAGCGGTTCCTCAAGGCGTGCAAATACTGATACCGTAGCCATGAAAGCCAAGCCGTCTATTCCACGAAGGCTGCTCACAAATGCCACGCAAACAACCTCTCGGTCTACCATCTGGGAGCTCAATCATCCCGAACGCCGTGGCCTATGGAACCATGGAAGTGAAGGTCCTCGAAACAAGTACATTTCACAACCTATGGGGTGTTTGTCAGGCTTTGCACTCACTCAGCAGCGCGCGAGTTTCCCCCTGGCCTGCGCCCATCTCTGCTGATCGAGTTGAGTGTCGCAGCTTTTGCAAACAGCCGCCACCATGGCGGCTACCAGCCCGCTGAGAGAGAGGAAAGTGCGCCTTTCCTGTGTCCAAAGTATGAATGGAGAGCAAGCACTGACAGTGAGCACCAAAGGACTGCGACTGCCTACACAAAGCCCAGCCAGGGTGAAAGTAATGTAGCTTCACGTGCTTCGTCTTGAGGGGTCTGGCATGTTCGGAGATCTTCTTTCATACCGCTCTCAGGAGAACGATCCTGCTGTGCTGCCATTTGCCGCTTCGATCCCATGGACAACTCCATGACTTGGCCGACACTCGCGCCCAGGTCTGTGAAGGAGATCCTCTAAGCTGAGCATGAAGGTGGCAGAAGCGGGACAACTTGCCATGCTGCGCCTCGAGCAGGACTGCAGCGCTCCACGTTTTCCGCTTCAGCTAGGCATGGCCCACCTGCGGCAAGGCAAGAGTGGCGGAATGAGTCGTAAGTCAAAACTCACGCGTGGCCAACACCTGGAGCCAGGCAACCGAGCAGGCCCTGTTTGGAGTTCAGTTCAAGTGTGGCAATAGCCCCTGCTTGAATGAATATTGGGTTCAGTGCGAAGTCCGACTTGCGCCTGTGGCTGCTTAGGCATCACTAACCTGACTCATCGGTGGAGTCACTGAAATACTCGAAAGCTGGCCCGATCTCCTCCTCAGCACGCAAGGATCGCCTGTTGACACGTCACAAAGCAAGAAAAGTGATGCCGTCATGCCAGAGACGTCAACATTCGACCCCGACCCCAGAAACAATCAGAGGCGGTTGACACAGAAGCTGGCACCATCGCATCCAAGAATTTTCTTTGGCATGGCAGGGATGTCCCTTCTGGAAGCCCTTTGTGGGTTCCCAAGTTTCTTCTTTTTGAAGGAGCTTCCAAGGCTGCCACAAAGTGCTGTTCGACCTCCAGGCTGGCCCCCCAACGGCACCTTCTAGCCCCCTCGAGAGCTTCATTCACAGGTGCCGGCACTTGCATGTCATGGCTTAATTCAACAGGTCCCTTTCTATTCCAGGAGGGCGTCCTAAGGTTCCAAGGGGCACCCTCCCACCTATGGGAAAACGTTTTCAAAATATCAAGAAAGAACCGACGTCATGAAGACTGGCATCTCTGAGGCACTTTCGGGACCTGGAAGCTTCCCCACTGATAGCCAAAGATTCACCAAGAGCTGCAAAAGCAAATGCAAAACCCTGTTTTGTGAGGTGACCCCTCTCTCTCTCTCTCTCTCTCTCTCTCTCTCTCTTGTTTGCCTTGAACTGCAGAAGCCCGCGGGTAACCCACAAAGTCACAAAGCGGACCCCAGGGCGGTCCAGCACATCCGGCGCCGTCATGGCCCGGCGCTTCCGCTCGAAGGCCAGGAGACAGGCGCGGCGCACCACGGCGCAGGCGGCCTGGGCGGCCTCCACCGCCGGGAAGGGCCCTCGCGCGCCCGGCCCCCAAGTTCGAGGCTGCAAGTGTCCATAGTATCCCAATGTTGATCCCATATTAATCAAGCCCGTCCCTTTGTTTAGTGGGGAATCATCAAGTTTGGAAGGGGAACACCCCCCTATTCATAAACTGGGGTTTAATATGGGCTCAACATTATCCCTGGTACATTTCTGGTCGCAGTTGCAGGCGAAAAAAGGAACAGAAACTGTCAGACCTGAAAGGGACTACCCCCTCTCCCCCGAAAAGAGAGCAGTAAACAAAGAAATTGCAAAATCAACCAGCGACAATCATGAGGATCACTGCCCTGGCCCAATTCGAACAGTCCTTCAGCATGTCGCCGCCCTGCCCACGCAAGGATCGTGCCCAGGGAGCCGGCCAGGACATCGCCGTATCCTCAGATGGTCTAAGCACACATCCCACGACAGAAACAAGATGGTCTGGAATGCAAGCCTGTTGAACTTTCAAGGAAAGTGACTGTGGTCGCGTAAATATGTGTGCGTGTGTTTGTGTGTGTGTGCGCGTGTGTGTGTGTGTGTTGTGTGTTGTGTGTTGTGTTGGCGTTGGTGTTGTTGTTTGTCTGTGTCTGTGTGTGTGTGTGTGTGTTTGTGCTTGCGCTTGTGTTTGTGCTTGTGTTTCTGATTATGGTTGTTTGTGCGGGTGTGTTGTGCGATACTGCACGTGTGCGTGTCCTGAGGTCGTCACGCACGGGCTTCCAAGAGAGCTAAGACTGGCCTCCCAGAGCGTTTGCATCGGTATGAGACTGACCTGTCGGGGGGAATCATGCCCTCTTGAATACATTCACCGCCTATTTCAATGCAAGTGCATTCCGCCCTGTAACTCCTACTGACACCAACACCTTTGATGGCATCATTGCAAGCCTGACGAGTTGATCTTCAATGCCACAAGGCTAAGACCCGAAACGCGCAAACACATGCAAAACCACAACCATAGCTTGGACCCGATCACTTGGGTGATTGGACGACAGACCACACGCAAATCTTCCTTCTGGCCAAAAGGACAAAAGCCTCTGACTTCCCACGTAGCCCTCATCCAGCAAGGGAAGCATGCCAACCTCTGCCCGAGGCTCCGCCGCTGCGTCGGGGGGTCCCCGTCACCGTGCAGCGCGCGAGGCGACCCTCCCGGTCGCAAATGAGGTCCTGCCGTCATTCGAAAACAGATATGCCAAATAGGTGGCAAAGTTACGAGTTGTCACTTCGCCCATCTGCCCCCCCCCAAAAAAAAAACTCAGGTTGCCCGGTAGATGGCAACCCAATCTAGAACTGCTGTTAAAAGCGCACTGTTAGTTTGGGAGTGATGGTGCCTCGGGCCTTGACAACTGCAAGCAGCTTGAGGACAGAACTCTCTTGCATTCAACGCCCGAGCGGGTAGTCGTCCAATCATCAGCACTGCTCGCACTTTGCCATTTGACCCCAGCAGCATGTTGAGACCCTTCGGCCCTTTTAAATTGTTCCCTGTCCGCACCTTGGACATTGCCCTTCCACCACACGCATCCGATGCAACACGGTCTGCACCGACTACCCGCGGAGTGGCAAGTAGCAAAAGCCTTGAAGCGGATGCAAAGCAAGAAGCACGCAGGATGGCGACAAAAACCCTTGCAAAAATGCGAAGGACCACTATAGAATTCCTAGTTACCGCCCCAGTCAGAATAAGCCTTTGGATCAGTCTCCGCCATATTCCGGGCAAATCAGAGGGCGACACAGGTTAAATGTTCCGGCCGCCCTTCAGGGACACGTCCTCAGCCCCTTTCAGCAGCACACAGGGCCCTTGTAGACGCCCACCTAGGCAGGAGAAAGCAATGGTGATCGAACCGATTGCCGGTCATCCTGATACGCATATGGACGCAAGCGCCCCACTCGTTACAGGCAGCTTTCAGACATTGCCCAAATCCCAAAAGAGCCAACCGGAGCTTCCAGCGATTGTTTTCATAAAGCACCGAAGGATTTTGCCGTCCGAAAGGCTTCGTTTTGAGGTGCCTCTCAAAGGGCCGACCTGTTGGGCCGGGCAGAGCTTTGATACAGACCTGCATGGGTCCTAGGCCAAAGCAATCCAAAGCATGGGACAATCGGCGCTTCCCAAGTGCGATTCTCCGAGTTTGCGGACAACAGCGGGATGGATGCCACAAATTCCGTAACAAACATGTTAACACGACACATGCACAAGAAGGGGCAGGATGGATCACGAGCTGGCCCAATGCAATTCATAGTTTGGATACCATGTTTGGGTGTTTATGCTGACAGTGCCTACTGCCTAGTCAGGGTCTCCCTCAACCTTGACTTCATATAGCTTGACCTACCTCAAGCCAAGGTTCAGCAAACTCAAGAAGAGGGCTCAGCTGCTGATGCTTTGCTCCAACTTTGATCAATTAAAGCAGCAGTGGTCCAAGAGTCTTGCTCCCACTGGGAAAGATGCACAACCAATGCACGTTTGGGGCTCTGGAACCTTAGAACCCCTCTTGCGCAAGTGTGTGTTTGTGTGTGTGTGTGCGCGAAAGGGAGCCACTGCTGTCCTATATACAAACGCATCTACCACCTGGATGACCCCCTCCTCTAAGCAGTTTGGGAGCAGCGTGCTGGCCGAGGCACAGAGCTCAACTACCTGCTTCTCCACTGGCTGGTCACCTGACATCGCATTGCCTCCAGCATTTAGCAAGTTCGAGGATTCGCGGTGCAAGAGTACTTGGTCAAAGCCCCAGAAACGGCCAAAATTCGGGGCCTCAACCCCCCCCCCACAGTTCTGAAAAACAAGTTGAGGCGCGCACCAACCTCCAACGTCTCACAAAGGCGGCGAAACTCCGCCACATTGGGCGTAAGAACTGCGCGCTCCGCGCCCCGGACCACTTCCGGCCTTACGTGGGCACTGCAGCATGAGCCGCACGGTCGTCAAGAGGGTTGGATGGAACAATGACTAGCCCTTTGCGTGTCTTTTTGATTGGTTTGGCCTCAGTGACATCCGTGAGAAAGACTCGGAAAGCGCCCCTTTGGCCGCGGCCAGCGTCTAATCACCTCCATGCCGTCGGCATCCACCACCAGCGGCAAGCCTTGCCCGAGCGCAGATGCTTAGCTCAGCTGAGCTTGCTGAAATGGCCATGGTGCGTCAACAAGATTGCGTCTGGATTCTGGGCTGTGATCCGTCACTATCCGGCATTTCAACAATCTGTGAATATCGAGCTGTGCAGCTGTCTATGCCTCTGCGAAGTCTTCACAGCAGGTTCCAACAAATGCCTTGCGCACACTCCTCAGGCTCCCAATGCCTCCCATTCTCCCCATATGCTCCCCCTCCACCCCCCTCCATCGCAGAGAGGCCAAGGTCGGTTGCCTTCTGGCAAATCCTCAGGCGACTAACGTGTTGGAAATCCTAGAGAAGGCAGCGCGCTGCTGTGAGAAAACCAAATGAGATTGAATGGGCATGTTGAAGTCGAAGATATCCATTTGCACGAACATCAGCTCAAAAGGGCCAGCTGGCCCAGCACGTCTAGGGTCCGGCTGCCTGCTCTCAACTTCAACAAGATTCTAGTCAACACGCACACGGCGACATTGCTCGCTGAGGAACAGACGAGGCAAGTTTGTGACCGTGGCGTTCAAACGTAGACTTGGGCACAGGGCACATCGTCCCCGTTCCAAAAAATGGAGCAGCCTCCCCCGAGGTAGCATCATAACTGTGAGTTGGGGTACGGGGGGCCCAGCCATGACCCAGAAACAAGTAGAGTACTAAGTAGAGCGCGTTTGTGACCTCAAGGCAGCGGTTTCTGCGGTTTCTGCGCTTGCGGCAAGTGACTCGCTGGCCCTTTGGAGAAGCTCCGGGCGAGTGCCCATGCCGCAGCCCAGCACCAGCGCATGAAGCTTCTCCACCCTCTCAAGGAACTGCGCCCAATCCTAGGCCATCGCTTGAAACCAATCCATGCCAAGTCTGGCCAACGAGGGCTACAGGCGCAGCCCTGCTCCATGATTTGAAGACACTGTTAGTGTAGCAGGCATTGGGGGCATTCCATTGATCAATTGCGGCCAAACGTGTCCTTTGAGGGGAAGGGCAATTGGACCTGCTCGGCTCCCATATCGTCTGGGCCGCCAGCCAGCTGGATGTGCCCGTCTTCAAGCTCGCCTGTCCATGTGAGCTTGCCATGGCCAAGCAATACCCAGGCACCCTGCAAACGAGCAAGGCGCAACAAGCCATCCATGCGGGTCGCAGGGCCATTGGGCAAAACAGGCGTGCGTTGGGCACGAGCGCTCGTGCCAAGATGAGATACGCCTGAGGCCCAAGGAACTGTAAGAATCAAGGTCCCCCCCTTTGAAAGAAAATCGGAGCTCCGCAAGGGATACTCCAACAGCCATGCCATCATCTGCCAACGGCGCCATTACGTTCTGCCAAGCCGCGATACAAAGAAGTCACCATGAGCTCAGGGCTGTAGCACTTGATCGGGAGGGCGGCCACATCCTCCGTGAGAACGTAAACGAGCTCCGCCCCGGTGCGCAGTGCTGCCATGCCTGGAGGTGGACAAAAGCCATGACAACCACAATGCAGCACGGCAACAATTTGACCACCAATGGTCAAAAAAGTTATGGTAGCAACAGCGCCGTCGATTGCTCGCGATGGCAAACACCGCAAGCAGCGGCAGCCACAAGAACAGCCTTGTCGTGGCAGGAGCTGGGGTATTCGAGGCCTGTAGACTATGATTCAGCCAACATTTTCCGAAGAATATGCGCAACATGGGCGTCGCCGTTCCTGGAGCGAGGCAACAAGGTGAGCATCATATTGAACCTGCTTGCTCAGGGAACCAATGCCATTTCTATGCACTCCTACTTGCAGATAATGTTTACTGGAATTCGGAGACGAACATGTACAATGCTGACGCCTTCACAGCAACATCTGCGGTAGCAGCTGAGAAGGAACATGATGATGATGATGATGATGATGATGATGATGATGATGATGATGATGATGATGATGATGATGATGATGATGATGATGATGATGATGATGATGATGATGATGATGATGATGATGATGATGATGATGATGGTGATGGTGATGATGGTAATGCTGGTAGTGGTGGTGCTGATGGTGGTGAAAACGACGGACAATGATGACCGTGATGGAAGGGAAAGCATGGGCACTCCTTTGCTGCGCCATTTGCAAATCGGGGCCTGCATAGTAGGGCGCCCCCGTGTAGTCCTTGGACCCACCCATGATCGCCAGCCGCGCGTTCTGGCCCTCCGAGGCTACGGGAGAATGACTGCATTGAGCGAAGGTCTCTTGCGTTGTTGCACCTTGCCATCAAAGAGGTGGCCATGGCTTAATCATGCTTAATGCTCCCTGCCCTCACGCGACAAGCTTCCGCCTTTTTAATGTAGCAGAATCACCCGCCTGCCTGCTTGTTGGCTTGCCTGCCCGCCTGCCTGCCTTGCCTGCCTGCCTCCCTGCCTCTGCCTGCCTGCCTGCCTGCCTGCCTGCCTGCCTGCCTGCCTGCCCTCCCGCCTGCCTGCCTGCCTGCCTGCCTGCCTGCCTGCCTGCCTGCCTGCCTGCCTGCCTGCCTGCCCTCCTTCCTATCTTGTAGTAGTTCATGCCCGGTAACAAGTTAGCTTGCAATGATCTGGATCTCTTTAAACATGTGAGTTACAAGTTCTATACGTTTCTTCTTGATAAGTCAAAGCCCATAAAAATGCGCCGGGGGCCTTTGCAGTTGGCAAGGTGATTGCTGGGCCCCTAACATGAAACACCGACCATCTCAAGTGACCCCTGATCGATGAGCCCCCTAGCTATCAATCTGAAAAGGTAGGAGATTCCTTGAAAATTCCTTGCAACCAGCGTTTTGTGGGTGTCTAGTGTCTATCCTTCAAGGGCCCTTGCACCCCCAAAACATTTGCCAATGGTTTGGACGACGGTCATTGGTCAAAACACCAGACTTGGCTCCTTTTTGAAGATCGTCAACCATCAAAGGGTTTGGTGGGCCAAGTTTTGTTGTGCTTGTCCGGTCACAGGTCGCACCGTCCAAAACGCGCCTTGTAGGAGCTGCCGTCGAGCGGCGGCTGCACACTCCGCAGGAACTTGCCCGGGGAGGCGAACGCCCGGCGAAGGCGCGGCGTGAACCGCACCTTCGCAGCAAGCAGCGAGCCAGCGCAAAGTGCCTAGTGGAGCCAACGGTTCCAATTTTGGACGATCGCCGGGAAGCCAAGCTGAAACGCTGGAGAAAGATTGTTCGAGGCAGCTGGCAAACATGCGACTGAGGCGTGACAAAGAGAGGCGAGCGCGCAGCCAAGGCGAGTGGAACCAGCAAAGAACCGCGAGATTCGAATCTCTGGCGGGGGTACCCCCAGAGAAGGATCGGTTCAAGCAATTCAGCATGATGCCACTTGGATTGAATCAGGCATTGTGGGAGGAACTCCCACTAACCGGTGTTTAAGGGTGGCCTGGCGGGTGTTGGTTCAGGCTTGAAAACATTCGCAAGGGTGGCCAGCAAGTCATCAGGGCTTCTTCAAAGTGCAATCTCAAATGGTGCTATCTACTTCGCAGGACCAGTCCAAAATCTTCCACAGAATGCACCGACCTTCTTCCAGAAGTTGCAGCGAAACCATTAATTCAATTCATTCAATCCCGAGGGCCCGACCAGCATGGACACTCGGCGGCCGTGCCGGAGCATGGCTGTCAGTGAGGCTGGTGACAGGACTTGTAGAAACCTCTCTTTCACCAGTCTACCAGTGGCACACAACAGGTTGGTCAAGAACTGCCCAAAGATGAGCAAGAGCGCATCTTCACTGACTGATTGCGTGAGGGGACCTCTCGCTTGTGGCTCCTCTGGCCCAATGACTTAGTGCTTGGGGTTGACCGGGTTGACCTGGCATCCTGCAGTGCCAGAGGTGCGTTAACCGGGCGTCGTTCCTAGAAATCAAAGGCCACACTTCAAGATCTTGAGCGGCTTCGAGCGACAGTTTCCTAAACTGCAGTCTTCCATTGGCGTACCCCAACCCAGACTCAGCTGGTTCACCACCGAAGCAGAAACCCAAGCCAGCTCTCCGGCGGCTGCCTCGTGATGGCCGCGCATCTTTCCCACAAACGCTTTCTGACAAGTTGTGCTCTTGTCGGTTTCACCCCCAGCTGGTAGCAAAACGCGCGCATTTCGGCTTCCATGGAAGACCTCCCACCTCCCCTCAGGGCCCCCGGGCAATTTCTCCAGCTCCCCCTGGGACCAGCTGTCCAGCTCGCCGAGCACCTGCCGCCCGAATCGACGTAGCTCAGTGCCACATGGCTGTGGGTCAAAATCAAACAGGAATCGGACCGCAAGTTGTAGTCCATGCTTCCATTTACCAGGATTCCATTTTGGGTACATATGTTTTACCCACAGCCACATATCGTTTCATTGGCTTTTGCATAGCCAGTCGAGGCCGCACAAGGGGCATATCACATATCGCTATGCCAACAGCCTTGCAAGGCTTCCCTTTAATTAACCGGTCATGGGAGTTATAAACCACGTCCACCCTGCAGCAAGAAAGCAAAGCCCGAATACCCTTCTTGCCATCCGAACAAGCGTTTAGGGCACTAGCAGCATCGGAATGCGTAAAGCTCCAATGGGGATCGAAAAGAAGCGACTATTCAGACCGGATCTCTCTGAGGACACTGTCTTATTCATTTTTGTTGATTGCCCGCATCACGTTGTCTTTTTGTTGATGCTTGGGCCTGCTGCCTGAACCAGGAACCCTGCAACTCCACGCCCTTGGTTTTGGCAAGCCCTGAAAGGCGGGACGTGTCCATGTCAAGCAGCCCTTTCCACCATGAAGTTGCCTTGGCACAGCCCAACACTGGGCTGTCGGTAAATGAGCGAGCGATTGTCCACGGTCTTGTGGCAAAACGAGGGCTGGGTGTGAAACAGTTCCGAGCCTGGGACCCACCCAAACATTCCACTGCTTCTACAGGGGATCCAGGTACTAATGACAGTGAGTTGTAGGCCCTGTGATGATGCGCTGACGCGAGCTGATTCGCCAGCCCCCCTAAAACATCACGGCTTGAAACTGGCATCAAAGATTAATCCACGAGGAGAATTGTGCAAAACCTTCTTACACCCACACCTACTCCCACGCCCACACCCGATAAGTGCAGCCCTGGCACATGAGTGACTGCAGACAAACGCACCGATTCGTTGCCTGCACAGCACGTGTTGCCAGCGTGTTGCACCCCCCTAGATATTGGTGGGGAGAAGTCCCACCCAAAGCCTTTTCTGGAGGGGAAGATGGGGGACGACAATCAGGGACCCATATGGGCCAACATCTGCCCCATTGGGTCCCAAACTCTTACTTCGGCATGTGCCGCTTGATGCGAAGTGTCTCCATCCATGGCGCGCTGCACCTTGGTTTTCCTCTGCAAATGAAAGTCTATGGCTCTGGGCGCCCGTTGACGCGAAAAGGCCACATGATGCGAATGGCGCACAGCTGACATGCGCTGTTTACTGCAAATTCACACTCCCAAAAGTGAGTTGGAAGATGTGCCTCTCACGTGTGCAACTGAATGAGAAGCTGCCGTAGGCGAGGTCACTCATGTAGCTGAATCCACGGCCGCTGAAGCCATTCACTGAACTGCTCCATCAAAACGCGGCTGATCTTGGTCAGGCTGTCAGCCCATTGCAGCTTCGTTGGCACCCAGTATGTTGTCGCGGTTAATGTACTGCTGCGTGCTGCGGATAGTCACAATGGTCCGCTTGTCTTCTGTGGTGGGGTTCTCCGCAGCGATGCAGTCGCACAAGCTCTTGCAATCTGTGATCTGGATCATGCGCAGTGGGGTGGACACACGAAAGGAAGGGGTGTCCTGCATCAGCTCGCACAAGGCCAGATTCATGTACGAGCTCCTGTCTGCAGCACTAGCTTCCGCGGCAAGCGTACTTCTGCAGACCCGGGTGGAGCGCGAGGACTTCCAGTCCAACATAGTTCCAAGGCCGATGTGCTCGGTGATCGAAGGCTCGCAAACCAGCGTCAGTGCTCCGTGCTGTGATGCGTGGCCTTCTGCATTGGCCCATGATGAACCAGCGAAAGAGACGATGATGGACGTCTCATCCAATTTGAGCCCCACAATGACGACGCCGTCGTCCTTGCTCCGGTGTAGGAAGTCGGCCGTGTCGTAGAGCGTCTGAAGGCCCTGGATGGTGGACTTCTTCCCGCGGCTGGTCAAAGAAACCACGGATGCAATGTCTGGACGTGTCTGTCCTGACAACCACTGCAGGCATCCTGAAACTGACCTGTGCTCTGCGATCTCCTCGCGGGTGAGTTCTGGCGGGCCTTGCAGTCTTTGCTTGCTGATCTTGCCGTAGGTGATGGTCTCAATGAACTTGCGTTGGGTGAGCTTGACGCAGTCGCCGTCCTTGGTCTCGATGGTGGTTATCTCCTTGCCCTTGAAGGTGAAGCTCCCGTTGAGTTTGAGTCTGAGAGCCCCAGGAAAACAGGCCCAAAACCTCTTCACGGTCGTAGAGCTCGTTGGCGGTGAGGAGAAAGTCATCAACATACGCCAGGACGATGCAAAGCAACTTCCGTAGCTTCTGTCCCTTGAGCGTGCCGAACTTGTAGAAGACGATGTGGTCGAGGCTGTGTCGGGTGAAGCCGCTGTTGAGGAGCCTGCGCGTCACTTCTCGTGCCCAGGTCCTTGGAGCATTTGCAAGTCCATAGACGTGCCCTTAATCTCGTACAGGAGTCCGCGGAATGTGGACGCTCTGGCGGTGATGCCGTCCTGTGGTGGTAGGAGTAGTAGAGGTTGGCGACGCCCTTCTTGAACTCCCTGCAAGAATGCTGTCTTAACGTCTCCTGACCACAGGATCCATCTCTCCTTCTGGCCCATGAACTTCTGGTTGGCTCCAGATGCGTAGATGCTCAGGACCAGGAACTCGGACTGTCTTGTTGGGGTCGCGCAGTCGCGACCCAATTGCCGCAAATCGGGGTCACAACATCCGATGGCGACAACTCGGCATTTGGCTTTCAGTTCGCCATGGGACTTATTCTTGTCCCGGTATGCTGCCCGGCTCTTGATGATCCGCTTGGACATCCTAGAATCCTATCATCTCCCATGATCTTGCGGGCGAGCTCTGGTTCCACTTCTCGCACGCTATTCCAGCTCATCCAGCTCTTCTCCTCTTCTTGGGCCGCCTTGACGAAGGCCTCCAAGTACTTGCCGCCCTTGTCGACGATGTCTCGCCAGGGAATCTCACGGTCCAAGGCCTTCTGCTCTTGTCTGGTGAGGAAGGTCTCGTTGATGTAGCCTGGTGTCCCATCTCGAAGGTCTTCACAACCAGGTTCTTCATCCTCACTCTCTCCAGTGCCAACATAGGTCTTCTCCTGCTGGTAGGCGAGGAAGGCACTGTTGGGATGGTTGGGAGGTGGGGCTTGGATCACGCCGTCATCCTGCAACATATGGGTGTACAAGATGTCCGCGCTCGGTTCTCGTGAAGGTAAACCGGCGTCATCTGAGGTTCTCTTCGCTGGAGTGCCAGGCTGGTCATCCACTGGTGCTGGTAGTGGGTTACCAATGTCCGCGCTCTCCTCGGGGCTAGGCGTGGCATTGGCATCTTGAGGTGGATGTAGTCGAGGCGTGTCACTGCTCGATGCTGGTAGTGCTTGAGGTTCGAGTTGTGGTTGAAGTGGTTGCTGGTCTGGTAGTGCTTGAGGTTCGCTTGACGTAGGTGGTAGTAGTTCACGCGCCGTAGTTCTCCGCTTGGCTGTAGGTGTTCTTGACCTTCGTCTTGTAGGCGTGTAGACAGGTTGCCGTGGAGGACCTGGATAGCCGAAGGTCTGGTTCCTGATGTAGGTAGGTGAACTCACGTCAATGCGGACGTTGGTCTCCTGCCTGATCTCGGGTAGGAGTGTATCCGTCTGCACAGCTTCTTCTTGGAGTGACTGAGGTGCTGGTGGTGCCTGAAGTACAACCAAAGGAAGCTGTGCTTCTGGTTCAAGGATCTCGTCGGGCACGGGTTCGTGCACGTAGTCGTCATCTGGAGGTTCAGGAAGGGTTCCGTCCTCCAGGATGTTCTGCTGCAAGTTGTGTGAAGCATCCCTCAGGGCGGCCACGTCCTCCTTGCTGGGGACCCAATTCTCGATCCCGTGGGCTTCTCGAAGTTGATGTGGGGCGACCCGGACCGTGCTGGTTCCAGACTGGACCCAGTAGTCCTTGCCGTTTGGATCTCTCCCGAGGAGTCGTGCCAGCTTGTAGCTGCCGCACTTCTTGCCGCTCCTTGCAGTCCATCTCCAGTAAGCGACGATGCCGCCCACAGGCGTGTTGATCCCCGTCTCGGGCTTGGTCTTCCGAAGGAGTGCTCTTCTCCGTCCTGCGTCAACTTGCATGGTCGCAAGATGCCGTTGAGCTTCTGCGCGAAGTAGCTCTGCAGTTCGTTGAGCTTCTTGCCGCGTTGATCCCATGCTAAGAGATCTCTCGTCGCTCATGAGGTTCATACCGACGCGTGGAATCCTGCCCAGTGCTGCAACAAAGGGTGGTCTCCCGCTTGACCAGGTTCCAGCGTTCTTTGCAAAGGAGGAGCCGCACAATGCCTTGTCGAAAGAGTCGGTGTCGCTGATGCCTCTCTCGTCGACAAGCTTCTCCAACGACTTCAACCTGAACGCCTTCAGCGGCAAGCACAGGTCTACGTCATGTCCGAGGTAAACGAGAACCCCCAGGACTGGACCTACGTCCTGGGCGAAGCAGCCAAGATGTTCAGCACGTCCACGGCCAAGACCTACACCGTGCCTCCCAATGACAAGCTCATGGAGACGATCAAGAAGAATGTTCCATGGAAGATTGAGAAGGTGCAGCTCGCAGCAACACCAGCCATCTTCCGGATGCCCAACAACTTCGCCTACACACACCGTGGCGCTGTGCTGCGACACTCCGACAAGGAGATTGCCTTCATCTTCGAGGACATCGGCGATGTGATCAGACCACTGCAGCGCTTCAGCAAGGCGGTGGAGGTCGCCGTGTTCGTCTACGGCTTTGATATGGCAGATCAACCCGATCTACGACAACCACAGACGGCTGATCCTCAATCCGAGGAAATCCTGAGACAGGAAGGCATCCACTTTCCCGAGGCCTCCAGCAAGATCACTCCACACCTTCGGTCCGTGATCGCCAGACTCCACCAGAACATGGGCAACCCTCGAGCATCCGAGCTCAAGAGGCTGCTGACCATGAACGGCGTCAGCGATCCCAACATCTACAACGCCATCGACCACATGAAGTGCCACACCTGCAATCGCAACAATCTACCTCCCAATCCAGCACCTGCAGGAGTTCCTACAGAAGGCTACTTGCAGTTCGGCGACCGCGTTCAGTGCGACATCGTCTACATCAGGGACGTCTCTGGGAAGAACCACCCGGTCCTCGGGATCATCTGCAAGACGACCCACTTGCACATCGTGGCGCGGCTGGAGAACCGCACACCGGAGGAAGCCTCCAAGAAGTTTCATTCGTCTTGGGTATCCCCGTACGGCTACCCGCTGGTTCTCAAGACGGACCCTGGTGGCACCTTCCAGGGAGCCTTTGAAGCAGATCTTCAACTTGGCGGCACCTTCGTGGACTCCTGGACTACATCCCGCCTGAGGCTCATTCCCAATTGGGCCTGGTCGAACGGCACAACGCCACCCTGAGGAGCATCAAGCGCTGCTTCCTTCATGCCCGCGAGGATTTACATGACCATCTTGTGCGGGTAGTGCTGGCTAAGCGTTGTCTCCTTACCCTGGAGGGGTACGCACTGCTGAAGTTGCTCCGGATCAAGTTTCCGTTGAAGTCTGTTCAGCAGCTCCGGGCAGTTGCTCATGAAGCGAAATCCCTTGCGGATCATCTCGCCTTTGCTGTTGGTGGCACTGTAAGTCGACTGGTCACCGGGTTCTCAATCAAGAAGAACCTGTTGCCGTTGTTGCCGTCGATCTGGCATTTTGCCCATTTGTCGCGAGCTTGACCAGCTTGCGCGCTTTCCTCCGCCTCTTCTGAAGTTCGACCTTGCGGCGCACGTAGTTCGTGTTGTCCTGGAGGAGGCACCAATCCTGGCAGTCAATGCCTTGTGCCAGGAACAAGGGGCGGTGCCGACTGATTGCTCTGGTGACGGCCTCTTGGTCCGAAGCCCGTGCGAAGGTTTCCAGCAAGTCTACCTGGCTCGGTGGGGTAGTCCTTGCTCGTAACGATTGGCTCATCACATCAAATTCTGCTTGTAGCTGATGTCCAGCTTGTCTCACCTCTGTCCGCAGCTTCCCTTCTTCATCCCCAGTGGTAGTTCATGCCCTCCAAGATGTCCTGGTCCGTTTCCTCCATGGATGCCAGCTCGAAGTCGCTCAGACCCTCGTCCTCCGAGTTGTCTGATTCTGAATCGGAAGCGGTGAAGGCGAACGGCTGGTCCATGACTCCCGTGTAGAGGCCGGAGCTGCCGTACTGGCCGTGAGCGCCTTGCCCCTAGCCTTTGCCTTGGAGGTTGCCCCTGACAGTGGCGTCGTTGAAGGCCTCAAGATGTTGTCCGCCGAGGGCAGCGGCAAGACAACAGCAGACCCGGACGAGCTTCCCAACGGTACCCATCCGGCGTGTGCTTCGTCCCAGCGCAGCTTGAGTTGACACCTCTGGCACTGGCTGAACCTTCCGTGGCGGTTGCCGTACCTCCTGAACGAAGGGTGAGTGCATGTGGCTTGGGGCGCTGGCCTGCGAGGTAGTCCCATTTCCTTGGCATGCTCCTCGCGCGTCTCCATCGTCTCGCGAAGCGTTAGCCACTCCCTTGTCGCATGGCCGAGCTTCGCCAGCCGGCTCATGGCCTTGTAGGTGCGGAACTCGATCAGCATGACCCTGATGAGGACCGTTGCTTGAAGCCACTCCGGAGGAAGTGGTCGGTCCGTGCGGTGCTGGGCAATTCACAAGGCAGGCTGCGGTCTCAACCTTCTGATCCAGCATGACTTCGGGGGATGCAATCAGCTCAGGTGGCGGATCCTCCCAGTTCACGTCACTTGACAGTTGGGCCCAAACAGAAGACTGGTGGTCCTGCTTCTGATGTTCCGCTATGCTCACAACCAAATGGCCATTGACCTTGAGGAGGGGTAAGTAAATGCCGAGGGCGGACACAAACACCTGCTGCTTGACAAGGTCAATGATGCAACCCAGGGATTCCATCAAGGAGTTGCTGGCCAGTAGAGGAACATCTGCTTCCAAAACGCTCCACCGACCATCAGCAGACCCGGCGCGTCCTGGCCTGTGAAGCGGACGGGGATGTAGGCCTTGAACTTGGACAACTGCGCCGAACTGAAAGGTGTCTGTGGCGGGGTGATGCTTGATCTTCATGCGGTACCCCTTGAGAAGCTCACAGTGGGCATGGAACCACGACTCTCCACAGCATGAACGCTGGCACGCTGTGTCCAAAATCATGTAGCCCGCAAACTTAGGGGTTTCTGCCACGTTGATGTCGAACGCACTCTTGTCAACAAGGTGGGTCGTCACGTCTGTGAAGGAGGCAACATAGCTGAAGAAGGGCCCCTGGTGTGACGCTGCAGATGCCGAGGGGGCGCAGTGCTCGGATTGTGTGCCGTCGGGGAACCGGACCATGAAGGTACGTTTGGGCGGAGCCGCATCTTTTCCGCCGTTGCCTTTGCTGCCATTGGTGGATTTCCCACCTTTGCCCGAGTCTCCTGGCTTCTTCTGTCCAGAGACTGGGCCCATGGCCCCGCACGCAGATGGAACTTCCGTCCCAATACCTGGCTTTTGAGCTTGTTGCTGGTCACCGTCAGCACATCCATGAGGTGGCTCAGCTCGTCATCTCCCTCCTCCTGATCATACTGATCTCCCTCGATCTCTTCTTCCTGCTCCTGATCTCCGTCATCTTCGGCTTCAGGGTCAGCGTCCTCTGGGATCGCCTCCAAGTCGTCCGAAGGCTCTTGGGCGCCAGTGATCTCCGCCTGGAAGACCTGCTTCTTGCTCTTGGAGTCGTTCTTGCCACCGAACCGGTTCTTGGAGTGGTACTGTCCGTAATGGCTGCCCTGATGCGAACCTTTGCCGTTCTCACCACCCTTGCTGGAACGGTTCCCACCAAAGCTCGTGCCGTAGAAGACCGGGGGAATCGGCTTGAAGTCGGGGAACTGCATGCTGAGCGCATTCTTTTTGGATACGGATGCCTGGCAGGCCCGTGCCTATCCAAATTTTGGATAAGGATGCCTGGCCGGCCCGTGCCTATCCAAATTTTGGATCAGGATGCCTGGCCGGCCCGTGCCTATCCAAATTTTGGATAAGGATGCCTGGCCGGCCCGTGCCCATCCAAATTTTGAATAAGGATGCCTGGCCCCGTGCCTATCCAAATTTTGGATAAGGATGCCTGGCCGGCCCGTGCCTATCCAATTTTTGGATAAGGATGCCTGGCCGGCCCGTGCCTATCCTAATTTTGGATAAGGATGCCTGGCCGGCCCGTGCCTATCCTAATTTTGGATAAGGATGCCTGGCAGGCCCGTGCCTATCCAAATTTTGGATAAGGATGCCTGGCCGGCCCGTGCCTATCCAAATTTTGGATAAGGATGCCTGCCCGTGCCTATCCAAATATTGGATAAGGATGCTTGGCCGGCCCGTGCCTATCCAAATTTTGGATAAGGATGCCTGGCCGGCAAGTGCCTATCCAAATGTTGGATAAGGATGCCTGGCCGGCGCGTGCCTATCCAAATTGTGGATAAGGATGCCTGGCCGGCCCGTGCCTATCAAAATTTTGGATAAGGATGCCTGGCCGGCCCAAATTTTGGATAAGGATGCCTGGCAGGCCCGTGCCTATCCAAATCTTGGATAAGGATGCCTGGCCGGCCGTGCCTATCCAAATTTTGGATAAGGATGCCTGGCCGGCCCGTGCCTATCCAAATTTTGGATAAGGATGGCCGGCCCGTGCCTATCCAAATTTTTCGGATAAGGATGCCTGGCCGGCCCGTGCCTATCCAATTTTTGGATAAGGATGCCTGGCCGGCCCGTGCCTATCCAAATTGTGGATAAGGATGGCCGGCCCGTGCCTATCCAAATTTTGGATAAGGATGCCTGGCCGGCCCATGCCTATCCAAATTTTGGATAAGGATGTCTGGCCGGCCCGTGCCTATCCAAATTTTCGAAAAGGATGCCTGGCCGGCCCGTGCCTATCCAATTCTTGGAAAAGGATGCCTGGCCGGCCCGTGCCTATCCAAATTTTGGATAAGGATGCCTGGCCGGCCCGTGCCTATCCAAATTTTGGATAAGGATGCCTGGCCGGCCGGTGCCTATCCAAGTTTTGGATAAGGATGCCTGCGATGTCCTCAGGCTATTTCCTGAGGTCACCAAAGTCAGCCGGGCCAAGTCGGGTGGCAGGCGGCAATGTTCTACCAGCCTGTTTCCGTTGGCCTCGTCATCGTACATCTGGGCTGGGCGAACTCCCACGCTCTCCAGCTCTCGTTCTATCCTGCGGCTCCTTTTGATGTACTGCCGAACCGACTCTGACTGGCCGCGGCGTTCTCGAAGTCCGCCAAGAGCTTCCTCTTCTGGTAGATCTCCAGTGTTGTTGCAGTGGGCCGCGCAAAGCACCCAGCACGTACTCGATGCCGTTCTTGTCGTTGACCAAGCTCAGATCTAAGTGCTCGGTCTCCTGCTCCGCCTCTCCGGCGAGCGATGTGAACAGCGCCAACGCCGCCTCCGCCTTCGTCATGTGGTTCTGGACTGCGTTCCCACCTTGAGAAGGCACGAAGGTCGGTAGACGTATACTTCCAGGTTGGAGGAGAAGGCGGGGTGCCTCCTCTCCAGCGCACACCACGTTCGGGTCCACGACGCGAGTTCCAGGAATCAGTGCTGGCTGCAGTAGTAGGCCGCTCATTCACCAGCTGCCTGAGGGCCGACAAAGTGTTCTCGCCCAAGTTTTCAGCAGCCTGTTGCCTTTTCCAACGGATTGGCCGGCTGGCAAGCCTGGCAGTGGTCCCGGTGCGGTCCGTGGTGGCGCTGCGGAATTGGGGCCAGACCGGCCGCCGCAATGGCGCACATCTGACATGCGCTGTTTACTGCAAATTCACACAAACAACTTCTCAAGCGCTCGCTGAGCTTGGTGGCCATTTGTACTGAGGCCGGCGCGCAAGGCCAAGAAAGACCCAGGCACACAAAACAAACGCTGGAGCCCCACGCCACGGCCCAACCACCACTCAGGCCAAGTCAATGCGACAGTCACTCGTCACACCGCCTTGGCCGAGGGCTGCAAACTCCTGGCGGAGCTTAGGGGCGTGGGATTGCCAAGGTCGGGGATGATACGTGGGTGCAGCAGGTGGCCTTCCTTTGTTTTGCCCGCAGGACATGAACATGTTGGCGGCAAAAAGCGAACTTCTGGAGACTCGGCCATGCGCAGGTTCCAAAGCTTCCCTCTGCCTTCTTGACCTGTTCGATATCGTCGGCGCTGAGACCAGTCATCTCCTGGCAGCATCACCCCCGGCAGGTAACTCACCACCAAGGAAAATTATTACGAAGGATAGCCAGCACGCGATGTTCCACCAGAACCACAGACACAACGCAAGCAACCAAGATGCCAAATATGTTCGCTCAGCAAGCTGAACCACCAGACCTAGACCGAGACCGAAAGCAACGACAACATTCCACGCTGCAACTAACCTTGCAAATATAGTGTCTCAAGAGGCCTCCCCCCTCAGACCTGAAAGAAGCCGAACCGTGATTTCCTCAGACCTGATGGTAACTGAAAGGCACCTCCACCTCGCGCGCTGGCAGCGACCGCTCAAACGGCAGCGGCCGCCGAGTGAAACGGCTCCAGCGGCACGGCGGAAGTGAAGGGCGCTGCGGTGCAGCAGTGGAGTCGTGCTCCTTTTGTCTAGCCTTTAGCCCCGCCCCCGCCACAAGAAGAAGAAGAAGAAGAAGAAGAAGTGCGCCCACTACTTTCCACAACGTACCCTGGAGCAATCTTGCAAGATCCCCTGAAAGGCTCAGATTGCAACACCATTGCGTCAATGGGAGCGAGCCCGCCGCCCCCCGTCACGTCAAACATTTTTGCTTTGCTTCTGGCCCGCTGCAACAACCTCCCGAGGCTTAGCCTCCGGGCGCCAAGCGGGGTGACACGAAAGCGGCAGCGAACCGTCTCACGGAGGAGGAACTGCCCACTCAAGGCCCAAAGGATCATGGATTCACTCGCATGGCGCTTGAAGACTATCCAACAAACCTGCTCCACGGATTCCACGGCACCAACTTGAAGTTGTCTCAAACGTTAGTTTCCAGCCCAACTGGAGAAAGTCTTGCGGAATTCCTGGGGAATTCCGCCAATCACTCCCCACTCCCAGCCGGCCGCGATCAGGGCTTGTCGGTAACCGAGATGTTGCACACGAAGCCGCCCCCTGGGGCCCGGCGGTAGGCACTGCCTGGCCGCGGCAAGCATGTGTACGGGGAAACTGCCCCTTGTCTCGACGGCATTTTAACCGTCAACAAATGACATCGTGTGGCTGGAACAAAATCCGTTGGCCGCCTTCCTCGTAACGAGGCCCGCGGCCAAACAACTCTGGCAGTCCTTTGGGTGCCGGCATGGGCATGCCCATGTCATGCATGATCGCCGGGCATGATGCCTTGCAAAACATATAGCCCGGGAAGAGATTGCAAGGTGGCAGACCAACCCTGACGAAACAAATGTTGATTAACAGTTCTAGGTGAGGAGTCTACTTGCGTGGTATTGGGAAGTCTGCTACTCCTTCACGATGAAGCGTGGCACCCCTTTAGCTCTGCTTGCCGATTTTGAAAGCTCAAGAGAAGTGCAGTTGAGAGTGCGTCCTTTACATCATGAATCGCTCGGCATCATGGCCACCCACACCCTTGCGCCTGTGCCCAGGAACGGGTTGTCATGCCTCGGGCAGCCCGGAGTAGGGTCAGGACTTTCGCAGCTCGTGTCCAGCCCGGGCGAATTTGAGATTTTCCCTCCAGCTACAGCCGGGAGGCAGCCCAAGCCAGAACACCAGTGCAGAAAAGCAGCTCATACTTGCCATTCAAGAGGGGCATGCTCTCTGCCCGTAGCATCTCCTGGCGACAAACAATTGCACATGGTTTATTGGCACAAAAACACTCTGCTCACGGTTCCGCCAGCTAGTTGGGGAGAGCATGACAAAAATCCAGAAATCATTTTGCCGTCTCAACGTGACACCAGGAAACAAGACACCAGTATCTTAATTTAGAGACGAGGAGACGTGGAACCGCGCGTTTTCCGGCACTTGTGCACTGGTCGGCTCCATGGGCGATCCGCCAGACTCCCCACCACCTGGCAGCGAAAGCCAAGAACGTGCTACCATAGAGACTCATCTGTCTCAAGGACCAAAAGACCAAAAAAAGGCTTACCTTCCCCAAACCCGAGATTGCGCCGTAGGATGGACCACCCTTTGAAGCAGAACGGGTAAGGCGTCCTATCCCATAGCACGATGTGACATGATGAACTAGGGTTTCGAAGCCTTCGGCCCACCTACTGCCAAGCTGCTTGGGCGTTGTCTCTCGCTCCGCACGGGTTGCCTGGCTGTCAAGGAAAGGTGGAAGCGATCTTGCGCTGAGCTGCGGAGGTTTGTCGGGTTGTCTCGCTGTTTAGCCAAATCTCCTCGTGTTGGTTTTTTTTTTTTTTTTAATGAGGTGGAAACGTGAAAGGGGTCAGGAAATGAGGGGTTGGCGGCCCATAGGGAAACAACATGATGCAGCCGGCCTGCGCGACTTCCTGCCCATCGCAGGCTGCGGTGCAGCCTTCTGAGCTTCAGATGCTTCTGCAGCATGCGTTGCATCTGCCGGCGTGGCGGAACTCTGCGCTTCCGTTGGCACAGCTTCTTCCGCGGCGTCCTCACACGGAGGACGGAGGCAGCGACCAGCGACCGGCCTTTGTCGATTCTCCCTGCAAGATATTGCAGTTTGCTTGCGTGGCAGGCATCCCCAACGAAAGCCATCGCTGCCTGCCTCAGGCGGTGTTCGAGGCTTCTTCGGCTTCCTTCTAGATCTGACCTCAGGCATGTACAGCATTGCGCCGGAAGCATCTCCCGTCCAGCGCAGAAGCTCTGACCACACCTCAGATTTCACAGCAGGACGGAGGCCTTCTGCTCAGATTCTCCGCCAAGCTGACCCCCACAAGCTGATTCAGCCGCCCCCCCAACCACCCCCCACCACCCGGTGTACGTATGAAGCTTTCAGGAGACTCTGGAAACCCGCAGGCCACCGACCCCTGACCCCTAACGCTCCGACCCGCGCTCGCTTGCGCCAAGGAGCCCCGGAGCAGGAGAGGCGCAGCTCGGTGCGCCAGTCCAGGCCGCTGAGGCGCTTGAAGTCCTGCCAGCGGATGAGCCGTCCATTCTGGTCATGGCGGTGGCCCCGAACAATCAGAACCTGATTGTTCCAGATTTTCCGCTTGATCTCGTTAACTTCTGACCAGAATGTGCTTGCAAAGTGCATTCTAAGGGCTGAGGGGAGCTTGCTGGCGTGCTTGCTCGAATGCCGCTATCAAGATTTGTGAACGCTTGCCCGGCTCACTGAGGTGCCTTTGATGGCCCCAGCCCAAGGCACCTCCCGTGCTGACAGGCAGTAGACGCCCCGCAGGTTGCCCTCTTGCTGCATGGCCTGCAGCAGCTGGCCAAAGCGTTTGTAGAGGCGCTGGTCCTGCTCCACACCAGGTTTTGTCAACCACTGCTACGCCCCTCAATGGTGCCCCCACACCCCGTCCTTGCGGGATTCAGCCTTGTTGCCGTAGGGCACCTTGGCGCAGTAAGGTCTACAGCCCCAGGCGAATGCGAGTGAATCCGCGTTGGGTAGAACAGCATCGACAGTCATCCAGGCCCCATGTTACACGCTTCGGCGGCAGTATGGAAATGATCAGTGCCGTTCTCCCTGCAGAAAGGGGGGGAAGCCGAATTAGAGCCCTCAGGGCGTCTGAGTGGCCGTGGTGAGGATCATGGTGGGGTGCCCCCTGATCCGCTCTGCCACCGTTGTGGCTGGCAACGCGTGGAAGGCTGTGGGGCACGGCAGGCGCCGGCTCACAGCGTTCACGCCCTGGCGCGAAGCCGTGGGGTGCTACCATGGGCTGCGTCAGCGGCTGGGGAGGGGAGTCTTTTGTTGTTCAAGTTTTGGGGGAACGCCGTGACATACACTTTTGACACAGCACATGACATACGCTGGCACAAAGAAGGCCTCCAGAAGTTCTCTCCCATGAGAAGCTGATTTCCTATCGCAAACGGTCACCCAGAGCCCAGAGGCCCCAGGCTTTGAACCGGTTGCCCTTCTCAATTTGGAAACGCGGCGCTTTGGCGCTGGGCCAGCCCCATGTCGACACACCTCCGACCCTCTGTCCCACCTCTAGCTCCACCGGCGCCCACAGCAGCGACTGGCTCTGCCGAGCCCGCGGCAGCGAGCGCACCAGGGCCTGGGCTTGCGTAGGGATCGGGCACTCGGGTGTGGGGGCGCGATGCCTACGCTGAGGGTTGCCACATTTTACCACGTCGTGCGCTACTTTGCTTTTATCTGCCGTGTCAGAATCAAGTGGGCCTGTCATCAAGCGGATAGTTCGCTTGCTGCATTCTCATGGTTTTCTATGTGTGATTCAGGGTGCGAGCGCCTTTCACTCCAAAAAAATGCAAATTCGTTGCTCCTTACTCTTTCCTTTCACTACTTGTACAAAACATGCCCAGGGCGACCAAAAACATTTGCATCACATGGCCGAGTACGCGCAAACCCCATGAACTCACAAATCACACCCCTGGCTGAGTTGAGGCAAAGACTGCGGGCGTTCCCACGGCCACGCTTGGCAAAATGAGCAAGCACCCTGGCCAAGCCTCCAGATTCAGTTGTGCCATTCGCACCAGGTCCTCATCCTCACCGGACTTGCCCAACCCCCCATTCCCCTGAGACGTGATGTGCGAACAGCAGGACTCATGCGTGCATTCGCACATAAAAATCACCACATACAAGACAGTCCTTTTGATCGCGCCCGGAGAGGAACAAAATCTAAAAGAGTTCCGCCACATACTTTCACCCTGGGGCAATGTTGGATGGCGAGCAAATACAGGATTGTTAAAGACCCAGCTAGTGGATGATCTTGGCATTGTTGACGAAAGAGACATGCCCATGCCCATTGGTGAGTTGTCAATCCTTTGATTCTCAGGCACCCAAGTTCCAGGAATGCCCTCGGATGTTTCGCTTCAGTCCTCGTGGCTGCCCAGCAACAGCAGCTGGGAGGCTGCCGGGTGCGGCGTCAGCCGCAACGACCGCAGCACCTCAGAAACAATCAACATCAATCATCGACAAAGCTGATGGTGTCTGAGACCATCAACATCAACATCAATCAGCACCTCAGCAACCATCAAGATGCTGATTGACGTCCAAGGTGTCCCCAGCTATGAAGCCTCCGAAGCACTAGGCCGGAGCCCACAGGCTTTCCTCGCCTCCTTGAAGCGGATCTCGTCGAAGTCCGGGAAGTCTTGGAAAGGCATCTGCATTGCCTCAGCCCAAGCGGCGCCGGGCAAAGGCGGACAAGGTGGCTGACAACTCACTCTTGCCAGGGTCTCTACATGACCAATCTTGAAAACGCTTCGATCTGACAACCAAAAATACTTGGAACGCATGCAGCCCTTCTGAACAGCACACTTCACACCAACACGTTGCCTGCAACGTTGGGTAGTTGACATGCATTGCATTCAATGGTCATGATGAGCTGGTTCACACATTCAGTGAACTGCCAAATTCCTCGGCTCTACTTGGCAAAGGAGAGCCCACTGTCAGCTGTGTGCTAGGAGACGGCCACTACCGGATCTTCAGCTGGGTTCGGCACCGCTTATGAGCCAAAGCAACAACAACCCATCATATGGCTCATGGTAGAACAATCACACACCCATTCCGCACTTCCCA
The DNA here is from genome assembly GCA_963377175.1 of Effrenium voratum. NCBI lineage: Eukaryota > Dinophyceae > Suessiales > Symbiodiniaceae > Effrenium > Effrenium voratum. The sequence continues at coordinate 66,789 of CAUJNA010003592.1, read as the reverse complement.
CAAAAGAAACAGGCTCTGAACGATGAAACGCGTGAAGCCAAAAGGTCAGCCAACTGGACGCGCCACGAACTGAAGCCTCCCATCGCCAAAGGCGCTGGGCTGGCCGGGGGCACTCCCAGCGCCATGCCCAAGACCTCCAGCAGCATGGTGCCCTTCCCGCAGAAGGGGTCCCACACGCACAGCCGCTGCCTCAAGGCACAGGGAGAGGAGGGAGGGGGAGAGTCAGAACCGTGGGCCTGGCGGCTCGAGACTGAAAGTTGGGGGAAGGCGCTGAGACAATATGTTGGGCGCGGACACGGATTGTCTTGGGCGCTTTTGGCGTCGGTCGATGCTGGTGCCTGGGCAACTCGCGACACCATGCCCTGAAGATTGAAACGGCCTAGGGACTGCAATGCACCCGTACTGTCTGCTAACTCTTGTTGTTGCTGGTTCCGAATGGCACCATGGCGGATCAACTGGTGGTCGGAACGGCTTGGATACCCATCCCAATCTAGTGCATGAACCGGCGCATGTAAGCATACGGCGTGCCACTCAAAAACTACAGCATTAGAAGAGGCAAACTCTTCAGCCACGTGAAACAAGGGCCACCACAAATGAGACAAAAGCGAATATGAAGCAATTTCATCAGGCTAGCGGCCCGGCTTGGGCACATTCTTCGAGATGTCCGAGGAAATTTGTCTTGATGGCCTCGGTCATGTCAAAGGAAAGCACCGCAGAGCCGATACCAGCACCCAAGCGCAAGATGCAAAACATGGAGCGCCTCTCACAGCCTCAGTTCCGAAAGGGTCAGCATCTTACATGTCTTGGTGCCAGATCGTGCACTCTGAGCTGTGGATCTCAATTACGCAAGTGTACAAGCTGCATCTTAGAGCTATACGCTAAAATGGCCCTGGAGGCCCGGCATGGGTTTGTGTGATGGACCCAGCCTGCAAAATACACGTGTCTTAGGGTGGAGTTGCCGAAATGATGTGCGATTCAGCCTCTCCGAAGTCCGTCTTGAGGTAGTTGTAAGTTGCGCGTGCTGCTTCGGGGAGGGGCAGGGCATGAGTCAATGAGCCAAAGGAACCGAAACTCACGGGGGCATTCAAAGTGCAGCCCTCCTAAATCGCAGCCAAACAGCACGTGGCAAACTGTCCAAGTCGTGCTTCGTTTCTGGAACGCTGAGTTGCATGAACTTCATTCGCTGAGTTCAGGCACCCTGACTCGAATGACCTTCGTCGCAGGTCAGGAGTTCGCTGCCCAAAGGTCAGACCTCTTGGGTCCCTGGCGCAGGCCGCCGCGTGCTGGGGGCTCAGCAGCCAGGCGCTGCCCCGACCCTGGACAAGCGATGGCGATGGCTACGCAAAAAGGCTTCACCGGAAGGATGTGGGACCTCTTTTGGATCCATTTGAAGGTAAGTTGCTTAGCCACTACGGGATCTGCTTCGCCGCATGAGGCAAGGGCGGATGAGTGAATCTGGAGGATGGCTAAAACCACTGGTTGTGGCTTGCATGGGGTCGTTGAGAAGGGGCTACATCGGTTCCTGCCCATAAGCGAGCGAATCGTGGTAAACAACATTGCGCCCACTGGCTTTGGCATCGACACTGCCATGAGAGGGGCCCATATGGCCCATACCTGCCATAGGGCAAGCCTCTGCCCTCAGCTTCACCTGCGAATCGACGGATCCACAACTTGCAAGCCACCCTGCCAGCCCCAGCCTCCGGCACCTGCGCCTCCGCCTCGTCCAAGGCCAGCTCGTAGGCGCGGGGCTGCGGGCAAAGCGTGGCCTCCACGCTCAGCTGGCACTCGTTCCTGATGGCTGGCGCACTGGTGCACCCTGCACTTGCGGCCCAGGAGTCTTGGCCATGGGTCAAATCCAAATCGCACCCCCAGTGAACATCCCCATCCCAACTAAAATAGGTTCTAAAATGGGTGGTGCACCTACCCCAAAATGGGATCCTATGGGTTTTGACAACCACGGCCACATTGCCACGTTGCCACGCCTCAGCAGCTCCACCCGGACTGTGGGGAAGGGCGGCTTTGCCTTGGCGCATGCCGAGGCGTGCTTGGTCACACGGGGGGTTGAAGATCCAAACAAACGCAGCTGCAAAACTAGCCGCGACACAGGAGATGCGCCGAAATGGAATTTCCGACTGGACCAACTTCAATGCTCAAATGGATGAACGCCCGCCGTGCTGCCTTTGCTTCTCTTCCGTAGAAGTTGTCATCCTCCTTGTTCTGAAGCTGCAAGCTCATGAAGAACTTGCGCCGCTTCTCGATACCTTCAGCGAGCTGCACAAAACGAATAGCACAACTCTGGCATACCCAATGGTCAATAGTCCCCGAAAAGCATCATGGACAATTATCTTCCAAAGCGTGCCGTTGTCTGTTTAGAAGGCCACGGAAGCCACGTGGCCGGGCACGTGGAGCAATCAATCAGTTTCCACAGGACCCTCGAGCCCTTTCGCGGGAACCTTGTTTTCAATAGGGGTAGTGTCCCGTGTTGAAATTAATCAATTGAGCCGAGCCTCATATTAAGGTTGGTTGCCACTGCTAGCTTGGGCGGTAGTTGTTACTCGAAGAGAGGAGGGGGAAAAAAACAAAAACAAAAAACATTTGGATCAATTGATCCAAAGGCGCCGCTGAGCACGCCCCGCTCGATCACCTCCGAGTGATAGAGCCGAGACCTCTCGGACTGCACCTTGAGCCTCCAGCGCATCTCTGCACTCAGTTCTGGTGGAAACCGCAGGAGTCCATGGGGCACGTATGGCTCGTTGCCTTCTCCTTTGGCCAAAGGGTTCCCAATTCAGCAAAGAACTTGCTCATGCTAAAACTGAGCAACCCCAACTCATACCAGCCACAAACCCTAAGAGCTGGAAACGGCGCAAAGCACATTATTGCAGGCTGCGGCCTCTCCCCTTTCTGATGCATGTCTGATTTTCAGGGTGCCGGCATCAGTTTAAAAAAGCGCCTATGATTGTCCCGATGCATCCGCCCCATTTGTCCCATCGCCCCATCCAAAATCTGACAAGGGCCCAGCTTCGCCGGGTAACGGCGGGCCAACTGCCTCTGGTCTGAACCAGAGGTAGTCGGGCCAAGCAATGCCAGCGACCTGTGCCAAGCAACTTCGGGCACATCTCAGGTGGGCAGAGACAGCGGGCAGCAAACAACTAGCCGTTTTCCAAGAGGAAGACATTCCCATTCACAGTGTTCCCTGCCCAAAAGACCCCTTCACCCACCAGCAGTTTGCACAGACCAGCCCACTTCCGCTGAAAGAATAGCAAACCCTGGACACAACACCCAAATTGGAGAAAGCTTCAATACGAAAAACCGCAAGGCGAAGCTCCCGAGCCCAAATTGGAAGCAACCGCTGAATGGGAGGCCGCGCCCTGAGCGCCAGAAACGGCAAAAACAAGTGAGGCTATCTCGAGAAAAACACAAGAAGAAAACAACAAAAACATGTCAGCAACCGTGGCTGTTCACAAACCATGTGCTTGGACCCTCACTTGCTTGTGGTTGCTTCAGTTGGAGTTCCTGGGGGCTTTTGATCACAGTGCCAACCCCGCTCATTCACCACACGCTACGAGTTTACGTTTCTACGGGTTCGACGAAGTCGGCTTTCTTTGACCTACCTTTCGTTCAGGAGTACGACCAGTTTCGTGTACCCTTGTCTGGTGCCCCAGCTTCTCCGAGCCCTCCCCACTAAGCAGCCAGCATAGTTTGACAACGTCGACTCGTAGCCCGCGTGGAAGGGCTCAGCGACGCCTGCGTGGCATCTCTGCTTCTCAAGATGTAGCAACATTGTCACGCCTGCCCTCAGGATACGATTCCTAGGCGATCCGCATCTTGAAGGTTTTCAGCCGAGGCTAACTACGTGCTACCCTCTGGTTGCATCTGACTTCCACCGGGCTCAGTTCAGCCCTCAGCTTTGGCCTGTGGCAGCTGCCCTCTACATCCATCTGTGTTGCATAGGCCCATGCAGTCAACGAGAACATTGAGCCTCTAAGGCGCTGCTTTTTGGCAAGGCTTCTGCCTTCTGTCAGATCGTTATTGGGACATCCCAGCCGTGTGCCTCCACAAACGCCACGAGGAAAACGAGCTCCAGTGCCCCGGTGCCCAAGTCCCCAAGTCCCCAAGTCCCCAAGTCCCCAGTCGCGCGCTGGGCGCCTAGGCGTGCGCCCAGCAGCACGCGGCTGCAGAGCGCCGCCCGCCAGAGGTCCCCCTCCGGGGCATCGAAGGCGACCGCGCCGCCTTTGAGGCGCCCGTTCTTCAGGCCCAGGCCCTCAGCTGAGGGCTGACGGTTCGAGGCGGGGGGGGGGGAGCTCGAAGCACTTCCAAGTCATCTGGCTTGGATTGCCAAAGAATCGAGCTTTTTGCTTTTTCTTCTCTGACCATCTTTGATAGAGTGCCATTCCCCCGATTTTCCCCAGGAGCACTTGAGAATCAAGAAGGGGCGGTGGGGCGCAAACAAGAACGGCAAAGCGGCCAGTGGCACATTGAGGCGGCCGGGCAGATGGCAAAACAGTGGGTGTGGGTCAAAATCAAACCACCAGGGGACCGCAGGTTTTAGTCATTTTGGGCACCTATTCTTGACCCACAGCCAAATGGAACCCTCGAAACGCCTTGGAGGGACGCGGCCCTGCCTCCAACTCCCGCAGCAGCGTTGGCTCCAGACCTTGGCCAGAACCCAAAGCGCAGACATCTCAAAGGCCAAGCCCTGAAGGCGACTTGTTGCAAGCTCGGGATGCCAAGGGGCAAAGGAGTCACCAAGTGGGGAGCTCGGTGTTTATAGGAAGGGGGGAGATTTGCAGAGCAATCAGCCGGCATTCACTCCGGAGTCACTCAGTCTCAGTCTTTTTCCAGTCAGCCTCTGGTTGCAAAATCAGTTTGAGACCCCGGTGACACTCACCACCAAAAACAAGCATGCCATAGCCTACCAAAGCATAACCCCTGGGCCATGCGAATCCAAACTCGTTAGGTCTAGCTCCAGCTCAGCGTTTCACTTGCGCTGGGGCTGCCAGTACGTCTCCGGGATCCCAGGCCCGGTGCCGTGTCAAAGAAGAGGCGCCTCCGAGCCAACTGCTTGGCTCATGAAGCGCTCATGATTTTGGCCCAGTCGCGCGCTCCAAGATACAAGGCGACGAATCACGATAGACGCCTGTGGCCTGCGTTGCTTTACAGCGGCCACTAAGCCACGGGTCACCCGGCCTGGGCTGCACCACTCGCTCCAGTGCTGCCTCGACTGGGCGGCTGCGCTGCAGGGCGGCGGCCGAGCGCAGCGACAGCCGTGCAGGGGCGGACATCGGCCCATGTGGCAGGTCACACAGAGAGCGAAGCGTCCGCAGCAAAAATTATGGGGCGGGGACGCGTTGAGGGCAACTAGCTGTTCTTGGTCTTCCGGCTTGGAGGCGCGTGTTGTCCCCTCTGCCAGGGAAGGGACACGCTCAGGGCGCTAGGGATTAAACAACTGGTGGTTGCGTTCTCTCTCTCTCTCTCTCTCGTCTTTCTTTCCTTCTTTCCTTCTTTCCTTCCTGCCTTCTTTCTTTCTTTCTTTTCTTTCTTTCGTTCTTTCTGTCTTTCTTCATTCCTTCCTTCCTTCCTTCCTTCCTTCCTTCCTTCCTTCCTTCCTTCTTTCCTTCCTTCCTTCCTTCCTTCCGTCTTTCTTTATTTCTGTCTTCCTTCCTTTCTTTCTTTCTTCCTTCCTTCCTTCTTTTCTTTCTTTATTTCTTTATTTTTCTTTTATGTTCTTTCTTTTTTTTGTGTTCTTCTATTTTGTTTTCCTGTCTGTCTTTTTTTTCTTTCTTTCTTTATGTCTTGTCTTTATTTGTTTCTTTTTCTTTTCTGTTTTGTTAATTTTATGTTCCGTTCTTTATTTCTTTATGTCTTTTCTTTCTTTCTTTCTTTCTTTCGTTCTTTCTTTCTTTCTTTTATCTTCTTTTCTTTCTTTTCTTTTCTGTTCTTTTCTTGCTTTCTTTCTTTCTTACTTACTTTCTTTCTTTCTTGCTCTCGCTCTCTCTGTCTCTCTCTCTCTCTCTCTTTCGCTGCTCTCTTGCTCGCTCCATTGCCATTTGTGTTCTATGCCAGTGCTTAGGAGTGCCGCGGGTCCCCTAAAATAGATCAAGAATGCCGTTTCTGGCCCCAGAAGTACAAGGCAGAAGAATTCTGTAAACATGTCCTTGGCTCCATGCCATGCCTGTGCTGTCAAAGAGGGCATTCGTCCTCTTGAGCCTCCGGATTCCCAGTCGTTTAGATTGGCCATTGCCGGTGACCCTGCCAACGGCAGGCCTTAGCGGTTGCTTCTCAAGAACCTCGGGTGCAAGCACTCTGGTTTGAGTAGTCGGTCTTGCAGCGGAACTTAAATCAGGCATCCTTAGCCCACCCCCCCCACGAAACCCCGAGATGCACGAGCCATTCACACCAAGTTGGCGGTCCGTTAACGAGACGCAGCTCGGAACCTTGCCAGCTGCACGGAGCCCGAGGGTTGCTCCTAAGACCCTTTCTGGTTGGCACATGGAAGTCCCAAGGAGCCTTTGGCTTTGGTCGACCTGGATCCAACCCTGCTTTCCTTGCTTTGCAAGGCTGGGCTCAACGTGGGGTCGCACACACAGCTGCGAACACTCCTGGCTCGCAGCCTTGAGGGACATCGTGGAAGTAGAAGATGCCCACATCCACCTGGCGAGTCAAACTGGGTCCTTGGGCCAGTTGACAGGCCGGAATCTTAATGACTTTCGGCTTGCGGCACCCTTCTGGGACCCAAAAGATACAAATGTGGGAACAAACGGCACTTTGGACAGGCTAAACTCTGCACAGCGCAAGCTTCTCAAGCCCATGTGCTCAACTTGGAATTTTATTATATGGCCGGGATTTCCGTTCGGGTGCCTTGGGTCCTCCCTCAGGTCTCCCGGCCGGCGGTGGTTGGTTAAGGGTTCTCTCAAGCGGCTGCAACAGAACGCAACCGAAGGACCAACCGAAAGCCAAAAAAAGAAAGCCTTGAAGTCCGCAAGGGTCGAAGGCTCGTAGCCCCAGCACAGCTTGTAGGCCCCAGGCCTGCCGGCGTGGGATTTGCCCAGCCGCGCGGTGGCGGAGGAGCCATCCGTGGCCAGCTGGCCTCAGCTAGGGATGGTCTAACCGAACCACCCTGACCCAACAGGACCCAAACAGAACCCAACCAACCGCCAACTCAACCAGCCAACCGGACTAACCAAACACCATTAACATCACCCGCACCAAAGCAAGCTCGCGGAGAACAAAAAAAGCTAGTTGGTCCCAGCCTGAAATCCCCAGTTTAGCAATTTTCAACAGCCTGGTAGGGAAAGAAGGCAAAGAAGTACTTCTACACAAGAAAACAAGGATTCCTGCAATCAAAACCGCCTCGGGTCGGAAACGCGGCAAAGGACGCGCATTTACCCATGAGCAGAGTGGCTAAAGGGTGCCGGGTTCAGCAGCCCCGCAAAGGCGGACACTACAGTGGCGTCTCCGCAAGAGCTGGCCATATCCAGGATCACCACCCGGTTGGTGAGCGCCAACATGGACCCATACAGGATGAAGCTGCAAATGGAGCCCATGGTGCAGTCCACCCGGTAGGTCCCGAACGGCCCGTTCATGCTGAAGGTGCCCAGCTCCACCACGTAGTTGGCGCCACCCTGACAATATGGGTCCAAATGGGTCCAAGGGGCGGGGGGCAAGTTGCTCTCAACTTCCAGGCCTGGTAGACCCCGTGGGCCCAGCACATCCGGTAGTGGGACCCGATGCACCCCTCCGCCGGCGTGGGGACCCGGCAGGTGGCATAGGAGCCGCCCAGCACCGCGCCGCCCAGCGTGAACTTCCCATCCGCCACAAGCACCGGGTTCACCAAGCCCTGGATGGTGGCCTGGTGCTGCACACGGCGGAGAGCACCCCCAAACTGAAACTGGGAGCGAGCCGACGGATGCCATAAGACCTAAACTCAAAGATGAAATTGAGTCATTCTGCCTGGCCAGCTCAATTCTGAAGCAGGTCTCTTCTTTTGTGCCAGTCTTGCATCATGAGAAAGGCAGGCGGCATGCGCACAACGAAGCAGCCACTTCCCCCCCCCCCCCACCTGGACCACCGCTGCAGAGCCGCAGGTGCCAGTGGTGATGAGCTGCACCTGGTTGGTCTCGTTCAGGCCCACGCCCGAGGGCTCCACCACACAGGCCTCCAAAACGAAGCGCCAAATTCACGCAAAGGCGAACCGAGGCGATGACGCTTTCAAGAAATTCGGATAACGGAAATGGTGCATGTCCAAATGGGGACCAGGGCTGATTTCTCTCCAACTCTCCATCGAGATGTTTGCCAAGGCTGATTGTGCAAAGCTGTGCCTAGATAAAGGGAAGATTTCCCGCTGCTTGGGGTACGCTTCTGTTTGCATGGCGGCGGCTGGTGACAAAAGGAAAAAGGCTAGCATTCAGCCCACCCGCTACAACCAAATCAAAGCATGGTCTCAATTATGAAGGGGAGCGGGAGTCTAATTGTAAACTCCATTCTCGGACAACTCGCAGCGGATGAGAGCTGCTTTGCAGCATTGCAATCGACTGCCACTTCACCCTGGCCTGGCCCAGTGTGCAGGACACCGCCATGTTCTGAATCGGGCCGTTCATCACGAAGTCTCCCAGGGTCACCTTTCTCTGAATCAGAAACTCCGTTACACATGGAGCGTGCTGACCAGACAAACGACCCTCCAATGCCGCTGCCCGGTCTTGTCGCGCTCAAGACGAACTACAGCCAAACGGGTAGAATCTGAAGAAAAGAGATGCCCCAAAAGTCATGCGCTCCCGCACCCTTCTTGAGTGAACCAAAGCACCCGAAAGATTGCCACGCCGAACCCCACACCTTGTAGTCCGAGTACGCCCCGGGAGGGTCGAAGCTCCAGCAGATCTTGTAGCTCCCCGGCACCCCTGCGTAGCCGAGGCCCGCGTCGTAGCGGTCCCCGTCCGCGTAGACGTACCCAGGGTCCGCCGGGGCGATCAGCAGGTCCGTGCCCGCGGGGTTGTTGATGCCGCTCCTGGTCTGACATATTACCACCCCACCTCCTTTCTTAGAAGGCACCCGACTTGGACGTACATCAAAGGGGAGAAAGAAGCAAAACAGAACCGTGTTAAACACAGGCAAAAACAACGAAAAACGCTCGAAAGCAAAAGGACCCCACAAATCTCCAGGAGATCACCGTGGGGGAGGTGTCCCCGCAGTTGCTGCTGGTGGAGATGAAGAGCAGGCGGCTGGTGTGTGCCAAGCGCACGCCCTCCACCTGAGGGGAGAGGCAGAGCAACATTATGGCATGGTGCCACTACTGCCACCAATCAACATCAATATTTGAAGCATGGATTCCTGAGGAACAAATCTACGGGTTTCATGGTGGACACCACCATCAGCATAGTACAAGTCAACTCTTGCTCTAGAGCTTCCGTGGGGAAGATGCTTCAAGGCCCTTCGGGCCCTTCGTGTCTGCCACCGTTCCTTTGGTCGCCGAGAAAAGTCTCGGTCCGAGCTCCGAGCTCCGAGCTCCGAGCTCCGAGCGGCGCCTCGATCTTGCAGGGCTCGCTCAGGGTGCATTCGCTGCTCCTGGCCACGGGCCCGCCCATGCGCAGCGTCAGCACGGGCACGTGGAAGTCCCCGTCCGCCGAGGGGTCGAAGCCCCAGCAGACCTGATGGCCGAAACTGGGGAGGGGAGGGTTCTGCGATAGCACGGGGTTGAAAGGAAGCCAAAAAGCCATGGAGCAATCATTCCCTCCTGGATGGGAGAAGCCGAAAAGAAGAACAACTGAGGGAACCTTGACGCTTATCTTTGAACAAAAGCTTCAAGGAAACCAGTGTCGCACGTGACATTTGGATGGCTGCAAAAAGAACACCCATCTTGTTTGGGAGAGAATTAGCACCTCTCCCTTCGGAGAAGCACACATTTCCTGCCTTGTAGTCCCCCGGCATCCCGCCCGTGGGAGTGCCCAGCTCGAAGGTGTCGTAGGTGCCGTCTGCGGTGGCGTTGGTGGGATTCGACGCGCCCGCGAAGACCGCCAGGTTCAGGGCCGACTGCCCGCAGGTGTCGGACAGCGCGGTGACCACGATCTTGTTGGTGGCTGCGAGGTTCACCCCGGTCAAGGTGAGGCTACAGGGCAGGCCGAGGGTGCAGTAGACCAGAGATGTCTGCAGGTCAGGGCCGTCAATGGAGAAGGTGCCCAGCTGGATGTTCCAGTAGTCGTAGCTGGCGTTGTGGCCCCAACACGCAATGTAGCCACTGCCAGGGCCATCTGAGGTTGTGCGGGCGATGCCCAAATTGTACAGGGCCACGTTGCCACTGTCGGGGCTCACCGGGTTGGTCAAGCCATCGAAGACCGCCGTGGACGGCGTAGTGCTCCCGCAGGAGCCGGCTGCATCAATGATAAGGATCTGATTGAAGGCCGCCAAGCCCACACCTGTGAGTGTGATGCTGCACTGCGTGCCCATGATGCAATGCTGGGAGACTTGCACGGGGCCATTCAGCGTCAAGTATCCCACTGGGACCTTGTAGAATGCAGCCCCTGCCCCGTCAGCGGGGGCACTTGACCAGCAGAGCAGGTAGTCCGTTCTCGGCTGACCTGCCGAGGGTGTGCCAAGGTCATACGTGTTGTAGGGCATCTGCGCATCTACATTGATTGCATTCAGCATGCCTGTGACCGAGGCGAGCGTGGGCCCATTATCTCCACAGGACCCCGCAGACAGAACGATCATCTTGTTGCTGCTCTGCAGCTCAAGGCCGATCAGCTCCAGCACACATGAGAGCCCAAAGGTGCAAGACACATCTTGCACATTCGGACCGGTCACCGTGAAGTCGCCCAGGGTCAACGCGAAATCTGCCACGCTCGCAGGGCTCGCTGCCCAGCAGAGGGTGTAGCCACTCTGCGCTGTGCCGGTGTTGGGACTGCCCAGCTGGTACTCTGTGAAGGTGCCATCCTGAACCTGCTTCTCCACTTCCATGGGGCTGAAGGTGGCAGACGTGGCCCCAGCCCCACAGCTGCTGCCCACGTCCAAGACCAAAAGCTTGTTGGTGCTGGCGAACGCAATGCCCGTCAGCGCCAGCACGCAGTTCTCCCCCTTCACACAGCTGGAGCCCTGAATAAGATCCGGCCCTCCCAGCTCCAAGATGCCAACGTAGACATTGTAGTCCGACTCGCCGGCCGGCTGAAAGCCCCAACAAATCACGTAGTTGCTGTTCGCCGTTCCCTCAGTGGGCGTTCCAAAGCTAAAGGTGTCGTCACTGGCACCGCTGTCAGTTGCGGGATTGCCCCAGTCAGCGCCGGAGGCGTTGATCGTCCCCCAGCTACCACCGCAGGTTGCACCTTCCCCGAGCAGCACCAGGCCGTGGGCGCCCTGGTCAAAGCCGGAGCCAGTCAAGGTGAGCGTGCAGGGAAGGGTGAGGATACACTGATGGTCGCTCAGCACGGGCCCATGCATTGTAAACAATCCAGAGTCGATGGCGTAGTCGGAGTTCACCTTGCTTGGGGGCACTTGCGAAGGTGTGGCAGACCAGCAAAGGCGGTACCCACTCCCTGGCTGGTTGCTATGCGCGCTCAGCGCGCGCCCAAAGGAAAAGGTAGTGTAGGGCGAGGCCTGCGGCAGCGCAGGGTGGCTGAAGCTGGAACCCAAAGACGCCACCAGCTCGTCGACCAAAAACGCACAAACACTGCCTGTGTCCACAGCATAGCTTCCAAATGCAACTAACAAGCCATTGGCGTCAGTGAAGCCAGTGCCTTGCAGGGTAACATCACAAGTTTGGCCCAATGTGCACACATGCGACATCCCAGAGGTTGGGCCCTGCATTGTGAAGCTGCCCACGCGGAAGACGTAGTCATCCAATGTTGCGGGGTTGGCTGCCCAGCACAGCGAGTATGTTGCTGTGGTGTCGCCCATCGCCCCAGTCTTCATCTCGTAGTAATTGTCGTTTTCGTTGTCCCAAACAATCCTGGGGTTCTCAAAGCTCCCTGAGAAGTCGGCAGCAGCGTTGCCCGTGCCGCAGGTGGAGCCCGGCACAACCAGGGCCTTGTAGGCGGCCGAGGTGGCCGACTGGCTGTAGCCTGCAAGCGTCAACGAGCAATCCGCTCCCAGGGTGCAGGAAAAGTCCTGGCCGGAGGAAGGGCCCTTCACGGTGAAGACGCCAACCTGCGTGGGGTAGTCCGCCACGCTGGCCGAAGCACCCGACGCCCCGTAGCACAAAAGATAGTCCCCAGCCGTGCCCCCAGCGGCCGTGCCAAGGTCAAAGGTGGCCAAGGCGTCCGTGAAGGACGTGGCGTTGTGGGGGTTGCTGAGTCCATCCCAGGCCTCTGCGCTGCCGGCGCCACAGGAGCTGCTCGAGGCATCCAGGGCCATAACGGAGGAGTCATAGCCCAAGCCGCTGCCTGAAACGTCGAAGCTGCAAGCAGCAGTCAGGGTGCACTGTGGGTTAAAATACCCCGAGGTGCAGTACGCAGCGCTCAGAGGATCTGGTCGAAAGCTGCCTTTGAGGCAGCAATAAAAGCTCATTCCTGAATAGCCATTGTCATTGTTCCCCTCAATGATGTACTGCCAGGACAGACATTGTGGCCAATACTGACCACACAAATCGCAGCAGGCTGCCGCATTGCCGACCTCTTGGCAGCCCTCAGCCACAGAGTTCACATCCAGAGTAATGGCCAGATTTGTCCCCTGGTAGCACACTCCCGTCTCACTCAGGCAATCTGTGCCAGCTGCAAATGACAGAAGGGCAGCAAAGCAGGCGCTTAGCACCCAGCCACTCATGGCGGCATGCTGCGGCAGCAGAAATGCATGTTTGCCAAAGTGTGGTTTGCGTTTGCCCTCTCAGGTTGTTGAACATGTCTGCAGCCTGCGTGGGCGTTGCCTGTGGAAGGCGATTGTGGCGTTGGTGGGGTGGAAAGCCACTTCGAAAGCGCTGATTAAAGACACAAACCTCCCCTAAGACCACGCTTGAGTGACTTCCCAATTTTGCATGTCGCATGGCGTGCTCATGCGAGCTGCAAAATAGAGCCACACAATCACATGCCGAACCTGTTCAAAGCCAGGGGTGCAAATGTGAGAAGCGCTTCTCGATTCAACATGAATGGCCAAAATACCAAACGCAGCCCGAGGGCGAGAAAAAATTGGGACAGCCGTGGCTCAGGCCCATGCCAACAGCTGCTACCCCGTCCTTTCCAGCCAGGGTCGTCGTCATCCGCGGGTAGTGGCTGCCAAGATCCTCAGCCACACGTCGAGGAACTAAAACAATGTTGTTTTGGTGCTGCCGCCGCTTTGCTGGTTCTGTTGCTGGTTCTGTTGTCCCTCGTCTCGTTGCTACTGCCAACGCTGCTGCCATTGTCTTCTGCCTCCCTCTTGTTGTTGTTGTTGTTGTTGTTGTTGTTGTTGTTGTTGTTGTTGTTGTTGTTGTTGTTGTTGTTGTTGTTGTTGTTGTTGTTGTTGTTGTTGTTGTTGTTGTTGTTGTTGTTGTTGTTGTTGTTGTTGTTGTTGTTGTTGTTGTTGTTGTTGTTGTTGTTGTTGTTGTTGTTGTTGTTGTTGTTGTTGTTGTTGTTGTTGTTGTTGTTGTTGTTGTTGTTGTTGTTGTTGTTGTTGTTGTTGTTGTTGTTGTTGTTGTTGTTGTTGTTGTTGTTGTTGTTTGTTGTTGTTTGTTGTTGTTGTTGTTGTTGTTGTTGTTGTTGTTGTTGTTGTTGTTGTTGTTGTTGTTGTTGTTGTTGTTGTTGTTGTTGTTGTTGTTGTTGTTGTTGTTGCTGTGGTTCTTCTTCATCTTGTCGCTTCTGGTGTTTGATTCCTTCCTTCTTCTTCCCCTTCTGCTCCTTCTCCTCTTTCTTCTCCGGCTTTCTCGAGTCATCATGTATGTGTCCGTCTCAACGCAGGAACTATATATGCCTACGCTGGGCCCAAAGTCGCAGTGTCCTTTCTCCGGGCAAATGCCCCGCCTCATAGGTCGGCCGGTCAATCTCTTGAGCAAGGGCTGCCTGTCCCCACCAAAGCGGCTGCCTAGGAAAGCGGCCAGGCAGCACGTGTAAAATGTCAAATCAGCTGTCAGTGGGCATGTCAGGTTTGAGGGGCTGACCTTTGGTGTCATCAAAAAAAACAAACTGATGGGGAAACAAATCTGGAGGGCCCCTCGTTTCGGCGAATTGTGTACACGTGGAGGTCGGCAATTCCCGCCGCACACAAGCCTCAAGCTATTTCATGCCATGAAGGACTCTTTCCGCTGGCCGAACTCCTCTGTGTTCGACGCCCAGCGCTTAGCCATACCCCGCCTGCTCGTGTGCCTTGTCAACATCAACAATCCAAGGACCCAGCTTCATTGGTTTGTACTCCACCTCCGCCTGGCGCTTAGAGAGGGTTCTCCGAAAAGTTGCAATGACACCAGAGCCCTCCGACGTCGAGCAGCACTTGGCCGGAGCCTTCCCTCAGCAACAGCAGCAACAGCTGCAGCAACAACCAACCAGCAACCAGCAACAAGCAACCCGCAACAGCAATAGAACATGAGCGCCAGCAGCAACAGCAGCAACAACAGCAACAACAGCAACAACAGCAGCAACTGCCACGTCACCGGCAACGCAAGCAACCAAATAAACAAAAGCAAACAAACAAAACAACACAAACAAAACGAACAAAACGAACAAGAGTGATACCAACATAGACCCCAAATAGCCAGAATGTGTTGTCTGCCGGCGGGAGCACTTAGACGGGCGTTGGGTGTGGCTTCCCGCGGCTCGGGAAATAAGGCAGGCCCAAGCCTCCATCCAACAAACATGATGCAATATTTTTGTTCGCGAACAATCATCATTCGCCTAGGCACTTGCGCCGCAAAATGCCGGCAACAGCACACAGCATGCCAAAGGCCTGTCCGTGAAAAACACATTGACGCAGAACAAGCAAGGACGAAGCCTCGAGCAATTCTACTGACATTTGTACATCGACGGCCCCCACGTATGCTGAGGGTACGCTCGGGGCACTGGGGTAGCACTGCTGACGGGGCGACCGTGCGAGTCTGGTCAACCAAGTCGACGATTGACGGGGTTCCCCTTCGAAGGGGCGCAGCTTGCAGTCGACCAAACTTTGCGCGCCCTATCAGCCACCCTAAGCTCGGCCGAGCTTTTCCTGAGTTGTTGCGCTTGCACTGGCCCCTTGTGGTTGCACATCTTGGCCATGCTGGCCTCACTGACGCACACCCCCACGCCGTCGTCAAGCTTGATGGGCAAGCAGCCTGATGCGCACGTCTGGTGTATCCTTGACCTCCTCGATAGCCTTGTTGACATAGAGAAAGTTTTGTGCGGTCGGTCCCGTCTTTGGCCATGCCATGACGCAGCGCCCACATCAGGTCTTCTTCGCCAACCCAATGTAGAGCTGCCCCCTGCACCATGTAGCCTCCTGAGTTAGGAGAGAATCCACCTCTTTCGATTTACCTCTTCATAGTCACCTTGATCTCATGTGTCTTGTCACACTGGCGGACCGTTCTGCCAATGTAAAAAGCTGCACCAGATATGTTTGGCCACTTGCCGAACTTCAACATCTTCTTGAACTCCTCCATGAGTCCTTCGCGCCGTTGATTACCTCCTGCGCGAAGTCGTCCACATCCAGCAGCACGAACCCTGCGAAGCTCAGTAGAGGCACGCGCCTTCTCTCACCACGTTGTCGGGGCATAGGCCATACACCGCGCCATGATCAACGCGGTTGGCGGCGTCGGCGTTCCGTGTCCGAGAAGGATTGGCCTTCCATGGTTATCTCACCTCCTGCTGCTTCCGGGTTAGTATGTACCTGCTTGGCATGATGCGGCGTGGTAGCTTTGCCTTGACGCAAGCAACTTCCTCTTCGTCTTCCACCACACACACCACGTTGGAGCTCACAAGCCCCGACTACTTGGTGAGGTTAAACGTGTTCTCACATGATGTCCTTGACAAGGAAAGCATCGCCCGCATTGATATTGGGCAATAGTCCCACATCCCGCAGTCCAGCAACCACCGGAAATAGTCTCCTGTCACCCCTCTGCACTGGCAAAGCGTCCTCCTGGATGATCACATCATCTTGTCCAGATTCTGGATTTGCAGGCGTTGGTCGGTAAGTAGTAGAGCTCGGTCATGATAGTGACCACATGTGGCGGTAGGTTGCGGTAGAGCTCATTCCTCTGACATCTTCATCTGCCACGATCTCACCACATCTAGATTCGATGTCCAGTACCTGCCGTAGATGGACTTGATCTTGCTGAATCTTCTGCTCGCGGCTTCGACTTCCGTGCTGCGTTCTTGGCGGCCAGTCCTTGGCGCCGGTGTCCTCGGAGCAACAGTTGCCGGTGTTGCTGGCGCTGGCAATTCCTCTTGAACTGGTAGCGCTGGTTGTGCATGAGGTTGATGTTCTTCTGGCGGTATTTCACCAGAAACGTCGTTGTAGCCGTAGACGTTGCTTTGCCTCCAGCAACTGTCTTGGGACTGCCTCCAGGCTCTGCTTCAAAGACTTGTGTCCCGTTGCACTTCCAAAGCTCTCTCTCTCTTGGGCTGTAGCCACTTCTGCTAGTCATCGTCTGAAGATCAATGGCTGGAACAGCTCGCAGCTTTTGTAGTAGACCTCCTAGAGCTCCTCTTCTCTCGGTCACCCCATTCCGACATGGACTGTCCCGGTCGAGAATGCCGCTCCATCTGCTCCTGCAAGTTCTTGCTAACTTGGCGCACCACGCACCCGAAGCCACAGCCTGTGAAGAACAGCGGCGACCTCTGATGGAACGCTGCAGCGGTGACCTGCGTAACCCTGTGCGACAGAAGCAGCTGCACCTGGCACGGCGCTTTGCAACGGTGTTTCGAATTGCAGGGCCCTGCCAGAGCAACTGCGGAGTTTTTGTTGCTGCGGGCTGCTGCAGCAGTGCTGTCGCAGGGCGCCAAGACACACCGCTCTGGTTGTAGATGGGGGCTTGCGCAGCGGCTCGCTTGTCCCTGCTTGTTCTGCGTAAACAATCGCGTTATGTTTTGCAGGGGCAGGTTTTTTGGCAAGCTGTGCAGCAGCTGCGTTGTTGCCAGAGAATTTGTCGCGTATTTTTGCGGCGCATTTGTCTTGTTCTGCGCAAAATGAAGCGTTCTGGTTTTTTAGCGGCTTTCCCGCAAGCCCCTGCTGCTGTGGAAGACGCTTCCCTCGCGAGCTCGACGCCAGCTCCCAGGCGCCGCTCTTTTCTCAGCAGAATGCCCTCTCGGCAACAGCATCGAGGTCAAACTTGGACTACTTGTGTGGGACCCGGCCCCGTTGAAGTTGTGGATGATTGAGGCGGAGCAGTCATCAAGCTGTCAGGCAGGGAAATCACCCAGCATCAGCGTCAACGTCAAGGTGCTCACCAACGGCCATCACGAAGGTCTTTGGTGACACCCTTCAAGGAGTACCAATCAATGAGTGGTTGACGGAGGTGATCAGGAATTTGATGGAGATGAGCAGCACTATGAGGAAGAGCGCTTTGTCGAGGAGGACTTGTGCTTTGCGAACGAGGCTATCCCGACGGTCATGGATGAGACCGAGGCCATGGTGTTCTTGAATGAGTGCATGTCGGAGAACTACTTCGGTGGCAAAGGCAGAAGAAAAGGCAAAGGCAAGGGCGGCAACGGCAAAAAGCAGCGTCGGAAAGCGACACTTGCAATGGGCGGGGGTTTGAACGACCAACAGCCTGGTGGAAAGCTGACCGACGACCTGGTGATTGCAAGGTGAACCTGCAAGCGCTGAAGGCCAGGGCGACATGCAACGACTGTCATCAGGGGGGTCATTGACCAAATGCCCGGCGAGGAACTGCGCAACCTCATCGGAGTTTCACGCGGGTCATCTGATCATATCTGATCTGGACAGACAAGTTCCTCAAGACCAACGAGCACTGGAGACCGCACGCCGTCGAGACACTATGCGGGTCTCCACGCAGCTTATTGAGAAATCAGAAGGCGGACGGCGTGGATTTGGTTGATACAGCTGCACAAAGGTTTGGTTTGCGGGCTTCAGTGCACTGAAGAGCCTGGCACGCAGGTCCGCAGAAGAAACCGGGGAAGTTGCACGTGGTTCAGGGACTACTTTCTTGATCCCAGCATATTTTCTGATTGAACAGGGCGCAGTGATTGACAGAATGAAGAACCTGCAGGTTATTTACACCAAACTGGCGTTGCGCAACAATGCACCGAGCGCCGGACATGTTGCAGTCAGTATCGTTGAGTTCGGAAGCGCAGGGTGCCGGATACTGCGTCGTGTTCCACAGCAGCCAGATATGGGTTGGAGGAAGATCGTCAGCCCCGATCCGTCCTTGCGCACGTTATGCAGCGGCTCGACTTTGAGATGCCGTCAGTGTGCTGTTCTTCTTCGCGGTGGACCAGGACTTGATTCAGGAGATCTCTCAGCTCCACAGGTGGAAGGTGCGAAGGTGAAGGTTGGCAGTGCAGCGAGAGGAGCTAGAGAAGGAGGCTCTGGCGCTGGCGCAACGAGCAAGCGTGTCTGGGCCAAGCAACTTCTTCAGCGACGAGAGCCAGGATGGTGCCGAAGGGTATGGTACCGGCAGGTTTTGGCCGTGTGTGGAGAGATGTTGACGAGCTGCAAGCACGCGACTGGGGGTACAGAGCAGGACCTGGAGAGTCCACAGCACGGATGAGACACTCACTCTAGGAGTGGACAAGCTGGGACGGATTGGCAGTTCTTCTTTCAGAACAACCAACACTACCAGCAAGAGGACATACTACGATTGTGAACCAAGCGGATGGCAAGCGGGTCTGCTTGGAGCGGTTGGAGACAGGCAAGATGCACAAGCTGGAGGCGTACTTTCGCGGTGGTGACCTACCACTACTTGAAATGTGAATCGTACAGTATGTCCTCAACGAGTTCACATGTGCTGGACGTGCGCAAGGGACAACCTACCAGCCGGCACCCACACTTCGGAGCTACGATTTCAACGTGGTCATCTACTCTCCACCCGCCGGTAATGAACAAACGCCACATGCTTTGGAAACTTGTTTTCGGCCTTTGGGCTGGTAGATGTCCATAGAAGATCAGCACAGCAAGGTGTCACGAGCGACCCTGTCTTGCGTAGAAGGCATTCCAAAAAGCTGCCCATCCACACAAACCCTGCGTTAGGGCGCTGCTCCGGCGTGCGGCTGCAGCGTGCCGTTGCCAGGTGCAGCTGCAGGTTGCTTTCGCAGGGCCCTGTCATTGCCTGCGACTCAAAAGGCACCGCTGCAAGACGCTCTTGCCAGATGTAGGGCGCGCTGCTGCTGGGCGCAGCGCGCTTTGAGGGCATGTCAGGGTTGCACAGGTTGCCGCGGCCGCGTTCTCAGGGGCCTCCATGCACCGCAGCGCGCAAAAGTGTCGCGCGGTACATTGCTTTGTTTAGCAGGATTTGAGATACCCACAATAACTAAGGCATCAAGCGCACGAAGCGCAACAGCAACAGCACCCTGAAAAGGACCCTGCAGCAACGGCGCCCTGCGGTGTGTGGGTTGTACTCCTGGCCTGGCAATCTCAAAACAAGCACATTAAGCTAAACCCCCTGCCCTGCTCAACTCTGAGTGACAGCCTGGGCAGCCTGCAGCAGCACTCTGCGCAAATCGGACTACAGCAGCACCCCGCAACAGCACGCTGCGCAACTCTTGGGCCGCAGCCTACATCAGCATCTGGGCCACAGCCTGCAGCAACAGCGCACAGCCGGATTTCTGAGTCACAGCACTCCCTTCTTTACTTGAACTTACAACCCCTATGCCTTTCAGCTATCTGGGGAACAAACAACAAACAGCAAGCAACAAACAGCAACAAAGGCAACAAACAGCAACAGCAACAAAGGCAACGACGACAAGAAGAACAACAGAGAGCAAGAAGAACAAGGAGATCAACAAGAACAAGAACAACAAGAACAACAAAAAACAATAACAACAAGCAAGAAGAACAAGAAGAACAAAAAGAACAAAGGCAACAAGCATAACAAGAACAAGGAGCAGAAGAATGAAAACAAGAGCAACCCGAACAAGAAGCACAACACGAACAACCCGAAGAACATCAAGAAGAACAAGAACAAAAACACCGAAGACAAGAAAAACAATACCAAGAAGAACCGCAAGAACAAAAGAACAACAACATCAAGGACAAGAACAGCAGTAACAAAAAGAACCACAAAAACAAAAAGAACAACAGGACCCAACAACAACAACAACAACAACAACCAACCAACCAACCAACCAACCAACCAACCAACCAACCAACCAACCAACCAACCAACCAACCAACCAACCAACCAACCAACCAACCAACCAACCAACCACAACAACAACAGCAACAGCAACAGCAACCAACAACAACAACCAACAACAACCAACAACAACCAACAACAACCAACAACAACCAACAACAACAAACAACAACAAACAACAACAAACAACAACAAACAACAACAAACAAACAAACAAACAAACAAACAAACAAACAAACAAACAAACAAACAAACAAACAAACAACAACAAACAACAACAACACACAACAACAACAACAACAAACAACACACAACAAACAACAAACAACAAACAACAAACAATGTGATTCGGGCACGAGCCTGTGCCCAGGCAATGGGTAAGTTGGGGTAAACAAGCCACAAAAGAAAGGTTCCCCAAAAGCAAACCAATCCCCGGTCCCAAAGATCAGGGTTTCCCACACACCAGAGAACAACAACCAAAAGGAAACAAACCAAACAAGAAAAGGGTTGACCCGCAACCTTGGTCGACAACAGGCCGCACGACTGGTCCCTACCAACCTGGCGGCGGCCCGAGGTCTCTTTCTCCCCCGAGATGCCGTCGGTCGACGCAGGGGTTCGGCGACGCCCATTCGAGGCGCGACGGAACCCAAAACTTGAGCCAAACACCACAGGTCAGTCACTACCGCGACATCCCTGGTGATGAAATAAACCATGGCTAATCACACCCCCCTCACGAGGAGCCCGTCATATGACGGGTGGAGCGTGCCATTTACTGATAGGATTTAACTGCTCGCATACGTCCGCAAACAGCTGGACACTACCGCCGTCAGCGGTGGAGCAAACCCACAAAGGCAGTCGCGCGACATCCCGGGCATTAAATTCCCGCCACCACCCCGAATTAATCGGGGTAACGCTGTCCAACATACCTTGTGGAAAAGTCCACATGACGACAATAGGTCACAACTGTTTGCATCAGAAATGCAAGAAGTTTAATTCTTATCAGAAGCCATGAAATAAAAGATAACGTATGTCCATTAGTACCCTCGCCTAACGGCAAGAGGTACTCCTGACCATGCGTACCTGAAAAATGCCTGAATTCCGCAAACCCGGGAGTAACCCCCCATCAGTTTGCTTTCCCTCTCACTCATACTGCTTCCGGATGAGCACGTCCAGCAGCTCAGCAGCGGTACGGGAGAGACATGACCTCCGCGCCTCAGCGGTCCGGGAGGAACATCACCACCTCCGCACCGCGCCGACCATTGGAGAATGGACGCAAGCCTATCGGCCGCAATCCTCGAGACTCAGCCTACCGGCTATCGTCACGTCTCCTCCGGTCACGTCCGCCCCGCGCACGGTCCCTATCACGATCCCTTTCGGATCTCCTGCGATCATCTCGCCTTCGATCCCGCTCCCGATCGAGTGAATCGTCATCACGACGATCACGAGCATCGTCCCTCCTCCTGTCGCGATCATCCTCGCGCCGCGGACGATATCTGCGCCTCCTCGACTCTCTGGAATCCCTGGTGTCCACGGTCCTAACGGACCTCCGAGAAGGAGTACGGGAAACATCCGACTCCCTACGCCTCCTCCCAGATTGAGAGTTCGTCACGATCTGGTTGAGAGCTTCCAGTGCCGACGCGTCCTCACCATTTCTGATGAAATCCCTAACCTGCTTGTTCAGCACTCTGTTGGTGGAGATCGTCAAGAAAGCGTCCACCACCGAACTCTCAGGCAGCACCAGGAAGTGACCCTCCACCGGGCTCGCCGCGGCCCGCTCAGCAGACTGCAGCCGGATCTCCCCGCCTTCAGGCTTCTTTGCCATCGCCTTGGAGGCAGTCAAAGGCGCTACCGCATCCTTTGCCGAAGATCTGCCAAGCGCGGAGTGAAGATCATCCCCGCTAGCTTCTCTCGCTGCCGCACCTGGTCTGCTGTCGACATCGCCAGGCCTCGTGGATGCCTCCCGCTTTGTCGACTCCTTCGCAGCCTCGTCGGGATCCCAACGGGACTTCCTTTCTCTCTTCTGCCCTTCGGCCGACCCGCGGCTACCGCCGGGAGCGTCACCTCCGCCTGTCTTCTCCTTCTTGACCTCAACCTTCGGTTCGGCCTGCTTCGTCTCCTTAGCCACAGCTTTTGGAGCCGGAGCACTCCTCGCCTCAGATGCCGAAGCAGCCTTCCCTTTCGGCTCTGCCTTAGGAACCGGGGTCACTTTAGCCTTGGCACTCGGCCTGGCCCCTTCAACCACCATCTCGGCCCAAGACTTCTTCGGCTGAGCTGCTGCTGCATCAACCTCCATCGGAGCAGGTCCAGCGTCATCCTTCGCCTTTGGGACGGATGGGCTACCGCCCTTACCGGATCCTTTACCCGGCACTTCACCTGACTTTGGTGGCGGGCCGGAAGGACTACCGCCCTTACCGCCCTTTTCCCCCTTTTTCCCTTTTCCTTTTCCGCCCTTGGGGACCGGCTCCTGCTTGGGACCAGGACCCGGCGCAGCATGATGCACCGATTGGAGTCCCTCGATGTCCACGTTCAATGGTTCGGGTTGACGACCGTCAAGAACCGTCCTCACCCTTTCGTCGCTAACGTAGACGAATGGGTCACGGAATGGTGCGGGAGGCTCCGACTGTCCGGCACTGATCGCCTTCTGCACCTTGGCTATCGCCTCCTTCAACCTCTTCTTCTCATCATAGCCTGTCTCCGATACCATGTACCCCCTGAGCTGCGACATCAACGCATGACTCTCCAGGATGTCCACGTCCTTTCGATGGGTCGGGTACAATGGGGTCAGATGACCAGCCGCAGAACCAATCACGTATGCCATCGGAATATAGAATGACAAGTACGTGTCATGACGAGCGAACTTCCTAACGGAAGTCGTCATACGCCTACCCCACTGAGCAGCGTGTCTTGGGTTGGCCCGGAAGTACTCCGTGACCGACTCAAATCTATCGACTTGGTTGGTCTTGATCAGGTGCTTCGCCACCCACTTCTCCACAAACGCATCCGAGGCCGAAATCCCGGACACATAGGAGAATTGGAAGAGCACCTTCGCCAGCTCATCCCACGCCGCATCGACACCTCCCTTGTCTTCACCAAGATAAGGGGGAAGTCTGATGCCGCTCTGCACCGTCATCCTCAGATCGGATGCCATTGAATAGGAAATCAAATTCCTCTTGATGACTCCGACCACTTCGGAGGGAATCCTCCTGGGCTTGAACTGCCCCATGGTCCTCACCCACTCCGGCACGATGTGGCACGTTTCGAAGTCCTTTTCCTCCGCGTTGGGGATAAAGTTCGGGTAAAAGACCGGGAGCGCGCACCCGGGACACAAGTGCATCCCATTCGGCATCAATTCTGCGCACCTCAAGCAGAACGTGGCAGTCACATTCAGCCTGATCTCTTCCCGTGATCGCCTGTGCTCTCCCCTAACGGGGGTGAAGTCACCGTAGTCCCATGCCCGAGGGTACACTATCGTGTAATCATCGTACATATACGCCGCCTTCCAAGCCCCCATGTGGATCTCGTTCCTAACGGCAAGAGTCTTCCTTCTCGTCAAAAACACGGGTCCAACCAAGGACCAGTGCACCCGAAGATCCACCATTACCACCACGTACCTACCGGAGTAGTTCCGCAGCCTGTCCCTGACATACCACGAAGGCGATACCTCAGCATCCGGCGCCATGGCTCCCACAAGTGGGATCAGGCCCTCATCCTGCCTACCATCCCCAATGGTCTCGTACACATCGGGCCTCGTGATCAATATCTCGATCATGGCCTTTCCATTTCGCCTCACCCTTTGGAGCTGAACCGCCTTCCGAAAGTCCGAGAACTTCATGATGACGTATCCCACCATGGGGAGTTCATTCCAATGCATCTCATACATCAGAGATCCGCCAGGTGCATCTTCCTGAGTATACCTGTGCCTAACGGCACTGTAACTCAAGTCGCGTCCGATCCGCGTGCGCCTAACGGCAACCAACCTGGTGCTCTCCTTGAGGAGAACGCCATCCCCGTCGTACATGACCATGAGCATCGCCTCCACTTGCCCTATCGGGAAAGCTTTAAGCGTCGGAATGAAGAACTTCCAAGACATCTCAGCGTTCTCCATGCCCGAAATCTCCTTCAGGAACCAGATGGCCTGGTCACTTTTCACCCAGTTTCCAGCCTCGCGTCCGGTCTCCTTCAGCACACGTTCCTCGAATAACTCCGAGACTCTCTTTGAATTGATGACCAGGCCGTCGAAATCGCACGAGAGCAGTCTCATCAACTCCTTCGCCGCCTCCCGTCCTGCAACAGTGCCCACGGTCTCCTCGTACGCAGGGTCGATCAAATTCCCCGACCACCCAGGCATATTGCTCAACCTCCTAGTCAACGCGTCTACCGACGCAGCCAAGTCTTCGTCCGTCACGGTGTAAGGGTCGACCTTCTCCCTGTCGTCCTGACCCACATCCGGAAGCCTATAGTCCCCGCGGATGGCCTCCATCGCGGTCCTCTCGGCTTCCTCAGCCTCCTCTTGCGTGGCCACAGCTCTAGGGATCAGGAGCGCGACCTCAGCCGGCAACGACTTCTCCATGTTGATTGGAGTATTCTTGGGAAGGATTCTTCGATCATCTCCCTCCCCGCTGTACACGTATTCCCGAGCAGCCTTTCGGTACTCCTCAGCGGTAGCCCCTCTGTAGTTGGAGGCCTTGCTCGGGCCTTCCTTCCCAGCCTCGGTACCCCGAGGCGTGGGCTCCTTCGTCTCGGTGGAACCCTTCTTGGAGCCTTCCTGATCCACGTCCATGTCGTCCTTCTTCTTCTCCGTCACGGACAGTTTCCCAATGTCAGGAAGGGTCACATCATCATCCTTTCCTGACCCGGCGCCCCTATCGGGGGCCGGCTCGGTCCTCGGTTGCCCCGAAGAACTCGCCCCAGGATCCACATCGCCCTCGTCATCCACATGTGGTCGCTTTCCCCACACGATCTTCGTCTTCGGCTTCAGTGGGACAGCGACACCTCCAGCCATATGGTGTCCAGGCCAAGTGGCTCCCTCAGGGTCATCTTCGAACCATGATTTCCCGAACGGGCACCCATCCCTACCAAGGATCTCCTTCCTATCGGAAGGGGTTCCTGAATGTGACAATGCCGACACATGAGATAGTAACACCTCAACCGCTGACTGTGCCAACGTGTCAGGCATCTGCTCCCTCGTCGGGACAGTCCGCAGCTCCGGAGCGAGGTGGCCGGCAATCATGCTGAAAGGCGCAGTCCCCAACCGCTTGCCCAATACCGCCTCGTTCAGCGCGTTGAAGTACTTCTGCAGCTTCTCCAACATTGCCGTCGCCGCCATCAGCTGGGGATGAAACATGGGCATCCGCCACGCGCGCCCAAGGGCGGAATCCACGTGCGATGCGATCACAGAGATCGTCCCTACCAGCAAGTGCGATGATGCAACCTCCGGCACCCAAGTCGGGTCGTCCAAAGGAATGCATTGACCCGTCTGCGCGTTCAGCAAGGTAGCCCTCACCCCCGGCGCTCGAAGACAATCATACGCCCTGCGGTTCGGGTCACTAACGACACCACGAACCATGTAATCATCCCGATCGGGCATATCTGCCCAGTCCCCCGGAGGTGCTCGCCCATGATGGTACTTCGCCTGAATGTCCTGCCTCATCCCTAACGGGATATGGGCAGCCTCGGACGCCACCTTCTTCATGTTCCATTGCTGATCACCCCACGGCGTAGACTTCCGATCTCGAGGATTGATGTACTCCTGATCGATCCTCCCAGCAGCTCGGGAAGCATCCAACGCCCCGTACATGTAATCGTTATGTACGGCCCTCTCCAATACCGCATTCCACTCGCTATCGCGATTCGGGAACACAATGTGGCTAGTCTCGTTCGCCTTCCTCCACTCCTCCGCGGTAACCCGCTCTTGAGTGATTGCCTTGTTCCTGATCACAGCATAGATGAAGGGCTCACCAGCCTCCCTAGCCAGGACATGCTGAACGATGAACCTCCTATTCGACCTGCTTTCCGCCGGTCTTGCTGATGTCCGCGAGCCCCTCGTGGATTGATATGAACCATGCTCACGGTGATGCCGAACTTCCGCTGACTCCAACTCGGGCGCCTCTCCCGGGTGCTCCGGGTACGGCGTGTTCGCATAATTGTGTATGCCCCCTCGAGACTCCTGGGTTGAAGCCGCCTTCGGGGTCGCTGCAGTATCCCGCAGGTCCCCGTCGTCGTCCGTGTACTTCGGAGCATAGGAGATAGGCACACCCGGGCCACCTGCACCCGACGCCTCCTCCTTCTTCTGACCACCAACAGGTTCTCGAGCCCTGCGTTCCTCCCTAACGGGCGACGCCGCTCGCTTTGCCGCAGGCGATTCCATCGGCGGCTCTGTCGTAGTCGTAGTGGCCTGAGGCACCTCAGCTGCCCTACCGGGAGTCTCTTCCTCACCTACAGCGGGAACCTCGGCTTCCTTCTCCGGTTCCATCTCAACGTCTCCGGCGAACTCTAGCACCTCGGCCTCGGTCGGACCCCCACCATCGTTGAAGGTATCCGTAGGGAGATCGACCCCTTCCCTATCGGGTAGGAGATCATCGACCTCGGCGGAGCCACCCGTGTTCTCCTCCTCAATCGTCGCCCTAGGCGTTCGAAGATTCGATGACCATCGATTCCCAACTTCGGTTGCCGTGGCCTGAGGTGAAGAAACCCTCGGACTCCGAGGTGGGTTCGGCGGAGACTTTGGTCTCACCGATGCCAGCATCTCCTTCGTGACTAACGCCTTAGGAGGTGCTTTCGGGGCAGCGGTCTGACCTTCCGCACGCTGACCTGCGTCAGACGATTGCCCACCGGGGCTTACGCCTACCGGCGGTCCTCCCTGAGCGGCACCTGTCATATCGACGTCCTCGGACTCAGACATCGATCCGCCATCACCCATCTTCGAAGAAGTACCCTCCTTCAAAAGCTTGAGGATGTTGTCCCTGATGTGCAACGTGACGGATCCAGGCCACGTAGTCCTAGTCAGGGAGAAAAAGTCCGGAACCGCGTCTGCTGAAACCACTGGGATCAGGTTCGCACGGAGATCGCCCATCTTATGCTGGATCTCCTTAGTCATGTGAACCCCATGGTCACCCTCTCGATCTAACGATCGCCCCGGACCACAAACCATCACCTTGACCTTGTTGTTGAGTGCGACCAGCGACGCCACGTCCTTACTCCACACGGTCGCCGCGTCACTTCTGGCCTTCCATGCGTTCCTCTCCCACCTATACAGGTAGGAGCCACGGAGACCAAAAACATACAGGTCATGCTTGGCGGCATCCGCGTTGCCGTACTTTTGGACGCAGTCGTCCGTCCGCTTGTCCATCAGCTCGTACGCCTTGTCAATCATCATCCGAAGGGATGTCTCCTCGTTATCACGAGTGCTGGTCACGTAGTGCACCTCACAGTTCTTGAACGGCCGGTTATCTGGGGAACCCCTCAACCGGTCATTCTTTGTCCTGCACTTGAGGATGTCCTCCGCCAACGTTGCTGGGTCCATCCCTTTCTTGTTCTTCGTGGATGCAGTGTTGAACGTCTGATCCAGCAGATAGAACACAGTCGCATCCGGGGCCGCGGACTCCTCTTTGAACACCGGAGGACCGTACCCGGCCGCCATGGCCGCAGCGATCCTCACCGCAGCACCTGTCCCACTAGCCGCTAAACACCGAAGCAAGATTACCATCTTGTCTTGGTAGCGACTCATCTCGTGCAGAACAATGGATGGGTAGATGGACAGCATCACATCCGCTAACACGGCGATTGCCCATGTGTCCCACAGCCTTTCCATTTGTACGGGATCAACTGCCACACGGGAGTATCCTCCCTTCGGCAGCTCCATAGCTGGCGGAACGACCTTCCCACTCCTGACCAGGCGCATCACCTTCCTAGCTTGCTCGAAACACTCAAGCTCCTGCGGGAAGAGAGCACCCCGACCAACGGCCTTTGCCTCGTCCTTGATCTCGGTAAGGTATCCCTTCGTTAGGGTGAGCACAAACGTTTCACCCCGGATGGCCTCAAACATGTTCGACTTCGGCACGATCCTGGCGAATAGTGCCCCACCTTCCGCCTCGGCAGCCTGAGGGGTCCCTGGAGCAGCACGCATGTTCTCCTCTTCAACGGAAAGACCTATCGGTCCCATGTAGTTCTCTGGGAAGAACTTGTGCATAGCCCACACTACCGATGGAGCATGCGGATTCCACTCGACGAATGGGTTGTAGTACTGCAGGGTGCTATCGCCCCCTGAGTTGCACAGCTCCACATATTGCGAGTCCGCCGCAGGCTTCTCAAGCTTGATGCAGATCCCACAGATCCCCAACCTCGCGTTCGGGAACACTCGTTGGGCTCCTCGCTTGACACCCTTCAGGTGGGGATTGTCGCTGAACAGATTCTCGGACTCGTCCGGTTGCGCTATGCAAATCGCGACCCTCGCCCACGTGTTCTGACCGTAGTGCGACAGAGTGCTGTATCCCAGGGCCTCGACCGCCTTCAAAGATGTCCACACACCTACCCATTCATCACTTGCAGTGGACGCAGTAACCTGCATACCACCCAGAATGCTCCACAACGAGGATTGCGAAGTTCCATGGATAAGGCCCTTTTCAGTGTCCGTCTGGCCCCTGAAATTCATGGCCAAATCGAAGAATGCCCATCCATCGTCGGGACCAATTTCCACATCGGTGGTACTCGCCGGGTTCTTGGGCGAGATCCTCAACACCTGTCTACGGTCCCAGTCAAAGGCATCATGCAAGGACGTGACCACACCTGACATCTGTCCCATCGCGTGCAGGTAACCCCGCATTCCTGGCTTATCAGCCGACGCAAACTTCCTGACCGACGGGACCGACGAAAGCCTCCGTCCCGAGGAACATCTAACGATCTCCTCCCTGTTTCTCCCCTCCGTCAGCATCATCGCGTCCACGACCAACTCCGGAGGCGTGAACAGTGCGTTTGGCCTCTCGCTCATCCAAGCACGGATAGCGTTGAAATGGTGCTCCGCATCGCCGAAATCATCTCCACTATACAGAGGGTGATCTCCGAATGCCACCTCTGCCTGGTCAGCGACCGCCTTTACCAAGGCAGTCTGCGGGTGAACTGTCTTCCACTCCGGCCAGGCTTTCGGGTCTGCAGCCCACATTCCTCCGCATGGTTCAGCTGCCGGCTCCGTACTGCTATCCATGGGTAGCGCACTCTTGCCACTTTCAATGCTCTCCTCAATCGCGAACACGATATGGTAAGGAAGCAAGAAAGCAGGGTCCGTCGGAACCGCAGCGCAGAGAATGGCCGCCAAGTGCACGGCGTTCAACTCCGTGACCTCCACTCCCCGGCGCTTCATCTCAGCCACTATCGCAGCAGTCCTGATCGCCCGGTACCGGAGCAGCTTTTCATGGTCCGTCACCGGCATGTGCGACTTGTCGAGCTTGTCCTTGCTGATGTGGGACACCCTGCCAACCAGTTCGTCGAACCTCGCAGCACTGTCATCCTCAATCAGCTGATCAGCCTTCTCCATATCTGGATCAATCGTGGTGAACTTCGGATCCTGTCCCCTAAACCCTTTAATCGTCCACTCGCGGTACCCCGCAAGCAAACAACTGGCCACAGCCTTAGGCTTCTCCATACCCAAGCCCATCTCCAGGTCCCAGGACGGCCGCGGAGGCGTCGCCATGCAGTGCCCCAGGCCCATTCCGCCAGCTGCCGCCATGCGTCAGCAGGTTCGGGCCACCGGCCACGGAACCACGGAGGAACCGGGAACCCAGCCTACCGGCCAGAATCCCCCCTTGTCCCTCAGAAGGCTCAGCCTATCGGCCAGAGACCCTCTCCCTAGAACGAGAACCTAGAAAATGAATAATTGACTGAATCCGTCCTTCACGAAGTAGAAGAAAACCTTAGTGACAGGCATACCTGCCTCATGCTTCTGTTCTGGTCAGTAAGCGCATTGTGTCGCCTGTGAATGTGGTGCGGTTGCCCGCGGTGTGAGCCAGCTTGATCAAGCAAATGCTACGCGGCAACGAAGTTGTTCAACCACTTCCCAACAGCAAGCAATCGGTCGTGCTGAGAGAGAGTATCCCCTCCTCGCATCTTGCAGGTACTCCAAAACGAATTGAAGGACTTAGAAGAAAAACACCTAAACACACTCCCATGCCTCTTGAGACCACATTGGCAAGCGCAAACAGACCTACAATCAAACCCATGCGTGGTGGCAACTCCTTCAACCTCACCTTCCTTCAATATATTGCATTTGGGTCGGTAGAGAATGATCGGAACACATCCACTGGTCCGAGCATCACAAGCCAAGTTGTACCTTTGCCTAACGGCAGCCTCGGTCCTATCCCTGAGCTTTCTGGTCTGTCCCCACTTCCCAGTCCTGGAATCAACCCTATCGGGTGCAAGATCATTAAGAACAAGCACAATATAACAAAGGCTATCGCCTTCAATCCTACCAGACCGTATGATGTGATTCCTGTAACCAGGAGCAATTTGAAGCGTAACAACCCTGCAAAGATCACTATACGCAAGAACTCCGGCTATCGCCTGGTCCGCAATAATAGTTTTCTCGCATCTTTTCCCTCCTTTTTCCTCGTCAATCACGACTCCCTCGTACTCAGAGAGTAACCTCTCAATGAGCCGATTGAAACCGGATTTTGCACCTGATTCCATGCGTACCCCCCTAAGCGGGGGCAGGCCAGGAGCGGCAGGGGGCTTAAGACAGGGTTGGGTGGGTTGGGCCAAATATTCCTGCAGGTATCCCGGCAGGAACATACCAAGGGTGTGCAGATTTCTATTCCACACGACCTTGTCAATGCAGGCCTTAGTGAAAATGTCTGCACCTTGGTAGTGAGACGGGCACGCAACGAACCGAAAAAATCCATCATTAAAACGTTCGTTGAGCCACGAGATGTCAATGCGCTGCGTCCTTGACATATAGCGCATGTTGGGATTATTCCCAGTTATAACGATCCGGCATGCCGATTCGTTATCCTCCCGCACGTTGATAATAAACGGCTGAGTCTCCTTTCCCTTCCCAATAGCGTGCTGCCAGAGGGTAGCTAATGCCATTCCCTCCTTGGACACTCCATGGTCGAGAGCAACAATCTCTGCTTCGGGAGTCGACTTCGAAACGGAAGTCTGCTTCTTGCTTACTCCAGTGATGGGCATGTAGGTCCTAGGACCCACAAGGCAAATGAGCACTCCCGATGTGCTCTTGGAATCAGTACGATCCCCAGCCAGATCCGCATCACAGTAAGCAACCAACTCAATGAACTCTGGGCTATCGCCCACCCAACCGTACAAATGAAGATCGAGCGTAGAGTTCACATATGAGATTAACCTGTGGAGCTTGCGGTCACATAGATGATTCCACTTCGTGACCCGGCTGGCTAACGCCTGCACGGGACGAATTAGGTCATATCTGCCCATCCGAGCTCCGTAGAGAACCTTCATCAGCACCGCCGCCGCGTCATCTCCGAGGCATCCTGGCTGCGCATTGACGGTCTCCATGTCCATCGCCTGGTTGAAGAGTTTGTCAAATTCAGGATTGACGGAATTCTCGTCAAACTCCGGCTTGCTCTCGTCCAGGAACGGAGTTTCAACCTTCTGCAGCTTCTTCGGGTACGTTCCCTGACACAGTTCAATGTACCTATCGACACACGCCTGCATGAAGCTGCTCTCGCTGTACTTGATGAACCTTATCGTGGTTTCCGGCTTGGGGATGTCCTTAGAGAGTAACCCCTCTGGACCAAACCTCAAGTCGGGTTGCTCCATATCAGGAGGATTGCCGACCGTCCACGCCAGTCTCGGGTCAAAGTGACCCTTGACCACCTGTTGCGTGAATTCGTGCTCGCAGCCAAGATATCTCTTGAGCTGCCTTGGTTCCTCCATCTTGATGACCTTCGAGATCAGCGCCCATCCTTCCGCGATGTTCTTTGCCGGCCCGCTCATCTTGAAGTCATCCACGTACACGACAAGAAAGAGGTCGAGCTCCTCATGCCTGAACACGCTGGCCCAATCTTTCACCTTGACGTATCCGACTTTCTTCAGCATCGCCTCGCAGTGCTGTTCCCAAAAGGTACCAGCATCCGGATGTCCATATAGTGCAAGCACAAGGACAACAACCGGATCCTTGTATCTGGGATTTCCGCTGCCGTCGAACCACTCAGGTGGCCATTGATCGCGAGGAATCCTCACCCAAGTCTTCTTTCCCTTCAAGCGGGCCTGAGTGTACGCAGACTCCCCATCACTCACTTCCAGAAGATTCCCTGGGAGTAACCCGTGAGCATCACCCATCTTACCCGCCGCCATAGTGGCGGGGCAGGAGGTGTTCTCGGAGAACAAGGCCCAATGCCCGATCTCATCACGGACGAAACATCCCTCGAACACGACTCGCCCCTTGTATTTGCGATTCGGATCGTCTTCCGGCAGCTCGTGATTCTTCTCGACGCAGATGTCGAAAATCCTACCAACATGGATCTTCTCCCCTTCCTTACGTGCCTTGGCCGCAACATCATGCCATTCTTGGACAGTCGACAAGTCCCAGCATCCTTGCGATGTTAACTTGTCCCACTCCTTCTGAAGAGCGGCCTTAGCCTTGGCATTCCCAGCTTGTTCCTTCTTGTTCACTGGCCTAGCGACACAAGCATACAAGGGAGGAAAGACACCTGAGCTCTTCGGCCGATGAGAAAGGGATATCTCCCCCCTGGGCATAGAGAACTCAAAGGTCTTTCCATCAGATCCAATCGTAGGGGCAGCAGCAGCTATACCAGTGCTCCCGAAACCCGCGGATCCCCTATCGGTTCCCCGCTTGGCTTTCCTAGGGACGATCGACGCGTCGATGAGCATAACACGCTCCAGTACGATCTGCGCAACACGGTCCCCAGGGTTTACGACGAAGTCCTCATCCCCATGATTAAAGAGGATGACCTTGATCTCTCCGTCGTAGTCGGGATCAATGACCCCACCGCCTACAGCGATCCTGTTCTTCACGGCTAGTCCTGACCTGGGAGCTATCCTAGCATACACCCCAGCGGGCATCTCTATCGAGATTCCGGTGTTGACCAAGCCTGACCCCCCTGCGGGAATACATGCTCCCTCAGAGGCATAGGTGTCCAAACCCGCACTCCCCGAAGTAGCCCGCGTCGGGATCTTGGCAGTCTCGCTGTTAAGACTAACGTACAAGGTATTCGGCTTCTTCTTCCATCGCTGTTCAACCGGGTCAACCTCGACCGGCATTGCATTCGCGACCTTCTTGAAAGTGCCGTTCGGGTACCACGCTCCAACGATCGCCTCGCACATTTCACTCGGATAGAGGGCAGTCGTTGGGGTGACTGACCCCTCAATGCGTGCATGAAGGTATCCCTTCTCGTGCTTGCACTTCCGACCTGACAGCTCATCAATGAGCTCCTTGGAGGTCGTCGCAACCTTCCACTGCTTCCTGATTGGCACACCGTCCTTATCCTGCATCCCGAAATCACAGCCGTCGAAATCTACGGTCTCGACATCAGGATCAGCAAGAAACCTCTGCATGAACGGTTGCTTCCATCCAAGACAGTGTCTCGGCCACTCAAATGCAACCCTGCCCCCTCCTCGCCTAACGGCTCGGGAGGCCCGCAGGAACGCCGCAAACATTACCTGAGAATTCCTTCTAAGATCGTTCAGGTGTGATGCTAACTCAGCACCGTGAATCGAAAGGTTGACATACTGCCATGTACTCCACGGTCCGCACGGAATTGACGCCCACAGGTCACACCCAGGATTATCCTCGATGATCCCAATAAGCCGACTAACGTCTTTGGCTTTGGTGATGTCAAATGAGCCAACGTGAGCGCGAATTGCATCGCCTCCACACTCCATCATCACTGCGGACAAGCGCGAGTCAGGTTCACACGCAAACTCGATGAGGAGCTTGCGGCCAGGCGCTGGAGCAGCCGGGTCCCTCTCAGGATGTTCGCGGCGTCTTTCTTCCCTTAGGGATAACTCCCTTTCGGTTTGAACATATATCTCCCGAGACCGGGTGGACATCTGTCTCCAACTATCCGCATCAATTGAGTTGGGTTTTCCGGTGCCTGCGTATGGCCGCTCACGCCTATCGGCGGATTGGCCATAGTCGATCCTGTCTCCGTGCAGCTTATGACCCTTCCTCGGACCTCCGGCAGGTTGGCTCCTTCTTCCTTTGGCTTAAACCTACCGTGGGGAGCACATCCCTTGTCAAAGAGGATGGTCACACCAGTCCAAAATCCACGCGTGAAATGCCGATGATTGGGAGCATCGTGATGACGATCGTCTCTCACCCAATTTCCAACGGCATCAAGCCCCCGCATGTGCGTGACCCTAACGGTGTCAAGCTCCTCATGCGAAGGACCACCTGGAGGAAGGTCCTCGTTCGTCGTCCCGAAGAACTTCTTCCGCACCTCAACGTGGATGCGATACCAGGCGCTGTCCTCGTCGTGCCGCTCCCAGTAATCTGAGACGCACGCGTCACCACTCCCTTGGACAGCCTTGCTCTGAATGGCCCCATCAGACTTGGAAGAGCTACCGCCCCCCTCGTCCAGTTGGTCATCGTCATCATCATCAGGATCATCAAATCGACCTTCATCAAAGTCGAATTCATCCCTGATCTTCTTACTCGGCTTAAAGTCGGCCCTTCGGTCAGCTAACGCCTCCCGAATGGTCCGAGTCCTAGCATCATAGGATGCCAACATCGGGAACACGTAGGGCTCCTCAGGGTTCTTCCAGATACGTTTGACCTGGTGTATACTTGGTTTCCTGAGACCCCTTTGGATGTGCTCGAGATCAGCAACGAGATAGTCGCCCTTCCACAGCCTCCCTGGTTCTAACCGATAGCCTAGAAATAGGCCTGGCTTGGAAGATGGGGCGAACTTCGGATCCTCCTCTATCTTGATGAAGTCCCGCTCTTTCTTCTCGGCGGGCAGGGCAGTAGTGACGCTTGTCTCTTCAACCTCTACCTCATCAATAGGAATAAAGTCCGGTCCGTCGTTGCATTCGGGTTCATACTCCTCGTTCTCATAGATCTCGGCCTCGTCCTCATCGATCTGATCAAAATCACAGTCGAAATGAGTTTCTCCAGTCCATTCGTGGTTACCTCCACGGTCGTTCTCGGCCTGGAGCCAGTTTTCGTCAACAACGAATTCGGTCGATCCGTCAAGATAGTTGAGGACTGTGCTCCGCCTCCTGCCAAGGTCTTTGATCTTGACTGGACAGCTCGTCCCTATCGGGATAAAGAGCTCGGTTCGCGCTTCAACGTGGACGCGAGTGAGAACCTTCTCGTCTTCATTTGCGATCCAGTGGTCTCCTCCTTCATCGACGTCCTCTGAGTCGATCTTCCCAGCATGTCTGGAGTCGCTTTGGGCGTTTTGAACCCCCCCCTTTCTATCCCTGCGAATCTTGGGAGCAATGGGGTAGAAGTCGACCAGACAACCAAACGGCAGAATGACTCCGCTGAAGTTCCCGTTGCCGTGGCGTCGCATCCACGGTGATCCCTCACCGCGATTCTCGATGTTCCTTGCCATGGAAAAATGCCTAACGGCAAATGGCCACCATCGAGGTTCAAATCCAGCTTGACGCAGGAGCACGCGTGCCCCGTGAAGAACGAGCTTAACCTTGTTCTCGATCAGGCCATTGGTCTTGGGCATGCCCGGTGTAGAAAGCCGGTGCAATGCTCAAAGCGTAGTGACAGCATTCTTCAGCTCTGGGGCCTGGTCGCTGTACACTAACTTCAGAGTTTGCCCCCCTGCAAACCTGCGAAATGCCTCCAGCGTATTGCTACGGGATCTGGATTGCACAGGGAGGACTTCGAGGTAGTCGGTAGCGAGGTCATAGAACACTATCGCGTCCGCTTCGCCATGAAAGCCTCGATCCTTCAATCCTCGCAACACCATCGTGTCAGCAGTGGTTAGGTCCCCGAAACTTACCACGTCATGCGCAGCAGCACCACCTTTGCGGCGAAGCTTGACATTCTCCATTTTTGCACGCTGGCAGTGTGGGCAATAGGGGTTCTTCGGGAGATGGGTAAGCATATGGCGAAGCGTCTTAGCATCTGCCCGCCATTCAGCCTCTGTGCGGAGTCCGGAGAGAAAGTTTATCTCGACAATGTCACCATCATCCCCTTCCCCCGGGCCAGGAAAAGGTGGTGAGCGGCTATCGCCCTCACCCCCCTGTTCCGCCTTTCCGGGAAGAGCAACGGTCTCGCACTTGACCCGAAACCACGTTTCACCCGTCCAAGGTACATCAGACGCTATCGCATGCTGATCTCTTTCGGATAACTCCCAAAGACTATCAACCAGCACCTCATGGGTAACCCCATTTCGATGAACGACAGTTTTCCTGTAGTTGTCCAATCGATCAACTCCAACGGGGCAATCATCGCCTATCGGCACAAACTTTGCTTTGCGCGGAATTCGGTGCTCCTTCACGACATGACCTGACCGCTCAGTTCTCCAGGTGTCCTGCGAGCGATTCTCTATCGTCATTGCAGACCTACAGCTCGGCGCCTCACGGGCTTCGACTCCATGATATGCAACGCCAGGAGCTGGCATAGCGGGAAGCAGCTCACCGTCATCAGGAGTAGGGGACACAAATTGGGTATCCCCATGAGGAAGGTACGGCACGTTGTTGATGACATCCAGCGTCACTGTACGGCCCGAAGGGCACGTAAGGGTAGGCTTACACCCTGCAGCCCACGCAAAGGAGTAGCCCATATCCATACAGCGCTTTCCAACTGAAATGATGGATGGTGTAGACTCAAGGACGTGTGCCTCAATCACCTCGTCCAGATTACCAACATCGGCATCAACACGACCAGCAGTATGGGTTGCCCCGTTCGCAGTATGCAACGCATGCGTATGCCCGCCTTTGGCAATCAGGGCCCTATCGGGTCCTTTCAGATCGCCAAGGCCGACCAAATCCATTGGGCATCCAGTATCGACCAGCCATCTCACCCCGCCGTATCCAACAGGTGCAGCAACCTTCCGGGTGTACTTCGGCTTTCGGACAACACGATGACCCCGTATATCTGCAGTGTTCGTGTCGATGTCCTCATCGTTGTCCAAGAGCACTTGTGCGTGAACAGCCGCAGCTCGTATCAGAGCACTCTGAACCTCCCTAGCAATTCTCTTGCGAGACGGAAACTTGATCGCGTTAGGATGGCTGTAACCAGCCTCTCTACTGCGACTAACGATTCTGCCTGTGTTCTCGTTCTCAATGGACACAACAAACACGTCAGGGAGATCAGGAATCTTGACTTTCAGAGGCTCCCTATCGGGACACGCTGAAAATACTTGCTCCTCCAAGACAACGCCGCCTCCGACTCATCACAGTACCAAAACACTGTCTGTATGTCAGTCCTTTTGGGAAGCCTCCTGAATAGGACTGATCGACGACTGCCGGAATCCACGCCGACATCTTCGATGACAGTCCCATAGGTATCAGTGGTCCTTCTCCAAACAACCTGGTCCCACCTGGGACCTCCGCCGGTAGTACCGGAGAAGAACACCGCACCTCGCTCACTTTTCTCCCAACTGCTAACGCAAGGAGGGAGGCAACCCGGTGCAGACCCACCGGTAGCTGGGGCAGCAGCCCACACAGCGGGACACGCCACAACAGTACGGTTGGCCTCAGGGTAACGGCCCGCCCCGCCTAAAAATCCGTCAATCCTTGAGCGGGGCTGTCGAGACGCCTCGCCTCCCTATCGGGAGGACTGGGCGTGGGCGACCTAGGGGTATCCCCCTCTTCATCCTCAACAACCGGACCAGCAGTAGAACGAGGCGTGATGGGCTTCGTACCTGGTGGTGGCTTCTGATGGAGGTACTTGCACGGCTGAGCTGTGCACTTACCATACATCCAGTCGTAGCAGTATCCAAAGTACATTGGCTTATCCCTAACGGGCCTATCGCCAGTCCTCGGGGTAGAGGGCGCAGCTGGGTTCCTCGGGCTCTTGTCGTGCTCAAACTTGCAGTCCCGGCCATACTGGCACTTCCCAGTCTTCGTATACTCCCAGCATGCCCGATCAGCAGGCCCAGCAGGGGACTGTCTTCTCGGCGACTTGGGAGATGGTGTGCGCTTATCCCTCTGACTGCCTCTTCCGGAAAAAAGCTCTATCTCTCTGACTGCCCCTTCCGGGCGAAGATGATCTCGGCCTCCCGTCAGGTTTCCCATCCCTTCCGGACCTAACGGACCTTGAAGGGCTGGGATCGCTCTTCCTGGCAAGTGGGTCGTATCTTCGCACTACACCAGGGGCGCCAGGATGCCGATCCCTCTCCCGAGATTGGGAGCCTGATCGTGACCTCTGTTCATGAAAGGTCTGGTACATCTGCAGAGTGTTCTGACGCTTCTGCCATCGTTCGACACAGTCCTGACAAGCCTTATAGAGCCACGCGAACGACCTAACGGTCACATCGCGATCCCACCTCTCGATGTCGGGCCGCATACAGCGTAGATGACGAACGTTCTCGATGAACACCGCTAACAGTACCCCATCATCGATCTTCTTCCTAATCCCAGAAATGAGATTGTTCCAGGTGCTCAGATAACTCCGGAGCCTTGCCTCATCATCGGAGTGACCTGTCTGCCGGCACTTGAGACTGGTCAACTCAGCGATCTTGAAGGTCTGGTCGTCCTCGACTCCAGTCTGCAGGTGGTTCAGCAGAAGCTTCAAGATCTGTCTCCCCTTGATACCCTGAGGGGGATTCATATTCTGAGCGGCTTCGGTCAGGCGATTCATCTTGTCCCTAACAGCCCTGGTCTTGATGCACTCCCTGATAGCACTCGTGAAGTTTGAGTCCAAAATCGGGTACTTGCAGGGTCCGCCAAGAGCATCATAGTCAAGTCTCTCAGTCTCTGAAATCCACGCTAACGCGTAGTCAGAGTCAAAACTGAAAGCGTTCCTGACCCTCTCTTTGATCTCTGAAAGCCACTCCCGCAGCTTATCAGCTGTTGGCTCAGCAGGCAGCACGATCGTGTTGCACTTGTGATGGAACCGATCCTTATCGACAACGGTGGAAATAAGAGCCCCTATCGGGGTACATGAGGTAATCCTGCAACTTTCACACAGCCTAGCAGGCATAGGGCAGCAAACTTCACACGCCCTCATTCCACAACCAACGGCTCAGGGATCCTGCTACACTTAGTGCACCTGTCCCGTCCATCATCTCCCCTCAAGGCTTCAGGTAGAAGACCACCATCTCCCTGCCTACCGGCACCATTCACGCTGTAGCCGAGGCTAAGACCTGGCCCAAGACCACCGCTTGCAACACTTGAGGGGTAACCTGCAGCATCGTTGGGCTGACTACCGCCAGCGCCAACCCCATGGTGGCTAACGCCACCTCCGTAGGCAGGACCATAGAAACTGGAACCACACTGATTGTTCCCAATTTCATGAGTATCCGCAGCACTACCATGGAACCCGGGCGCTCCACCAGGGTAACCCCCGGTAGGAGCCCCTCCACTCGGGCCTCCAGAAGGCCCAGCGGGACCTTG
The DNA here is from genome assembly GCA_963377175.1 of Effrenium voratum. NCBI lineage: Eukaryota > Dinophyceae > Suessiales > Symbiodiniaceae > Effrenium > Effrenium voratum. Next base: position 27,110 of record CAUJNA010003592.1, on the reverse strand, counting down.
GCCTCCACCATAATGCCCAGGACCTGGTGGTGGAGCTGGGGCATGTCCATGACCACCACTTCCGCTCCCACCCGGACCAGGTGGTCCGCCTTGCCCACCACCTCCCCCGGGAGGAGGAGGAGGGGGCGGCCCAGCTTGCGCGCGCTCATGCCGAATATTGCAGCGCGCACACCGCTCATGGCCGTCACTTCCAAAGTAACTGTGATTTTCACAGACGTGAGTCCCACAATCCGTGCAGAAATACATGGAGACCTCCAGAGCATTCTTGCGACATGCCCAGCATTTCATTTTCAAGAACTGACAATTGCAACAGTCCCCGTCGTCACCACGGCAAAGCCCGCAGAACTCACGACTGCATGTCACACACGAGAATTCAGCATTTGGGTGCTTACGGTCGTTGGGATCATCGAGGGCACAAATCTTTGGCGCGTCTGGGCCATCACCGCCGGGAGCCCCTCTTGCAGCCGGCGCTGAGGCCTGTCCACGATCCGAAGGAGCTCCAGCAGTCCCTCGCCTATCGCCGGGACTCTGGGTGTCAGCGCTGGCTCTACTCCCAGGAGTCCTCCACTCATCACCAGGACTCTGGATGTCGGCATGGACCCTATTATCCCCACCACCTCCTGAATGACGACCTGGGTTCGGAGAGACGTTCCCGCTATCGCGGATTGGCCTATCAAAATTAGGAGAGACGCTCCCGCTATCGCGGATCGGCCTCTCCCCCCTCGGTTGTCGACTCCGGACCTCAGATCCCCTATCGGGGACAGCAGCAGGCCTCGGGCTCCTATTCCTACCCGCATCCTGTGGGAATAAGCATCCCAGCATGCGGCACGGATCCTGCCTGCGCTCCGGTGAGTAGTTAGGCTGGTTCTCAGCAACCCCGAACCACTCCAGAAGCTCCAACAGCATGGACCTTCCCTATCGGGATGAATGGGATGCGCGTCTTGCGCGAAGGATCGACCTTCTCCGGGCATTCGTGGCTGTGATCAGGTAAACAGCGCCTCCGCCTGATGCTCACAGACAGCCAATGCAGCAATCACAGCACCCTAGTGGGCGTCGGAGACCTGATTCTATGTCCCTGCCCCGCAAAAGCATTGTATCCAACATTCCGTCTTTCTCTGGGTGGCCCGAGAGCCTCATTGTCTGGGCACTGGACAGATGCCAGCGGCCTCATCAGAGTGACCCTACATTTCAAACTGAAACCATGATTGCGTACGCTGCATAGGATTACCTTGCGTTACCATCGATACTTTGTTCTCCATAACACCTTCGTGTGCTCCAGATGTGTGCGAGCTCTCGCCTGCTTGGCAAGCTTGCACTTGTCCTGCACCTTAGGAAGATTACGAGATCTTATCCTTGGATGACATCAAGCCCGTTCACATTTACCGATCTCGCTTTCATGCATTCAACGGGACTTCACGGTCTCAAACCTCGAAATGATATCGTCATGATCCCGACGTTGACGTTGAACTTCGCGAGCTAGGTCCTGAATCTTCCGATTGACCTCGTCAATTGCCTCATGCCAGTCCTGCGGGGAATCATGCCCTGATGGTCTATCGACCTCCTGGGATCCCCTTCCGTGTTGCAGCCTCGACATCCGATTAGCAAGAAGGGTATGCTCTTTATTTATGCCTTCAATAGATTCGGAGGCCCACTTAGCAGGTAATGCCGTGTTCCACCCGGAGAACTTGATCTTCAGATTGCTCCCGCAAATTAGCGTTCTACACCTTTTAGCCCTGTCGGACAATTGTGCAACAAGTTCAATTCCACTTCCTGCTGGTATCAATCAATGGTTTTCTCTGCAAAGGCATCAAGTTTTCCCAAGCACATCAAATCACTTGGGATCACAAATCCTCAAACAGCATGGCTCTCTGTTGCCAATATATTATTCTCCTGAATCATCAGGCGAAGCCGATCAGTCGATGCCTCATTGTCCCTGACAGATTCATGGACCTCGTGGGACAGTAGGTTAATCCTCTGCTCCACGACCTCAGCTTGCTCATCGATGGCTTGCCTCACAATGGCCTTGCTATCGGGAATAACTTCCCTTGCGAACCGTTGAACTATCATTCGCATCCTCCCGGCATCAGATTGAGTCGCAACCTCAGCTGCCAGGCGATCGACCTTGTCCTTCGTCCGTTGACTCTCGTCACTCCATTCCCTTCGCATGGAACTCACCTGACCGTTCAGTACCCTGATTTGGTCAGCAAAGATGTGGAACGCCTTCGCGACTGAGCCAGAAACCTCACCTCTCTCGAGCATCTCTTGGATGTGCAAATCGAACACCTCCTTCGCCCTAGCGTCACCTGATTCGCCGGAAGACTGGGATCTAAGGGCGGGAGGAGTCGATATCTCGATCCTCTCAGGTGCCCCACTAGCCCCGGCATCTCTTCTGGGTTCATCCACGGGACAATCACCAACCCCAGATGGCCTGCTAGGAGTAGAACCCCTTCTACGGCTATCGCCGGAACGGGGATCAACATGGGACGCACGAGACTCGGGAGTAGAGTGGATGTGAACATCAGCAGGATCAGGCATCTCCTCATCCTGCGGAGCTGAGTCCATTGGTGAGGGGCTAGCCCTCCTCGCCTTCGACCTATCGGTCTCAATGGCCAGGGGTGACGGTCTCTTCGCAGAAGCACTACGTTCCCTGGCGGTCGAGCCCCATTGAGGTGTGAACTCGTTGCTGGACCTTAGCGTTTCAAGGTCACTGGTATCTCGCCCTAACGGGCTAGCGATCGACGGACGATCCTCGATTCCGAGCGCATCGGCAAGCCGACCATCTCTGGCACCTGTCCTAACGACATCGGCAGCCCGCTCAGTGATCCTCGGCGAACCAGTAACCCGGTTCGAGTTCACGTCTCTCTGATTCAACGGACCTCCAAAGGTGATGTTGGGAAAAGGGGGAACATTCGGGGTATCATCAATCGCCGGGGGACCTACCGGTCCCTCACAGTCATGGATGGCCTCCAATCCCCGAAGAACTTCCCGACTGTGCCTGGCTCTGTTTCTCTCGCTTCGGGCATCCCTGTCAACGCGAAGGTCCCTGGCGGCTCCACGAGAGAGGCTCCTGGGCCTCGCAGCATCACGGATCCTAGCATTTCGTCGCGATTGGTCCTCCTCCTCATCACGGCGATCCGCAAACGCGGCATACTCCTCATCATCATCGACCTCAAAATTGGCAGCGGCGGGACCAGTCCTTGCAGTCGCACGGCTGCCTGCATCTCGGCGTGAATGGCTCTCCTCCTCATCCGCAAAATTGTAACCTTCGCCATCATAAGACTCAGATTTGGCAGTATTAGGGTTGGGCCTACCGGCATCAGATCCCTGCTTTGAGCTACTGCCCCAACCTGCGGTTGATTTCAACAGATCATCGTATCCGAAGCCTGAGAACTTCCGCTCCTCGTGTTCATCAAACTGACCTGGATTCTGAGAACCAGTGGGTCGGCCCGGGATACCTCCCGGAACCAGAACCATAGTCCCTGGTCCCTGCGGCCTACTCTCAAACTCGTCTGAGACCTGCGACTCACCTGGAACAAGAGATCTCGGAGGTCGAATCGGCATGGCCTCCGGGTCATTCGAATGAGGGCGGGCCATGTCCATCGCCATGCTGATGAAGTCAAAATGTCCACGCCTGTGACCTGATTCAGAGCCACTCCTATCGGAGTAAACCCTTTGCTGCTGCTCGTCATCAGTGGCCTGGCGGAAAATACGATCGTCTCCATCGTCGGCGTACCTGCCACGGCCCCTGGGTGCATCCCTACCGGGATCTTCACCCCTGCGGTCCTGACCTGTCGAACCTGCTTCGAAATCCTCGTAGTCATAGTCCGGTAGGTCCTCACCTGAGCGGAGGCCACCTAGGATGGCCTCCTCATCCACGACGCTCCTAAGAGATCGTGGGGTCGACATAGAGCTTGTAGTTGATGGTCTCAAGCGCGTAGGAAAGTCCTACGGCTGATAACCTGTGATTCGGGCACGAGCCTGTGCCCAGGCAATGGGTAAGTTGGGGTAAACAAGCCACAAAAGAAAGATTCCCCAAAAGCAAACCAATCCCCGGTCCCAAAGATCAGGGTTTCCCACACACCAGAGAACAACAACCAAAAGGGAAAACAAACCAAACAAGAAAAGGGTTAACCCGCAACCTTGGTCGACAACAGGCCGCACGACTGGTCCCTACCAACCTGGCGGCGGCCCGAGGTCTCTTTCTCCCCCGAGATGCCGTCGGTCGACGCAGGGGTTCGGCGACGCCCATTCGAGGCGCGACGGAACCCAAAATCTTGAGCCAAAGTGGCACCGGATAGTTGCTATCGCAACATGCCGGTAGTCACCTGAAATGCATGGCTAATCACACAAAATCAAATCCAACTGCAAAAAGGGCCATGTTGAATCAATCTCACCCCACACTTGCCACCAAATCAAAGGGCAGGCTGGCAAGGAGACGCCAGTTTGCTGGACCCTAGGTGTTCCCTGTTTGACTGGATCCGGTTCTTGACCGGAGAAACAAAGGTTCAGTGGGTGGTTGGGACGGGGTGCTTGGGGTCCTCAAAGGGAGGGGAGACGGCGCTGGTCGTTTGGGTGTGTGTGCTCCCCACCGGCTGCGGCGGCCGTTTGGCGTGTTTCCTATGAGGCGCCTCAAGCGAGGGGGGGGGGGGGGGGGTACTGGAATGCTTTGAAACCAACCGAAAGAGGGAAGGTGTCCCCAAATTTCGAACACCGGTGTCAAAGTGACTCGCTTTTCCTTTGAGGGCCCTGGAAGGCATTCCCCCCCCCCTTCCGTTTTGCCCCAGGCCCCTTCCCAAAAAAAAATGAACCGGTGGTTCAAAGCAGCCGGGAGCCCGGGACCCGGGAGGCGGCTCGTCCTCTCCTGGCACATGGCCTTCATACCGCCCACCGCTGAGGGATCCTCCTGCGTTGCCTGTCACGGGCCAACTCCCACTCTTTCCTTTAATAGATCGGGCCGCTGTTGTTCTCAACTTTTGGGACCATTGACCACAGAACTTGGACAAAATGCCTGTGCTTGGAGCATCCCCCAAAGGTTTGTTCTTTGGGGGGGGGGGCGGGGGGACTCAAGGGAAGCCACGGCAGCCAGCGAGCATAAGGCAGTCAAGTCAAGGATTGATTTCAACCACTCAGGGGGAACCCCCTGTACGAGGGAAATGATTGTGGCAAATGGCTATGAAGGAATCCGGTCCCCATTGAAACTCATGGCTGACTTGCCGAGTGTCAGGCACCCCCTTCGGCCCTCCAATTGAACCCTTCAATCCCCTGAAAAACCTTGAATCTCTTCCACACCCCCTTCAACCCCCACTGCACCCTCTCCCTTCAACCAACCTTTCAACCCCCAACCTCACCCCACCCTCAACCAACCAGCCTCTTCAACCCCCAAAAAGAAAATCCCAACGCCGCCGATTCCAACCGATTCGACGCCGAGTCCCCAACCCCGACGAACCGAGCGCGAGTCGAAGGCGCGCCGCCCGCGCCCGCGCCCGCTGGCGCCTGGACGAGGCTCCTGGGCTCCACCTCGAAGCCCACGATGCGGTAGCCCTCCTCCTCGCCTCGCGAGCTCCGAGGCGCCGCTTTGAGGTTGCTAGGGGTCGGTTCCTGGTCCATTCTTTTCAGCCATCGCTCTTTTCAGAAACCGATCGCCATGTCCCCGGAGTTTTTGGTGGCTTTCTAGAAAGAAGGATCCCGGGAAGACGTTTTGGTCGGCATCGGCGGCGGGAGGTCCAATGTTTGGTTGGAGGTTTTGGGAGGCCTTGCGATTGGGAGGGAAGGAGGAAGAAGATCTTTTGGCCCTCTGGTTCACAAACTCTCCAGATTGAGTCAGCCAAGGAAGTTGTGAAAGCTAGGCCCCACAAGTGTACGCGTTTGGGGATGGTCCATTCCCAAACCTCATGTGGGACAGCTTTCACCAAAGAACGCAAAACACAAAACGCAAAGACCTTCTCCCTCCTTCTCCCTCCTTCTCCCTCCTTCTCCCTCCTTCTCCCTCCTTCTCCCTCCTTCTCCCTCCTTCTCCCTCCTTCTCCCTCCTTCTCCCTCCTTCTCCCTCCTTCTCCCTCCTTCTCCCAACACGCCACCAAACCCATGGTCTACATTTTCGCCTGGGGTGATGTGGTACTTCAGTACCATCTTCAGGTGGTTGTAGATATAGTACCTCGCGACAGCCAGCCAAGCGCCCCATGGTATGAACAAGTGCAGCACTCGTCCAAACACGAAAGCCAGCCAATGGCTCTCTCCGAATCTCATTCAATGGGTTTCTCTCAAATATGGGAACCCCCAAAAGGCTTGATGTCCTGTTGGTGTCCTTTCAAGACCAACCAAAGGGGGGGAGGGTTCCCTAAAACTGCCACACTCTACACTTGTGTCACCTGAACAAGTTCTCTAAGCCACCGACGAAGACCATAGATTTGGCACGAAACAACCCGTTGCTTATTCCGGTGTCAGGTAAAAGGCTGAATTCACCAACCTTCCCGTTGACCCCTCTGCAAAAAGTGAGTTTCACTCTTTGGATTCAATTCGGAAATTGTTGGTTAAAGTCCAAAGATCCAATGGGTCCAACCCAATAGCAAACCAAGCAACCTGAAACATGAGAAATGGGCGCCAAAACGGCGACCTCAGGTTGCAAGCCCCCATTTGTGACATCGCCATATATGACAATGGGGAGCACCTTCACAAACGGGTGCTGGACATCCCAGCATAAATCATGTCCAAAGGGTCTCCAAGTAAAAGCTCACCCACATGTTGCTCAAACTTCTGCCCCCCTACTTGCCCCACGCGCGCCCAGCTCACGAACTTGCAAGCATGAGCCCATGCCATGTCACCTGTCTTTTGGCCCTTCGGAGGGCACTTGCCGTTCTTCTTCTCACCAACGGGGAAGCCGTTCATGTACCTACCGCGGAGACCGTCCTCATGCCGATCATCTTGCCCATTGGTGATTCGGGGTGTCAAAGGGATAGGGACCCCCAAAACATGTCGTGCTATGATAGAGCATGGAGTGTGGGGTACAAATAAACCCAAATGAGTCATGACAAAGCAGAAGAAATGGCGGCGTTCCTGCTGGATTTCCTTGAACCCCCAAATATGGTGGGTTTCCTGTTGGTGTCCCTCACCAAAAAACTAGACCAGTGATTGGCCAACCGTTTATCACGCATAAGGCTGACTAAACACGGGATCGTTCTTTTCCTACCACAACATTCGTAAACTCGCCATGAATAACACAAAGACAAGATACTCGCAAACCTAGTGATACAAGTTGATGTATAGGATTTATACTCTAGGATTACACTTATGCAAATTGCTCATAAGTTGCTCCAGCACTAGGACATCCCGACAAATTTAGTCCTGCAAAGATGGCTCCATAGGTACTCTTGTACAGATTTGCGTTGAGCACATGAGAATCATAAAAACAGTGGTTTTGCACCTCGACTGCCTTAGATCCCCGCAGAGGGTCGCGCGAGCAGGTTAGAAATCGTCAAAAACCATGGGTTTTTGCACCTCGACCACGCCGATCCCCGCAGAGGGTCGCGCGGGAACTTTAGAAATCGCAAAAAAACAATGGGTTTTTGCACCTCGACCACGCCGATCCCCGCAGAGGGTCGATTTTCGTGTAGTGTCGTCGGCACTACCCCGCCGCCCTAAGAAGAGATTTTAACTCCTCGCAAGTCAATTGCACTTGACTCCTTGCACTTGCAACTTGCACATGACTCCTTGCTTGTTTCAAGGAGTCATTGCAAGCAGTCATTGCAAGGAGTCATTGCAAGGAGTCATTGCAAGGAGTCATGGCAAGGAGTCATTTACAGGAATCATTTACAAGGAATCATTACAAGGAATCATTCTGAGTCATTACAGAGTCATTGCAGAGTCATTGCAAGGTCATGAGCCGTACAGGTTGCAGGAGGCCAAGTGCCGTGGGTCCAGGTGCAGGTCGCAAGTGCACGGAGTGAGTACAGGTTGCAAGTGCAAGGAGCCAAGTGCAAGGAGCCAAGTGCAAGGAGCCAGAGTGCGTAGGTCAGGTGCAGATTTGCAGGTAAGCCAGGTCAGAGTGCAAGGTTGCAGGTGCAAGGAACCAAGTACAGGTTTGCAAGTGCAAGGGTCAGAGTGCAGGTTGCAATCCTTTGCAATGACTCTTACAATGACTCCGTGCTGTCCTTTGCAACGCTACAATGACTCCACTACAATGACTCTTACAATGACCTTACCATGACTCCTTGCAATGGCTCCTTGCAATGACTCCTTGCAATGACTCCTTGCAATGACTCCTTGCAATGACTCCTTGCAATGACTCCTTGCAATGACTCCTTGCAATGACTCCTTGCAATGACTCCTTACAATGACTCCTTGCAATGACTCCTTGCAATGACTCCTTGCAATGACTCCTTGCAATGACTCCTTGCAATGACTTTCATGATGATGATTCCTTGCAATGACACCTTGTAATGACTCTCATGAGGACAACTCAAGTGAACCCAGCGGAAGAACCCTTCGCCATGCTTTCGGGAAAAGCAATGAATGGGTTGCTAACCAAAACCGAAAGGAAAACGCAAAGCCATCCCAGAAAGGGTACCAACTCAAAGCACCACACGGCTTGGGTCCAGATTCAAGAGGCCGCACAAGCTGAAACGGTGCATGCCCATAGGTGTCCTTTTTGGGAAAATAGATGGCCCTGGTAGTTGATTGAACCACCAGGTGTGCATGCCTCGGGCTCCCAAAAACCCAAGGAAACACTCCGAAAGGTTTCAAAAGCCAAAAAGAACCAGCCCACGTTCAGTGCGAGTCGAATTTTCAGACGGGAAGAGAATCGAGTCCTGAAACATTGTCAGCACTTCGGATGGCTTTGTCTCATATGTTGAGGCCCTCCAAATATGGCTGATTTCCTGTTGGTCTGCTTTGAAAGAAGTCAACATCGAGGGGACGATCAAAAACGACACATCCAAACATAGGTGTCGTTAACGGATGGCCCTGATAGATTACGAAACAACCAGGTCAGCCAGGGATCGCCGTGTACTTTGTCTGCCAGAGTAACACCTATACATCCAAAGCTGGGTTGATTTGCCGCGGTAAAGGGTGAACCCCAAATGAGGTGGTTGTCTTGTGGGACCCCCCCCAAAAAAAAACACGAAAAGGGTGAGCCTCAAAAACCACGGCCCAGTTGCAAACTGATATTGATGCACCATCGAAGAGCTCCTACCCATTTGCATGTCGACGACCAATTAGCTTTGATAAACTTTCCCAATGACACCAAAGGAGACGTCACGTTGTCCAATGCAAATGTATCTGCGACTTCTGTGTCATGCAAAGAAAATCGCGGCCCGTGTGTGAAGCATATTGCCTTGCGCATCTCTATCGTCAATCGCCTCACCTTGTCATAAAAGGGAAGTGCTCACATCTGATCATCCCAAATTTGCGTGCAGTTGATCCCTCTGCAAAAAGCTTAACTTTTGGTGGGTCCAATGGAAAACCTCTGTTTCCCAAAAAGTTGAAGTCCAAGGATCCAACCAATAAAGCAGAGTCCACGAACATGAAAGCCATCTCCACCATTCTGCCGCTGAAAAACAAACATTGCGCTGCCCACTGCGCAATGACCGTCTAAGGAAGTTGTAACTGCACAAGGGCCGCATCGCAGCTCCATCTGCGCAAGCCATGTCATACCAGCTGCAGAAAATTGATCTTAAGAGTCCACCCCGCAGGTAGAAAAGGGGGAGCTTTGGGGGGGTTGACTATTCTAGCGCAGAACCCACCTGCAAAACGGATTCAGAGGATGCCACTGGGGGTACTACCCAGTCTGTGGCGAGGGGGGGGAAGGAGGGAGGGGGGGGACGTGAAACGGACGCCCTTGGTCTGTGCCTATGCGCCCTCTTTTTCCTTTCGGAAGTCGCGCGAGAAAAATGACATCCATTCGGATGCGCGATGGAACTCTCTTTTTGCGAGCAGAGTGCAACCGACCGAGTTTCTACATGGGCTAGGTGGCCACCAGGCGGACACGGTTTCCCTTTGGCTTCCAAACTGAAACATAAGAAATAGCTGCCCGCCCATACGCGTCTCACATAGATTGCCCCCTCCTGGGCAACCAAAAACAAACACCATCTGGAAAAATCAAACCACACCAGCCGGCCATGTCGGCCATGTCTGAAACAAAGCCCTGCACGTGGGGTGCTCCATTTAGGCTTCCTGACCCAGGCTGCCCCTGTTCGAATCTCTGGGTTGCGAGGTCGTTATTGCCCAGGAACGGGCACCACCTCTACAAGGACTTAACTCAATAGAATGGGAGTTTGGGCACCAGGAAACTAACTTCAGTCATTCCCATCGGGCATTCATGCCGTGGATGGACGAAATCCGCTTCGCACCAGTTGGGAAGGATGAAGCACCAGGAAATCGGACCAACCAGCCACCAGCCGGTGCGAAGCGGAATTTGTCCATCCACAGTGTTCGAAGGCGCTGTTGGGTTGTGGATGAGCTGACTTCAGAAGCGCCTTCGGCATCTCCCTTCCTGAGTGAATTGGCCAAAAGAAGGTCCAAACTTTCTGGTTGCCACTAAACTGGTCCAAACCCAAGAAGTGACTCACGCATGGAACCCTCTTCTAGACCCCCCCCGATTTGGTCAGCCCCTACATTCGCTCGCGGTCGCCTGCCCTTGAGTCGGGAAAAGGCCGAGCGCCAGGCGCCCACCCTGGCCTACATTAACGCGTCAGGAGACCGGCCCTCGTCCAAACCCAGCCGTGGTGCGGTCGTTTTTTGTTCCCTGGTTGCTTGTTTTTTGTTTTTGTTTTTGTTTCCCTGGCGGCTGTTTGTTCCCCAAGTGCACAAGTGATATGGTCATGTTGACACGCAAAAGCGCGGTCTTGACCATGGTTCCGTGAACTAAGGCCGTTTTCATACATCCCATATATCCGACAGAGTCTGTGCACGCAGCAGCCGTCGATTTCCTGCATCGACTTGAGTTGTCTAGAACCACTGCTACAAAGTCACTGGATTTGACCATGCTCCACGCCAACGTACTCCTGAGTGCGGACGCAAGAACAACTCACTTCAGAATAGACCCAAAAACGGGGGGGGGGGGGGGTCTTCAAGGAACACAATGGAAAAGGCTCCAAGTTAGCTGAGTATCACTCAGATCTAGGATGCAAATTGACTGCAGGTGATTCCCATTCAGTTGCAGCATCGCGCTGTTCGAGCACAACAGATAGCTGCCAGCAACAGTCAAAAATGACCCTGGAAGTGTGTCGGGTGCCTTGAATAAATATGTTGCTTTGTGTTGAACAGCTAAGCAAATAAACAAACAAGAAAACAACACAACACATAAACAAAACAAATATATAACATACATGGAAATAAAGAGAGAAAGAAACGAGGAAATGAAAACAGAAACAGTTCAAACAAATATCAATGTATACGGACAATACGAAAAGAAAGAATGAAACAAAAGCAAAGAAAGAAAGAAAGAAAGAAAGAAAGAAAGAACGAAAGGAGGGAAGGAAGAAAGGAAGGAAGAAAGAAAGAAGAAGAAGACTTTGTAGCGCATCGCCCGCATGAAACCAGCACAAGCAACTGCCACCGCCAAGCGCCCATGTCAAACCCGCACAAGCGCGGCCACACGGCCGCTACTGACCTTTGTCCGTCTATCCACTTCCCTTCTGTCCAAGTCTTAACCACGAGGCCGCCGTGAGAAGTGCAGGGCCTGGCTGCCAGGGTCGTGAAACCGAGTCAGCCAATCTTTTTCAACCACCTCAACCAACCACGCACGGGTGGCACAGGTCGTATTTTCGGCACCCCAGAATTGCTCGATCCGAATCGAGTCAGGAAGGGTCGCGGCGGGGGGTGCACCGGCTCGAAGCCGGTGGTGAGTGGAGCGGGAGTAAGTGGACTGAGTGGACTGAGTGGAGTGAGTGGAGTGAGTGGAATGAGTGGACTGAGTGGAGAAAGTGGAGTGAGCAGTGGAGTGAGTGGAGTGAGCGGAGTGAGCGGAGTGAGTGGAGTGAGTGGAGTGAGGTGAGGTGAGGTGAGGTGAGGTGAGGTGAGGTGAGGTGAGGTGAGGTGAGGTGAGGTGAGGTGAGGTGAGGTGAGGTGAGGTGAGGTGAGGTGAGGTGAGGTGAGGTGAGGTGAGGCGAGGCGAGGCGAGGCGAGGTAAGTAAGTGAGTGAGTGAGTGAATGAGTAAGCGAGCAAGCGAGGAAGGGAGTGAATGAATGAAGTGAGTGCGTGCGTGCGTGCGTGAGTTAGTGACTGACTGGACTGGACTGGACTGGACTGGACTGGACTGACTGACTGAATGAAATAAAGGAGAAAACAAAAGGAAAGAAAGAACAAAAGAACGAGAGGAAGAAGAAAGAAACAAGAAAAACAAAAAAACAAGAAGAAGTACGCATCTGTCAGTTAGACTTGGTCCTGACCAAAATCAAGGTGGGTTGCTCAAATATGAATCATTCACAGCAGATCTTGGATCCCGATAGATAAGCATGGACATGGAGGCAACGTACACTATGCCACTATTGGCAAGTGGTATATTCGCTCCATAACCTCGAGTATGCGTAAGGGCCCAACTACTCAACAATTGGAATGGGGTTATTGAGTCCTCCAAAACCGGATGCAGTCATGATCATAAGGGTAAACTATGAGCAAAAACCAGCCGCTATAATAATTAGCCCCTTATGCCGAGTGCAAAGGCCGTTGACGCAAGGTGACGTCCTACAGAGGGAAGCATCCAGAATCCTGACATCCTCCTCAGGGCAGGAATCGGGGGTTGGTCCCCACTTCTGTGATACCAAAGACCCCCCCCAACTAAGAAATGAATCTTTGATAAATTTCCTTCCGGTAGCATCACAGAAGTGGGTGTTTCCCAACCCTAACCCTCCTGATCAAAATACAAGCGTCGCCCGCTCGCGCATGGCGCTTTCATCCTATGGTACACGAGATCGGTGGGAAGGCATGCAGAAGTCGCCACAGCACACAAGCGGGTGAAGTGATGAACGAACAACACAATAAATAAACAAAGTGACCTGACACAACCTAGCCAATCCAGGGGTTTTTGTATTACAGCCTGGGATTACACCTACTGGGAAATGACCCAAGTTGGTTCGAGGGTGTAATCCCAGGGTGTAATACAAAATTTCCCTTAGCTGACTAGCCGCCGAAACCGCACTGAGACAGGGGTTCCTACGGATCCAAACGCCGGAGCCGCGCGCGCGGTCGGTTAGCTCGCCACGCGCGCGGTCAGCAGCGACTGGATCTCCTTCAGCTGGGCGTCGATGTACCTAGGAAATAAAGCAACGGCGCAAAACACAAGGATAAACGAGTAAACAAACAGACAAACGAAAAACTGACAAACAGACAAACGGAGACAGAGACAGCGAGAGATGGAGAGGGAGAAAGAGACAGAGACAGACACAAACAGAAACACAAATCAGGAAAAAGACATCCAAACCAACCCAGCCCAATCCAATCCAAGCAACCAATCCAAGCAACCAATCCAAGCAACCAATCCAAGCAACCAATCAATCAACCACACGAACGAACACACAAGCTCAATTTACCAGTGCTAGGGTTGATCTTGAACAATGGACAATGGACCCTTCACTCCCTGACCATAATGAACGGATTCATCAACTGGATCGGTGGGACACCGCTACGAATTCGCCTGGCGGCGGGAATGTAATTTGTTCCAATCGCCCTCGGCATGGTATGCTTTGTGTGGCCATGATTTGGGGGTGTCTGCTTTTTGAGACTGCTTCTCGTTGCTTGGTTCTTACAGGAAAGTTGAAGGAAAGCCAATATTTTTTGGAGGGGGCCTAAAAAAAGAAACACCTATGTCGTTTATTGGGAGACCCTTTGGACAAGACGTGGTAGGGCACAAGCCATGAACAAACTCCTCGCATAGTTCCGGCGCGCGAGGCAAAACAAACTCAGTGGCTGTTTGCAACCCCCTGTGCAGGCTCCTTCCTAGAACCCTTTTTTGGAGTTGCAGGAAAGCCAAGAATGTCAACAACCGGATAATGCGGCGTCCCTAGCTCATCGACTACCAACCAACGATTTTGTCTGCCGCTCACATTTCGCCACAGGATGGGACCAGAAGAATTGGACGCCAAGGGGAAGCTCGGGCCGTGCAGGGTCCCAGCAGAGACCAGCGAAGGGTTTCCCAGCGAAGGGTTCCCCTGACGAGAGGCGCTTTCCTAGCGAGGCCCGTGTTCGTATGCTTTGATGTTTGGGTGGACATGTACATGGAAACACTGTCCAACAAAGAGTTCCAACTGATAACACAGGATCACTACCTCTTGAAATGGTTTGGGGGGGGAGTGTGTTTTTGATGACACGACCCGCCGAGATCCAACAAACGCCCTGCGGACAGGAGGCTGCATGCGCCGCTGCATCCTCTTGGACTCCTTGTTCATGTTGTAGTCCTCAGCAGACCCACCGGCCGGTGACACTGCAAGTTGGCTTCCGAGGATTCTCTTCGCTGCACCGCACCTTCTAGATCTGGGAGGTGCTCTTGGTCCACCCTGAGCCTGGGATGCCCATGCCTTCTGCCAGCTGGATAGATTTTTTTCTGTCCCCTGCCACACACACGAAGCGGATCAGTTTCAGAGCCGAACTAACAGCTCAGGGCACGGTGTTGAAAGACCCTTTACAAGCCCAACAAGCACCTTCGCAAAACGTTGACCCGTCATCATTCTGAAGTGACATGTGAGATGCCGACAGTCAAGCAAGGCAACAAATAGCAATCAACAGCAGTAGACCTGTAGCTTGTGGTTCAGCAAAACGGGACTCTCCTCGGCATTGAAAAACACCACAAGCCTTTCATAGCAATCGACAAGGGAGAGCGAAAGCCCCCAAAATGCACTGAAAAGACCCCCCCCCACACACCCACAAGCAATAGATGGACCAAAACAAAAAGTCGTTCTCCTTCTGGTTTTCCTTTCAACCGAGCTGAACAGTTGGCACCATTCACAACACCCATTGACTTTCGGTTACTAAGGTCGCAAAAGGTGAAAAGGTCTTTCAGGCCATACTACAGCCCTTGCTAAACCAGGTAGCAGAGCCTACTAAAACGGCCCATGGGGGTTTTGGGAGCTGCTCTCACCTCCAACCAAAGGTGTCCCTTTGGGCCAGCTCTGCCAGGACTCGCCTTTTTTTCTTCGGCCAAACCAAAAAGGACACCTGAGTCACTTGCTCAAAACCCAATGGATCCCTGTTACCTCAGCAGGAAACCAACAAATTTCCTCCTGTACCTACCAAAGCCCGGGGAAGGGAATAAGTCACTTGCTCAAAACCCGGTAAAATGGCCGCAAGCCCGGAATTCTTCAAGAATCAAGGCGGATATCCGCGCTGCCCCTTACCCTTCATCTAGGTTTTGAGCCAGCGGCTCACCTACCACTCTGGCTGTGAGTCAAACATAGGTACCCAAAACGGAGCCCGGGCAAATGGGGGGCTATTCCCCACATAAACCCACCACTTGGGGTGAATTCGGTCGTGTGAGGTCGTTGTAATTCACCCAGACCTACCACTCCAACCCCGCCGGCCGTTGTTTTCGGCCGGGCGGCGATGCTCTTCAGGTCTAACGCCTTGGCCGGGCCCTTCATCGTCAGCAGCCCCGTGGTGAACTCGTCGATGCTCACCTCCCCGTCCTGTCGATCAGCTTTCGCTTTTGGGGAAGATGGGGTCCAAGGGGTATGGGTTGCCCTAGCAAATGGAATAAAACCGTGTAAACCAGTGCCAGCTGTTTCTAAACAAGAGTAAGTCCGCTTGTTTGCTCGACATTTGGCTTCCCGTTACAAGAAAAGGGAGTCTTCCTGTCCTTTTCTTGCTGGGAAGGGGAACAAGTTGGAAGGGTACCTAGGGGATCCCCTTCCAGTTCATTTCCAAGAGCTCGAACTCATTCTCGCACGCCCAGCAAACGTTCCGTCAGACATTATATTTTTAGGGGAGCGAACATCGATTAATCCCAGGGTTTCCCATCGGTTTCCAAAAGGGAGGCCAAGACCTCGGAAGGGCATGACTTCGGCTTGGAAGTTTCCGGTTGGACTGTCCCAATTTCAATCAGACCTTGGGTTTGGCGAAACGTGTGCATGTTGAACATCGAGCCGGCAATGGATGCCATGGTTGGCGTCTCATGGCGGTTGCCAGGGTCCAAAGCTTCAATCTCTGCCTTCTTTTGTGCTGCAGCAACAAGATGCCCTCCTGCCCCAGTTGGCTTTTGATGTTTCGGGCCTAAAGAATTCGAATTCATAGCGGGCTTGGTCAACCTGCGTGTTGTCTCCAGCACAGAGTGGCGTTTCGCGGTTCACTAACTCGTCTTCCTGGAAGGAGCTGAGAACGAAGCAGTCCGTGAGCAGCACAAGCAGCAGCTATAGGCAATTGAGTAGTGGCTTCGGCCTGAGCCTTGATGTAGCCGTCAGCCAGGGCCTTGAGGACAATTTTTCTGGCAAGATGGAACCAGATGAGTCAAGAAACTAACCAAACATTCAAAGATGCCATGGGATCTGACATTCTTGGAGCATCACCCCAACAAAACAGGGGAAAAGCATGGGAGCCCAACCTTGGTGCGGGACATGCGTCAGCGTGCTGACTCCCCGTCTCCTTGTTGCAGTCGATGAGGCGGAAGATCTGGCGCCAAGCGGAGGGCATCAGCAACGGGGGTGTCCGCTTTTGGTGAGGAATCATCACTCGTGGAGGGGACACCCCCCACACCCCCCTGGTGCTAGGACGGGTTGATTCATCCGGGGATTCCCATAACTAACCTCTTTCTTGCCGACAGGTTGGCAAATCTTGATCGGTTTCGGATTGGTTCGGCAAGCAAAGGGGCCATTTCAATAGGGAAAGCAACCCCCGGCTGGAAGGTGTCAAAATACAGAAGGAACCTTCATAAGTAAGTTTTTCTAGACCACGTGGTTTCCCTTTGGTTTCCCTTGAACGGGTGTGTCAAAATAAATCGGGGAACCCCCCAAATATGGTGGTTCCCCTCTTGGTTCCCGGTAAACCAACCTGAAAAGGGAACCCTTCGCCTCGAAAAAACGGGACCACTCCGAGATGGTCCGGCTGGAGCCCCGTGCCTGCCAGGCGTTTTCCGGGTCGACGTTCAGGTGGGCCAGGTAGGCCTCTGAGCTCTCGCGCCATGCGAGTCAAGCCGGGCATAAGCCACAAGCAAACCGAAGGATTCAGACCGGCCGCCTTCATGGCCAAGGCCACTTGGGTTCCCGGTGAGATGATTTTCCACCCAACTCACTGGCTGTATAACAGCCTACCTCCCAGATCCCAGTTTAGTATGGGCGTCGGAATGTTTTAGACTGAGTTGGAACCTTGGAATCTGGAGAAGGTTGGGTCCAAACGGACATCTCCGAATCTATCTGGTGAGCTCCTTTCTCCCGGATAGGTGAGCTCCGATTGAGAAATCGATCTCCAGCAACCCCATTTCCACCGCCTGATCCACCCCACGCGAGGGAAAGTCACTTTATGTTAGCCTGAAAAGCGGATGTTTTCAACCACACAAGGGAAATATAGGGAACCGAACCAAAGAACTCAGACGAGCGAGCGCCTGCAGGTGCTCGTCTTCCACGAAGCGCTCGAATTCCTGAGCGCATAGATGGCATTCAACCCACATGTGGTATATCCAAATTGGGGCCCTGTTTGGTATCCGCCTGAGGTGGCTCCTGTGGTGGCACCGACACAAAAAGGTCCCAAAAAGAGCCTCCCCTTTTTGTTGCGATGATTCGTGCACCAACCTTTACACCAGGATCCTTGCCCTGTTCTTTTCCAGGGTCCCAACCTTCCGAAAAATCTTCCCTCGAACTCGCTGAAGCACCCCGCCGAGCTGCCCCGAAGCTGATGGTGCCGCTCCCATCCGCGTCCCCCTCGGAGAAGAGCTGCCTCCGTCGGCGTCGCGGTTTCGAGTCCGCGGGAGTTTCGCGGCGGGTCCGCCTGCCAACCGCCTGTTGTATACGCCTGCGACCGCTGGTTCGACCTTCGGGGCTCTCTTTACTGCGCCGAAACAGCCTCCGGGTCCTCGAGAGAAAGGCAAGGCAACGAGGCTCAATCCGCAGCTTCAAAGCGGATGGCTGGGTGTCATGCGTCTTGGACGAGGGAAGGGACTGGAAACGACCAAAGCTGTTGGAACCTCAACTAAAGCGGGTCTACATGTCCTCTATGCGCACGCCCTGCACCACAATAATATATATATATATATATGTATATATCCTTTTGACGAAAAGAACAGGATCCACGAGACCATGGCCAACATTGAGCCCGCCTAAAGTGTTTCACGTAGAGGTGCTTCTGTCGCAACTGCTCCTGGCGCTTGCTCCGGAAGGCAATCCACGGCTCAAATTGCCTTTGCCAAACAGGACCCTACCTGCTCAAACATGAAACAAAATGTTGGTAGGACGGCCTAAATGCCCTTCCGGCGTGGAAAAATATTGGGAGGGCCCAAATTCTACCCAAAGGCACAAGCATGCAGAAGATGCCAAGCTGCCTTGGCAGCGTGTTCATGTTTTCATTGACAGGAGAGACACCTGTTTAATTTCCCACCAAAACCCTTGAGATGAATGAGTTCAAAATAAGCTTACATTCAAAGCACCTGTATTGCTGACTGGGCAAAAAAGTTGGTTGCCTTCCGGTAACACCTTTAGGAGAGTAACGCCAAGAACTGGCCGATCTGATGTTCACCCAGATTGGAACTGCTGGATTAAATAGAGGGGCTCCTTCACTTTGCGGGAAACACCCCTGGCCCTGACCACGCTGCCACGTAATGGGCATAACCAACGGCCCACCCGTCCCCAACCAAGCGACTTGGCCGAGCGAAGCGAAAAGGCAATGCGTCGGCCAAAGGGCCTGGATCAAGGAATCCTTCTCGCTGCGCGCCATCTCGAACGCGTGCTCACAGAAGAACCCGGTCACGACCTGCGCATACACGCACTACGGCGGCCACACACATCAAGCCCCACGTGCAAGTGGCGCTTCTTCCCGGACCAAGGGAATCCTAAGCACAGTTGCCAATTGTCCCGGATCTTCCGAAAGAGCGCGTCTGGAGCAGATCTGAGTCCGGGGCGTTCATCATGGCGAAGACCATGAAACAAATATACAGAACCTCGGACGATGTTTTCCTCAAAATTGGGGACCCTCTGTTGGTTGGTATTTCAAGGGAAACCAAAAAAGAAACCAACTAGTTGACGAGTCGGTTCCTAATTTGAGCAACTCCACATCTAATCGCTGCTTCGGCTCTATGTCTGTTGTTATTTGTTCGATTTCGCCAATCTGATGTTGTCTCAGCAAACAAACAAATAAGTAGTGAAACAGATGTTACGCACAGCACGGCAGGTTCACCGTCGGGTCAGAAACTGAGGACCGTGCTTTTTGCCCCAAGCATTGCAGTCGGGGCGGCTTTACGCGCAAAAAATCTGCAGGTGTTCGTCTCATTTGGCTGGCGTGTGTGCAGTGCCGAGCGGGTGCGCTTCGCTGTGCTGAAGGGTTGCGTTGAGCAGGTGCGCTTAATATTTGGCTGGCGCGTGCGCAGTGCGGAGCTGGTGCACCTAAGTGCCATTTTGCTGGCCTGAGCACAGTGCTGAGCCGGTGCGCTTGAGCAGGTGTGCTTATCATTTGCCAAGCGTGCGTGCAGCGCTGAGCAGGCGGGGGGGGGGGGGGTACAGTTCCGTGCGTACACGGGGCAACCGACGCTATCGCAACGCTTCACGGAGCGCCGGGGCACATGGAATTGCAACGCGCACCTCATTTTTGCCGTGCCAGGCGTGGGGTTTTAGCCGACGCCGAACCCCCCGTGCTTCGGGAACTCTTACATGGCCTCCCATGTGTAACTCTCGCAGCGCTGCATGGATATTCGCTTCTGCGGGGTCTCGTCTGCAAGTCCCGGCTGGGTCACCTCTCGTAGCTACTTTCTAATCCCATCAGATTCAAATTCCAGCCCAACACCATGACACTCACTCCATTGTCAACCACGTTTGTGAGATGGGGGAGGGGCAATTACAAAAAGGGAGTCACCAGGCAACAGCCGCAAGCGTGTCTGTTTGCACGTCGCTGCAACAGCGCGAATTCACTCAGTGTGCTGAGATGTCTCCTTTCATGTGCCCTGGATGCCAACATACACCAGCGCGAAAGTAGATGGCACAACTTCCTTGAGATAGGTGAGTAAAGGAGATGACTACTTATATGTAAAGGGAGCTGCGCCATCAACGCATCAACTGTGCACTCCACCCCTCGCAAGCGCACACTCGGCCACACATCCAAGTGGTCACTTGACCCCTCGCTCAAACATCAAGTTGCAGTTGGAAAGTTGCAACGACCCCTGGGCTGCGGGCAGGCTTAAAATAGCAAACATGCTTCCGAATTGGCGGAAGTAAACTCTGACCCTTTCTGCGCCCCCAACTCTGTGTAGCCTTGCCCTGTGACACAGAGTTTCCCGAATCGGATCCGCACCCTGAAAGGTAAGCCAAAAGTTAACTGTTGCCATTTTTTGGGGCACCTACTTTTGGGAACACCCTCATGGATCAAAACCGATCTTTGCCCGAAGTCGCCTTGCTGGGATCGCAATACCGGCTTGCCCTCTCTCACCCCGACCGCGGGCTCAGTAGGGCGAACTACCAGATCCTCCCCACCTCGATTTTGGGGAGTCATGTTGAACTCCGTGGAAGGGAGACGCACCGATCAGGTTTCTGAACCCTGGGTCTGAATGATACGCAAGGCAACGCAACTGCCCACCTGGAACCCACGTCGGCATCCCAAAGATCACCTTCCTCAACTGCAATCAAACCCGCCATGTGTCAAGAAGTCCCCATTTCCGGGCAGCGCGTTTTCGCGGAGCAAGTGTTTTCTTGGGAGCGCGGCCACCGGAACCGTTTGAGCCAAACCGCCGCGCGCGCGTGAGCCACCAGCCGCCCCACCCGCCCCATCCGCCACGAATTCTCCGACCGTCCGCGAGGGTCCGAGGCGCGAAGAGCTGCAGGTAGACGAGGTGCAGCGTCTCCAAGGCCGCCGCGGCCTCCTCCCAGTTGATGCCCCCCGTGATGGACAGCAGCAGCGTGTACATGGAGCCTCCCACCCCCCGAGACAAACCCCCGCGCAAGCGAGCAAGCGCGTTCCTGAATGTTTGTGGCGCGTTTTTTTTGGTGTACCAGAAAGAGCGGGGGGGGGGGGGAGGGGCTTCCGTCCGGTCCCCTTGCCGTGGGACCAGAATTTGCCAACAAGTTTGGTGGCTCATGGCCAAAGTAGGAGTTGGAGCCTCAAAATTACGGCTTTCAAGGCTGAGTTACCTTGAAACACTGGCATAGGATTTCGATCACGCCAGTGGCAGCAAAAGTCGTCCTTTGGCCTCTTTTCAAAACAGCTTTGGCTGGAAGCACATGGAAATTGCCAA
The DNA here is from genome assembly GCA_963377175.1 of Effrenium voratum. NCBI lineage: Eukaryota > Dinophyceae > Suessiales > Symbiodiniaceae > Effrenium > Effrenium voratum. Next base: position 5,763 of record CAUJNA010003592.1, on the reverse strand, counting down.
GTTTCGCGCACAACCAACGCAGCCCAGCCTACAAAGCAATGGGTTTGCTGACAAGCAAATCGCGCGATATCACAAAACGGTTTTCGCTCTTTTCAACTCGTCTGCCATGCTCGGCTTAAGCAGAGCATGCCAGAGACAAATAGCGCCCACGTGGTACATCGGAAAAAAAAAAAAAAAAAAAAAAAAACCTTTTTTTAAGACCCCGCAATTGCGGGGTCTCTCAAAATGGGCGGTTCCGCCCCCGGGTTTTCCTTTCAACCGCACAGACAAAGCCAATGTGAGCGAACTGCACCCAGGCTTCGCGTAGCTCTCGGCAGGGCGCTGTCCGATCTTTGACAAACGCCATCAGCCCAGGTAACTCCCAACAACCACCCGGAACCTGCTGGAACCGAATCTCCGGAACCCTGACAAAGCGCAGAAGCTTTGGGCAGAACCCCCCCAAGCTTCCAGCTTTGGAGACAAAGAAAGCCCCAGTTCGAAGCTTCTGAAAATCGATTTCGGACCCCTTTTGGTCGGTATTCAAAAACAACCAAGGAAACCTTTCAGCTGAGAAATTCGTCCAAGGAGCTCCCGATGGTACCCCAATACTTCACCAAGACCGCGGCGCTGCCGGCCCCTCGGCGGAAAACGACTGGAAGTCATGGGCCCCTGGGAAGGTCCCAAAGTCGGCGTTGGTTCAGCCAAACCGGGCAGGCACGACTTTGAGGCGACGGCAGGGTGCCAACAGACTGCCAAGGGTATGGGAAAACCGGTGGAATCCGAAGCCGAACTCAAAAATGTGCGCCACAAAAACAAATTTGCTTGACCAGTGGTCATGGGGCAAAAGGGGCACCACTTCTATTTGTAACTCGTCGGCTTTAGTGAAACCCCGCCGAAGGGGACAAAGGAAGTGACCGGGCATCTGGGCATGCACATGGCATGCACAAAAAGCAGATAAGTGGCACGAGAGAAAACGGGAGGCTGCCCAAACTCAGCCTCCACACGTCGGCAAAAGAAGTTTGACGTGAGAAGCTCGCGGGACTTGCGCAATCGACCAGCACTCATAGGCCGCTGATTGCTTGCAAAAGCCAGACACCTGCTACCAGTTCACATATTTGAGAAGTCCAGTCTGCGTCCTCAGAAAGCTGATGAAGTATCTGTCTGTCTACATTGTGAGCAGAAAGTTTAGCCACTTTCAACAAGCATCATGGCATCCATACATGCTGATGATCAAAGGGCATGGTTCGGGAACAAACCACTACTGATTTAGCACATCGGCACAACCTGGCTAACGCATGTTTACAAGCAACTCCATCAGCATCTAGGCGAAGTGCATTGGCAAAAGAAAGACAAGGCAGTCGCCAAGCGTAAACCTTTTATTCAAAATGCCTGGCCACTAGAGTGCTCCAAGACTCGACTGCCGATACCATTTTCAGGTTTTGCGGGGCTTCACACATCAACCAAAAGCGGGCACGGGGTGTCAACAAGTTCTGGTTCCATATTAGAAGTGCCTCAGTCTTCAACTGCCGCTCAAGAGCGCTTTGGGCCGCGCCACCTCCAAACTTCCTGCTGCAGACATGTGCAGACTATCACAGTTCCTCTCCTGCAGGTTGGGGTGGGTAGTGGGGGGAGAAGCTGGAGCAAGGGCAGCAAGAAGCTTGGCAGCACATGCCGTACTCCTCCTGCCAGTGTTTATCATCTAGCTTTACCAGCCAGTATTGCTCTTCTTGTTTGAATTTGTCTTCTTCATCTTCTCCGTCTCGTTTGTCGTGCTCTGCGGCCTCCATTTCCAAGCTTGTAGGCATTGAATTTCTGTTGGCAGTGCCATCACGCAACCTGAATTTGTTTGTATATGTTGGAGGCAAAAGTTGATTGAACAGGACAGTCAAGGGCTGAAAGTAGTAGGCATAAGGGTGTACGGCGTAGTGGATGCTGTAACAGTCACCTCGTACAATGATCCCAGTAGCACCCCCCCCCTTCCCGGCAAGATTTAAATAATAATGAGACTCAGCCCCCCCCCCCCCCTCCCTTCATGTCCGGTTGCTCTTTGCTTCAGCCTTCCAAATGAATGTACTCCCCCCCGGCGAAAACGGACAATACATAAATTGTAATGGTCCTCAAGCCCCCCGCGAACTAAGCGCCTCCCTTCAGGTTCGACCCGTCTCTGCGGAGGGGCCCTGCTGCAGCAAGTGGGCGGTGACTGCCTCTGTGATGGCCACTGCAAACAAGAACATGATCATAGCCATCAGAGCCTAGGCAGAAATACCCCGAGCTACGAGGCAGTCACTTCGGATCATCGGATCCCCAGGTGTTTTTTGATCTTGGCCAGGGTACACCAACAAGCTATGTGCTCAGATGGCTGTGGGTCAAGAATAGGTACCCGCTGATGGTTTAATATTGACGCATACCGAGAAGATGCTTCCACCTTGAAGCGAAAAAGCAGGTTCTGAGCAGACCCCAGGGACTGCAAAAGCCATTGATTTGGCCTGCAAATGTTGTTTGTTTTGTTTTTATCTGGGGGGTGTTGAGTCTGCTTTCTTGAGGCTATGGTTTGGGGGGGAAGCCCTTCTTGTTTCTTTCAAAGGGAAACCCAAATTAGATCAAGTCTGCTTGGGGGTCGTCTACCTCAACGCATAGTTCAATGGAAAGGCAGCGCAGTGGTTACGAAGAAATTTAGCACCCTTCAAACATCAGCCACCAAAGGCCCGCCTGACATTCACAACCAAAGAAGGCAACGGTTCAAACCGCCAATCCTTTGGCCCTACGCATCGACACCGAAACCTTCCGGGGAGGGGGAGGCGGGGCCTTGGGGGAGAGAGGTGTTTTTGAAGAGGCAAAGAGGCATGTTTTTGAAGAGGGGGAGGGCCCAAGCTTTGTCCCTCTGAGAGATGCCCAAAGTCCCGGTCGAGGTTCTTTTTCTCTTCCACCAGCTTTTTCGAAACCATGGGAACCCCGCGATCCAGGCATCTTGGCCAATGCGATACCTACTAAATATGGGGCTTCTCCGATTCGGTTTCATGGCTGGTGATTGGAAACATCCATCTTGCTCCTCTCAGAAGTGTGTATCCAGAAAAGACGCCATCCATATCCTGCTCGTTTGCGATCCAACCAAAAAACCCTTCCAGACAAAGCGAGACCACCCCTTACACACACACACTCGAGGAAAGGCGCCAGGCTCCAGCCCAAGGAGGACAAGGTGTGCAGCAGCGTGAAGATCATGGCCCGCACGTTCCGGAGGTACCGAACCACACCTAGCGACCGGCGCAGCACCGCCCGCCTCCGCCCGTTGGGTTTGTTGGTTGAAGGTGTGGGGCAGCTAGCCGACTGGCCAGTAGTATTCCAATGTAAACGGACCTCCTAAAATGGCCACTGTGATTTTTGTGCAAGCTCACATGAAGGTAAAAAGGAGGGCCCACAAGCAGGGTATGTGCGAAACAAAGGTCTTTAGGGGGGTCTGCGTGAATCTGTGCGTTCTTGTTGAAAGCAAGGGCAGGGTTCCGTTTGAAGTCAACGATCAACTCTGCGGTCTGGTTCATCTTTTGCATAGAAAGGGAGACTCACAATGGAAGAGAGTCAACCATGAGCGGGCATGGCTGTTCCACGGTTTCCAAGGAGGTTGAAACCAAAGGACACCGACTTGATAGCACTGGGGGATTTACTTTTAACTTGGTTCGAGGGAATGAGTTGCAACCCCGAACTGATTCCCCTTACTCCACCATTGACATGGTGTCCAGAAAATCTATGGCTTATGGGAATCTCCTTTGGTGTTTTTTTTTGTTGCGCGTTCCATGTTTGTATTAGGGAGTTGTTCGTTTCGTGTCAAGGGATCCATTGGTTTCCCACTTCGAAGTTGATGCCGGATCCAGTTGAACGGTACCGGCACAAGGAAACAAACGCTGGGAGCCTTTCCGAGGTTGACCGGTTAGGTGCCACAAATATTATTCGCCTCTGGATTAAGGAGCCAACCCTCAAAACACACAAGTTCAGCGGTATGTTCACTTCAGGATGTCCTTCTTTTTGCCCACAATCGTGGGACTCCAAATCCCTATTTTAAACTTGCTTGCTCTAACGACCCTTCTGCAACAGATGAACAAGTGTTTGCAAGCATGGACCAATGGAACATCCCACCTGCTTCAACCAAAAAGTCAAAGTCCAAAGATCCGGAAGGCCAACCAAAATCGCCATCAACATACCCACGCCCCCCACCAAAGACGCCCCACGCGCCCAGCAAAACACGCCCCACGCCCTCAGCGGATGCCCCCAGCGTCCGCCCCGACGCTTCGCCGCTCGACGCTTCGCCGGGGCGCGGATGATCTTCGCCACGCGGATGAGGCGCAGCATCCGCGCGGCGCCCAGGGCCCCCACCTCGCTGGGCCCAATTCGCGGCACCGGCCAGATCATTCTCTCAGAACCTTTGGTTTGCTTCAAGGTTCAGTAAACAAGAAGCATCAAAGGAAAATGGGTCAAAATGAAACCACCAGGACATGGACCACAGGTTTTCGTCATTGTTTGGGGACCACAGGTTTTCGTCATTGTTTCACCACCAGGATATGGACCACAGGTTTTCTGGTCATTTTTTCCATTTAATTACCAGGGCTTGGCGCCATTTTGGGGTTACCAACTATTTGTTGACCAGCCTCGCTGGTGGGCTCCAGGGCAAAGGTGAGGAGCAGATCCACCTCGGGATTCGGGATGCAAAAAGCCCATGTTCTTCTAGGTTCTCCTGATTTGAATGTGGGATGCTTTATAGGCTGGGTCCTCCAGTAGAGAGCTTAGAATAAGGGTACCCGTCTTTTCTTTCTTTGTCTATTTTAGTAGGGGAACCCTCCGCCCAAACAAGATCCGGTAAAAGGGCACTACTGGGGGACCTAGTCTTGGCTGCTGCCCCAGTCAAAAAGAAAAAGAAGCGGAGAAGTCACCTGGTTTTCTTCAGGGAAAGAAAGGCCAACCTTTGTTTCTGGCTTCTTCTTCTTCTTTTTGGATAACCCCCAGAAAAGGGCGAAATAATGACCACTGGATCCCCTGCTGTAGTGCAAGTAAACCAGGCACGTGAAAAACACGGAAAAAAACATAGGGAAATTGCTGCAAACCATGGAAAATTCGAGGAGACCACAGTTTAGCGGCTCAGGTTGATCCTTTGCTAAAACTGGGGTCATGAGTTTGATGGTTTCTGGGGGTTGTCAAGGTCAGAAACTGGAGTTGCTTCCCTTTCACCTACCTGGGTGACTTTGACAAGGGTCAAATAACAAAGCCTTATAAGGGTTAAAAAAAACATCTTATCCGTGATCCTTCTTTCCCAACCACAAAAAAGCGGAGGAAGCGGCTGGTTGTTTCAAAAGAATGGTTGAGAAGAACGATGATTGAAAAGAATCGGGAGTCAACTCCTTGACCCTTGCTAGAAGCTGAGCTGCTACTCGCTTATGGTTGGGATAAACCTCCTTCCTGACGCAGGATGTTTTAATAATATACATGTGTATATATATATACACATATACATATGTCTGTATATATATATATGTATTGATATTATATATATATATATATCCAGATTACAGACATCCAAAAGTTCATATGGCTGCGAAGCGCCGAGCCGCGATGGAGGCCAAGGTGACGAACAAGTCGAAGCAGTTCCACCTCAAAACCATCACCAGCACGGTATCGAAGTTCTATTCTTCAAAAGGAGAGACCCATTCCTCTATTTGCTTAAGCCACCTGGTAAAATAGGCAAAGAGGAATATGTCCAGTGAAATCCTTTCCCATTAAAACCCAGGGGAAACAAACAAA